>OX424575.1:15863254-16463254 GCA_949152435.1 Gastracanthus pulcherrimus
TAGTCGGTGGTCGATAGTCGAGGCTTTTGGGTTTGGGGGGCTTATGTGTAAGCATGAGAAAATGATCTACATCCTTTGAGTACTTTTGTGTCTCGTATTCCTTATGTAAATTTTATTTTTTGTTTATTTAGAATTTTAATGGAGGGCTTAAATATCTATAAAAAGTATGTAAGATTGGATATATAGCGTCGTCAATAAATAAATTGTAGTTACTAATATGTAAGAAAAACTATATAGAAATAGTGCCATACATTACTTGTATCTTATAAGGGGAGTTTACGGAATCCGGATTATAGATTTTGATGAAACTTTGGGGATCGATTTTTGGTACCTCAAAATGAAGCTCGATGCCCGTAATTTTATCAAATGGGATTTTAAATATGATATAGAGCTTATAACATTAGTATTGCTCATATAGGCAATGCTAAAAATAAGATCTAACTATCAACGTTATGAAATACGCTGTAGCTGCTGTATAAAGGCCATTTGATAAAACTAAAGGCATTGGGCTTCATTTTAGGTACCAGAAAGTGATCCCCAAAGTTTCATCAAAATTAGTGACCCGGACTCCGTGCACTCCCCTTGTTAGTTACAAGAAATTTATACTAATTACTAAGTATGATTACTCACAATATACTTACAAGCTTACAAAGTGTTTTTTTTTGTAAGTAATTTAAAAATGTTATCATAATAAAATAGAGAATATCATTTGTAATCAACTAAAGTTGATTGTGTATACTAATATACTAAAATAAGCATATGAATATTCACTTTGTCGGTGAGAGTCTTTTTTATTTTTACTCGTCCATTTGCATTTATTTTAATCTTCGTATTTCGTTATTTAAGAATAAAACTTAATTAATTATACAATTATAAATTCAGAAAAGTGTAAATAAAATATGAGTTCAAAAACTGACCTAGATTCGCTATTTACATACAATATTTTACGCTTTTTTTCATTGCTCGACGAAACTAGGGCATTTTCAAATAAAAAGAAAGTAAAAATAGAATTAACGTACATCATACGCACTGAACATTATACATTGTTTAATGTCGCACGCGTTTTATACGCAATATAACTCGCCTTAAAAATAGTTTAGATATAATTTTTAATGTGCTTTTTTTTCGAAGAGTTATGACAACGCCAGGATATTTTGGTATCGACATTTATGTGACCCTGCGGACTCGCTCGCGCCCATTAAAATTTTACGATCGCCATCTTCTACGAGAAATGAAGTAAATCGGTTTCTAGATCAACGTTTTCACAAAGTTTAACGTTCGACTTCTTTTTTTGCTCAGGAATTGACAAAATCTTCGATATCGACGTTTTGGTAATCTTAGATAAAAAGCGGTTGAGTATAGTGGCCTGCCTTTCAAAAGTAATAGATGTGTATTCTTGGGTTAAACGGAAATTGGAACAATATTTTCGGCGAGTTCATAGTTCATGTAGCGCTTTAGTTATTATACTAGGATAAGTCTTCATTTAGTATCAGTTCTATATAACTGAATTAGTAAAAATAACTGTATAATTCAGGTATATATATATATATATATATATGTAAAATAGCAAATTTGTAGAGATTCTGATTCGATTTATATTCATACGGAAATAACTTCTGTTGAAACATACAGATACTAATAATAAAATAATTAAATTGTCTTTTGTTAAATTAATTTAAAAATGATAATATTCCCTATATTAAAAAACAAATTAAGAATTTGCATATTTCAAAAATAGGTTTTAACTTGATTATCCCTTTAGAAATGTATTAAATCTGATACCCCTTTTTCAAGCGTATTTTAATTTTTCATGGTCTAGATCAGAATATGTCGTTTAAAAAATAAATTATGTATTACCATCACAAAACATAAATCCAAAATCTCGCCAAACCTCCCGTTAAAAACCTCAAAGACAACATCCTCCACGAAACGAGATCACCGCTATTCCTCCATCCCGCAGACACTATCCACAGCCGCGCGAAACGGCGCGAACCGCAGAAAGCCGACGAATCACTGCCTCTCTATAGCGAGCGCGTATATACTTACATAAATAAACCCTCGTCCAAAGTCCGAAGTAAGATGGAAGGCGAATACGCGTACGCGAGCGCAAGTCCGATGTTGATACAGGGCCGAAACGCCGAGCGCGGCACTAAGTGCCAATTTTATATATATATATATATATATATATATATATATATATATATATATATATATATATATATATATATATATATATACACGAGAGAGAGCCGTCACGTACGCACACGCGGGGCACGGTGCTTCTGTTATAATCGTGAGAGGTTTAGTGGATGTACCCGGAAGTGGGATAGTTCGTGGGCTCTAAGATGTGTATGATGAGAATTTTCGTTGTGGTGGGATGGAAGGAGTTGCGAAAATATTTGAAGAGGTTGTAGCGCGAGTGTTGGATGAGTTGGAAGAGCTCGTGGATGTTTGGAATATGTGTGTTTTTTATAATTTGAGGATTGATTTGTTTTTAGCACAATCCTGTAACTCTCGATTTTTTTTTCTTGTTTGATTTATCAAAATTCTATTAGTTCCGTATTATTGTATATATATTCTTTGTAGAGCTAAAAGGTAAAATAATAAGTACTTTGAATCACTTCTTTCGTTGATATTCAGAGAGCAATGTAAAAATCAAAAGAAAATAGATATGTGTATTTTTATAAAACTTGAAAGAAATTATTATAAAAGATTTGTGTCTAAGTTCTGTATAATTATAACCATATTTTTAGATTGTGTTGAAGAAGTTGATGCTGCTTTATTTTATTTTTATTTAATATTTGCGTATAAAGTCCATTAATTCATAATATTCATTTTTTTGCCATTACCTCTAAACTATTAACAGCATTTATAATTAAAGAAGAATTATTTATAAATTTAGAGAAACTCTCTGCAGTTTATGTATATGAAAGGTAACACTGGGAGTTAAATAGGTTAATTATTTTGATAGCATTATTGTAATGTCTTATTGATTGCATATTACAAAGTACTCAATTTATTTTGTTAATATTCAGATTTTCATTATTGTTATATTTGGAGCATAATAATGATATTAAATTTAAAATAATCAATTATTATAAATAGTACAATACATAATTGTATAATTTTACATACAGTTAGTGAGAAATGTAAAATCACTTGTCATGTTAATAAAATATTTAAAACTTTTCCTCCAGAACTTTTGCTGAATTAACAGAAAGTGCAAATTTCCCCGCTAACGCCGAGCAAAGGATGTCTTCATTTACAGAAACTCTTTTGTGTTCGTTCAACTCTTGTTATCTTTTCCTCCTGATTAAGTTTTAATGCATTTCAGAAACTTAAGATAACTTTCCACTGTATAGTGTATACACAAGGCAGGTGGAATAAGTAAAACTAGTTTGTAATTTACATCTGGGTCAGAGAATAGACTATAGTCGCGCAGCGGTGCTTGCGCGCTGCAGCCAGGGTCAATCTACTTAAAATACCTTCCTTTCCGCACTTCCTCGGAGTGTATTTTCTATTTGCTAAACTATAATACGCAACGCCTCTTACTCAAGTTTATTCATGAATCACACTTGTACGTACACAATTGAAACAAATTGCATTACTAGTATTTATTAAAGAAAATGTTACGAGTTTGAGAATAAGGAAAGCAGTGTAATACTGCTAACTTAGTTAAGGGGATGTTGGTGCTAAAAACACATTTTTTCTTCTACTAATAACTTTTCAAATATAAAATGCAAAGAAAGACTGGAAGAAGAGCCGTATTGATATGAATTATATCAACGCTATTGTGCAAGGCAAAGTCATTCTGTTGTGTAATTTTTATAAATAATTGGAAATACTAAAGGTATATTTCAGTGTAATATAACCTAAAAATATTTTGTATTTCCAATTGTTTGTAAAAACAACGGAACAGAAACTTTTCTTTTTGTACAATAATATTGATATCATTTATATCTAGGCGGTTCTGCTTTCAGTTTTTCTTTAAATTATAAGCAGTCAAAGATACACATAAAAATCGTACTTAGACCGGACGAAACCGACTCCACCTAAGCTCCGGCATCCTTAAGTACATTATTACAAATATAATCGTGAAGAAGCAGTGCTGATAATAAATAAATAAATATATCTATGTAATAGGAACTTTTGTCAAAATAGCTTGTATCTAATCTACAAATTGTTTCATAAATGTTCTGATATTCACTTGGATATCAAATAATAAAATCAAAAGCAGTTATTCTGAATTACTCTAACTTATGGAAAGACATATTCTCTCTGTACTGCTAGACGTATGCCAGACTCCTAACCTCCTAACAACTTTATTCATAAATCATATTTACATACAGAATTAAACTAAATTGCATTACAAGTCTTTGTTACTGATAATATTAAAAGTTTAAAAGTAGAGAAAGCAGCGCAAAGCTCCAAAATCCTTTCCATTAGACTTTTAATAAATTTCTTACTCCTTTAAATTAATAATATTTTAATTATTACGATATTATTTTTAACCTTCAAATAGCCACATATTAGTAATTTTTATACAATTCACTAGCTTCAAATTGAAAATATTAAAGGGCAAAAACAAAATCAACTATTCAGAATTACTGTAACTTTGAAAACAACATATTTCTATATATTATTCAGTTCAAATTAAAATAGAATCCTACTAAAATTAAGCTACGAAACTCAAGACTGCCATCATACTTCTAACCCCTTTGTTAAAGAAAATATCAGAATTGATTGTATGATTAATTATAAAATCAGTTATAGATGAATTTATAATTTTGCAAATAATCTTATAAAAGATAAACTTATTCACGTGTCACTATTCTCTTTGACATAAATTTATCCTAATAAAAAAACTAATAATATTAAAGTTATTACAGTATCATTTTTAACCACTAAATAACCATATATTAGTAACTTTTATTAAAATAACTTTCATAAATGTACTGATGTTGAGTAGTATACTGAAAACACAAACAGAATCAACGATCCTCCATCACTACACATATCTCTCAAAACGACATATTCCCTACATTTCATAAATTCAAAGTTCAGCAAAAACCCCTTAAAATTAAAGAAATTAAAGCTACCAAACCTCCAGACTTCCACCAGACACCCAACCCCTCGACAACTTCATTCATGAATCACCTAGCCTTCACCCCTAGAAAAACCTCCCACCCCACCACTTTTCAAAACTGTCAAAACTCACTCACCCAAGTCCCAACACCGCCCAAAAAAGCCCATCACCGCCAAAGCACCGAGCAGTAAAATTCGATGTGCAACTTAAAGCTCCCTCTCTCTCTCTCTCTCTTATGTTCTGTAACCACGTCCTCTCTCGTACACCACTACACTACACTACAGCACGGCTCATGAATCCGGGCTAGGAACAGAACAACGAGGCTTGCTCGCTGGCCATGCTCCGCGCACTTCCTGCATTATTACCACAAAAAGCTCATATTTCTCGCGTTCTATTGCCCTGTGGGGCTTGGCTCTCGTGGTTTCTCTATTTCCCCCGTTGCACGCACGCCGCGGGAGGGAAGGAGGGGGACTAACTATATCACCGGCCGCGAGAGCCCTTCATCCCTTTATTTTACGCGCCTCTCCGACCCCTCTCCCGCCTATAGCTTTGCTGGCCGTCCTTTCGCTTTTCAGCCTCGGGACCCGCTCTAGCTTGTGTACTTCTTCCTCCTCCTTGTCCCCCGTATACAGTACTCGGGGTTTCTTTTGCCCGTTTTCATTTTTTTTCGGTTGGCGGGACCGGCGGACGCTTTGAATATTTGAAATATCTCGCGCTTTTCACTTTCTTTTTTGAGCGCGCTCTGTTCTTTCGCGCGTCGGGGCGAGCTTCTCTTTTGGGAGGGAGGGCAATTTATACGTTGCCCTTTTGGCGCGCGGTTGTATTGGATGGCGTGCGAGTGTGCAGCTTTTCCGGATTCTTTTTTGTTGCGTTTTTGCTTTTAGCGCGGGTTCGCGTGCGAGTGGCGGTGGCGGTGGTGCCGGGGAAATTCTGACGCCCTTTTTTTTAGAGGGAGATGGGGGGCTTTTAGTTGTAACGCTGGCGATTGAAGTAATTGGGAGTGAAGAATTAGGTGCTTTGGCTGGATTTTCGGTACAGGGATTTTTCGTGAAATTTAATAATGTTTAAAATACCTATAATTTTGCATAGGATATTGTAGAAATTAATTATTCTGAGAAATTTACATTAGAAAGGTGGAACTTTGAAAACTATTTTTTTCTTTAAAGCACTTATGTTTTATTCTTATTCAAATGCACTAAAATAAGAATAAAAATGAATAAAATAAAGTTAATCAAACATTGTATGAACATTATTATTCATATTATTATTTAATGTACAATAATCATACTTGTTGTATTAAACGTTAAATAATTAATCTGCGAGACAATAATCGCTTAATATTGTAAACACCAAAATGACTGATTCGCAATTTAAATATTATATAATTTAATATTCTGTAATATTATATATAATCTCATAGTTTATTTATAATAATAATAAATATGAACTTAATTTAGTAATTTGAGAACAAATAACATTAAATTACGCAGTTATCAGCCAATAGTATTTTCATCCAATCATATTCTGCTGTTATTATGAAAATGAATTTAAAAAGACGCACAAACGCACAACCATTATATTCTCATAAAAACGACAGTAATACTACTCTCTTCCCAAACGTATCGCCTGAAAATGGATATCCCGCCGCAGCGTAAAATCGTCATCTTACGCATTCCTCGCTGAAAAAGCTCTCTTTCCTCGGCGCAAAAATTAAGCTATTCAAGCCGACGTAAAAGCACCGCTACGGCGCGCAAAACAAATGAACCCTTCGCGCGCGTTATTCGTCGTCATTATTCGCCTGCCAACCTGCACGACGTATATATATACATATACACCCACGGTTCTCGCATGCAAATAAGAAAAGCTCAATTATATCCTCGCTTACTCGAGCGATATCGACTTTCAGACACTGACACGCGAATCCTCCGCCTCCCGGAGATAAATTCCCCCGCATTACTGCGCTTATAACAATGTCAAACCGACTTTAGTACATAGATTATTATTATAAAAGTATTGTTATAACGTGCCCTTTTCATTTTCTGTTTCCAGGTAAGCACCATTGGATATACAGTCGACGTCTTGATGGGTGTTAAGGTGGTAAGGTTACGAAAGCTCTAAATTATTCAAAAATAGTTCTCGCTTAACGATCTTAACGCGCAGTCGCCGGGGCTTTTGTACGTAAGTGTGTGTGTTTACTGAGTGTAAGAGATGCTACGTGAAATGTTATCCTTTGTTCGTGTCTCTTGAGGTGGCTCTTGCTTCCTCCCCCTTACCAATCTTCGCGCACACGCACTTGTATACTACGTGTGGTGTGTGAGTGTGTGTGTACAGTGGTATACACTGGCGGCCTTTGTTATATTTTTAACTTTGAACTGCGAGTGCAAGCGAATCCTCTATGCGATCTACCGGTTTTCCGGTTCTCCCCCCTCGGTTCTCTTTGTATCTTGTACACGGGATGTTCCATATCAGACTGATAAAACCTTAAGAAACTTTGGCACTTGATTTTCAAAATATATAGATTATTTTCAAATCAATGATAGGATTATGATTTTGAGTACAAATTTTTATTTACTGTAACTCTTTTATTTATTAACGAAAAATGTAAAAGGATAATCTGCTTATTTTAGAAGATACATTGTTTTCAAGTTTATAAAAGAAAACATAGTAATTATTTCCTGGTAGAAACGTAACCATTCTGAGATTAGATGAACCAATTTTTAACCTTACAAATGTTTACAATAATTTTATATAAATTCTTTTACTTCTACTACAGCTTGTTTAATAGTTTTAAGATCCATTTGGTTCTACAAAATCCACCGACTTTATTTAAAAGTAATTCTAAAGCTAATATAGAAATGATTTGACTTTGTCTAAGCTCATATTTCTTGTTGATAAACTTCGGTTTTAATTACTAGTTCCAAATTTTCATTTAAAAGCACAATGAAATGAACCCAAGCGTCCACAGTGTAACTGAATAAATCCTTAGTCACCAGATAAGTTCTAGTACCAAATTGGTGCGTTATCATGATAAAAGTTAACAAATATTTAAATAATCACAACTTGTCAAATAAATATTATTAATGACAAAATAAGCTTCAATTTTAGAGGACAAACGGGTGAAACTCTTGATTTGATCCAAAGCCACGCTAGATTGAATTATATAAAGCGCGAAATATGATAGATTTGGAAATCTATAAAACTCAGTTATTTCCATGCTATTTTACCATGATTTTTAATCTAACGTAGCTTTGAATCAAATAAAGATTCTTTTCCGTTTGACCTCTCAATCGATGTCTGCTTTCATTTTAATATTCGATATTAATATTTAATTGCCAATTTGTGATTACTTGAATACTTCTCAATTTTTCTCATAATAACGCACAAATTCGATACAAAGACACATACCTCATGATCAAGGACCTATTCACACAAAGTTTCATCAGAATCCAGTACCTACTACCCTGACACTCTCCTTGCGAAACCCATCCAGATTTAATATTTTTTAACCTCAAACAAGCATTTGGCTATTCCACATCATCACCGCCCACTTCAACTCGGAACGCCCTATATACATACAAAACAGCGACAGATACCTATCTCCCACTGCGTCTATCTACTCCCATCCTATCTCGGTGCGTTCAACACACGCGCATACACTATACTGCCCCACGTCCGAGAGCATCGCACGAGCGTTACGTCGGAGATTCTGGCGCGGTCCTATATACATACACGCGAGAGTATCCGGTTACAGTCCGAGAGACTCCGCGAGGCGAGATCTCGCTTAGGCGAACTCGATATCTCGGCGGAAAATCGAGAAGCGCCCCAGGTATATCGCAGGCGCGAGCGAGGGCCTCCTTTGGATATTACTATACGGGAGGACGCGCGCGTGTCCTGCGACGACGACGACGACGACGACGACGACGTAGAGTCGTATTGTGCGCGAACGGCCGGACGCTGTATACGCGCGCGGCGTAGGTAAATAAGGCGGGTTTTGTGCGATCTTGCTATGTGGAGTTTTTGCTTTCTTTTGGAGGAGGAGGTTGCACGTGATACGGAGATGGGATTATCTCGTGGGGCACGATCGCGCGCAGAGTGAATGTGAAATTTTGGAGAGGATCAGTTTTCGTACCGGGAACGCGTAAAATGGCGGCCGAGAGATTTGTGTGTGATGGAGAAAGTGGAGGTTTTTGCTTTTTGAGGTGGGAGGGAATTGGAAGGGTTGAGTAACGAAGATTTGGAATAATGGTGGGTTTCAGGTGTTTTTTTAATTAACGGTCGCTATTTTGAGTTTGTTATATTTCATTATTTTACTTTTGATTGAAAAATTCGAACAGTATCGGAACGTTTCGGTAAATTCGGTAATAAAGATTGAATGTACAAAAGGACATTGTAAGTTTCTTTGGTTTTTCTTATTTAAGCTGGAAAAACACGAGGATATATAAAGAAACTATAGATTTGAAAAATTCATAGTAAAATAAACGAGTTTCATGGAGATCCGTTAATATTTCTTGTCAATTTTATTCAGACGAAAACAATGCAAAATGTATACCAGTCTGAGCGTTGACGACTTAAATTATTTTCTTAATTTATTTGCAATTAATAGATAAATAACCTTTATTGTTTATGATACTTCTGTTTCTATATTTTATTTGAGCATGTTTATATTGAAAGACAATTTTAATTCGATTTGTGTGCCTGTCAATGAATTTATCGGTTGTCGGTATACGCGGTATAAATTCATTACTGAATTTTCAAAAAGCAATTTTGTGTGATTAATTTAACATCAGCTGCCCTAGTTTTACGATCAGAAATTAAATCAATTAGCATCGATTAATAATGTAATGTAATGTAACCAATAGGTCGAATTTTGTAAATTTGATGTAAATACTAAAAATTTCAGCTTGTATAATATTGAATTTATGCTCAATTGAATGCTCTATAGAGATCAATTTAATAACAAATCATAAATTAATAAATACGTTTAAATATCATTTTTACCGAGCATCAAGGTACTGAGTTTTTCTACTGTGAAGTTCCTCTGTACTTGAAACAACACATGAATCTCGGGTACAATCACCTTGTACTCCAATTTGAACCAAATATTTTAAAAATTAATCACCAAAAATCATAATAAGAATGTAGATATTCTAAGGACGTATATACACCATTACATTCACAACTCCCCTAAAAATCCATAAATTCATTACTAAGTAACCAAGAAATGCACATCACCACTCCGCGAAAAACATCTTTCTCCTTATAGACCACGAAAAATATTCCCCACTCGACACACACACACAGATACATTACACCCACAGCCAACTAACGACACAATATATCCAACGAAAAATCGCGACCCAGGCAGCGTCACGTGCATTGTCCCCCCTTCCTTAGCATTGTCCTCCATTTTCCCTTTGCGAAACCCAAGACGACTGTATCGCTGGGGTGCGTGCCAGCCTTAGCCTTTATCCGCACGTACGTACGACGTATCTGCGAGTATATAAATGCGCGTCCGTGTATATATATGTACGTAAATACGACGCTGGAGAGTTCGTATAGTCCGTTGCGAGAGGGTTGGAGGAGGGCTCGGAGAGCTCCTTAGATAAACTTGAGAAATTGGTCGCTGTTAGTCAGATTTTACGGCAGATTACGCGTGACTCGCGCGTCGCGTTGCCTGAGAGCGCCGCGCAATTAAGTGTCCCGGCGCGCGCTTTTCCCCCTTTTGTTTTTCCCCGAGCTGGCGGTGCTTTATTTTGGATTTTATTAGACTTCATTTTTTTAGAACTGTTGTCGATGTTGCGTGTGTAGTGCATTAGATTTATTATTACCTACTGGTTCTGTAGCTCTCGGTTTTTGGTTCAAAGTTGCCAGTTTTATCTACTGTGTTAGAGGAATAATCTTACACTGACGATTAAAAACTTTTAACGAGCTGATTAGTATTCATACAGTATGGTAATGTGATAAGTTAATAAATCTGAGCATTTTTTGCTGCTTATGCTACTATTTCGGACACTGACATCCAAAAGTTTATTTCTCAATTCATATTTTCAATTCTTAGAAAGATGTTAGCTTTGGAAATGACTTTAAATTTGAAAAGAGCATCTAATCCTGAAATATTAAGATTAAAGCGAATCCAAGATACTGACTCCTTTTCTCAATTCTAACAGGGAATCTATAATAAGATCGAATGCAAGTGCAGCACATGATAATAATCTAAGATAAGATATCATACAACCCTTATTTATATGTAACAAATATTCGAGCATTTGAGCAAACGTTCAATCACCTAAAACCCTCCAGACTAGCATTGCCCAGAGCAAAAGTACTTCATTCGTTTACTCAGGAGACCTCGGTACTCGCGCACAATCATTTCCACAGTACTCAGTCAAAACAATTCCCCAAAAATGGCCAATAACTCCACCCCACCCAATACCCATCGCAACAACAATCAAAACCCAAACTCCATACCCAAAATACAAATCACCGACAATGCCAGGCGCAGCGCGCCATCGCGTTCATTGCATTATAGATATTATCAAAACGCGCGAGCCAACGGGTGTGTTCCGTCTGCTCTCTCTCTCTCTCTCTCTCTCTCTCTCCCTCGTCAAAAGCACGGCGCTCGCGCGGCATATCATCAGCAGTATAGCAATGGGCCATCAGACACATCAGCCTTGAAACGAACAGACGCGTTTAATTGGCTGACAGTGCTTCGGAACCCCGGCGCTGCGCATCGCTCACAATACCGGAAATTCCATATACACAGAGCGCGGCAGTTATAACTCCATAGCGAGTCTGCAGGAGCGCTCGGTGCTGCAAGCGCACGAAGAGCGTCATAATGCAATTCCTCGTTACTCGCGCGTTATTAAGCCGCTCGCGGCGGTGGATCACCTCTCTCTTGCTCTCTCTCTCTCTCTCTCCGCGGTGGTAATAAAAGCTAGAATCGAAATGTGGGAGTATACGGGACAGCCGAAATGCAATGGGTTTTATATCATTGCGTATGTGAGATAAACGGGTGAAGTCGTTTGATGAAGAATTGGTGATAATTTAGTTGTTTTGTATTAATCAGTAATGTAACGGAATATCGTATTCTAAATTGCGGGGTTTAATAACGAATTCCGTTTGAATACTAATGTTGACCAACCCTTCAGATTTATGAATTTTAGATGACTCGAACACTTGTCAATGTAAAATTTATCTAGTGGCATAAAACTTCAACAAAGAACCTTCAACAAAAGCATATCCTAAAATGTAATATCTCAATGAAGAATATAATTGCAGATGGAACTATAAAAAAGTGGGCATTGTTAATTCAAGAAACGTCTCCCCAGTATTATTTGGTGGGATTGTCGGGAAGAATCAGCTAGACCTTACTTTTACGCAAACTATAGTTAATCTTATGTTAGGATATATTTACAACTGAGAAATGATATATTTTCTAATGAACGCACAAATATCTTCCATCTAGCATCTAAACGACTTCGCTATACAATTATTAAGTAGCGAAAAGGACACGTTCATGACCTAGTGTCAATTTCAAATTTGTAAAATCTTGCCAATACGATACAAATTAATTTAAAAGCTGAATGGATATCTACCATCAAGATATACATTTGAATTCGAGGATCGTACAACATATATTAATTGTTCTCAAAAGATTTTTTGTAATCTTATTCATTTTTATTCATAATTTCCCTCAAAGAACCCTTCCAAAATGACTTGGATCCATCAAACCCTATCCTCATCACAAAATCTCCAATCCAACAAACAACCAGACCCCACCAGAACAATGCCACTCCCGCAACAATATCTAGCCTCTCCAACGTCAGAAAAAATTCCTTCTCCACTCTCGCATCCTCTCTCCTAAACATCCGGGCTCGATATAACCCCACGCCAGGGAGAAAATTCTCGAGCGTCGCACTTCCGCTACTACACGAACGCCCGCGCTATCCGCCCACACCCGTGCGCTTTATCTGCTCGCGGATGCGTGGCAGCGGCAGCGGCATCAGCGTCTTATCAGCGAGGACGCGAGTGTACGTGTACGCGTACGTAGCGTGTGTGGGTATAAAGTTCCCCGAGCAGTCGTAAATTTCGGGCAGACGAGGCGAGCGTCTGAGGTTGCGAGGTGTATATAGAGGTAAGGGTTGGTTGGTGGATGAGGTGTACAGGGATGAAAGGGGTGGATTTTTAGTGGTAGGAGTTGAGGTGGTTGAAGGATGTGGAGGTTGGTTTGAATTTGATTGATTAGGATTTTGGTTAGATGCTCGAGTTTATATTTATTGTGGATGAAAGTGGACTTTGAAAAATTCAGTACTGTTTATATATTTGGCTTCGGTTTCGGTTAGTATGATTTTCATTAGCAAACATTAGTCTGAAGTCTTAAATGAAATTGCCTACTATTATATTATTATTATTATACCGGCTAACAAGTCATGATAGAAGCAATAATATTTGCATCGTTATCGTATCTGTTGTCAGAAACCTGACAGATATTTCAGTACAGTATCGATCATAACAACAAAGCGCCATTCTCATCTATTCAGTTCTATCCTAATTGCATCCAAACATACCCATTGTGCTTTATTTTTCATAAATCTAATCCGATATTGTCTTCTCATTGTGGTATACTGTTCAGCCGGGGGGGCTTGTGTCTTCTGATTTTCCTAAAACTAATATTTATACTCAAACCTTAATATTACTAGCAATGTTAGGATCCCCTGTAACTCGTATACTTTCAGATTGTGTAATTTGCTTCACTCTACGGTCAGTATCACGTTATCCGATTCTACTCTGCTAGTAAATATACGTTTAGTTTTCTAGTAAAGCATAATTCTATAATAAAATCTGCTAATATTGGGCACTATTACCACCATATTCCTATAGTTAGTTCGTAAATACAATTGACTTTTAAAACCTTAACAGAATATACCATTCCTATTCATAAAAGAGCTTGACGATTACAATCATTTTCATTCGAAACATTCAAATACTCAACCTACAGTCCTTGTTTCATTCCATCATCATCCATCAACCATCAAAATCCTAACCGCAATTAATTCCTCGCATCTTAATTGAACTTTCTCTCCATCAGCCTACATATCCAGCATCCCTTCGCCACAAACGATCTCTCGCAAAAAAAAAGAAACGAAGCGAGAAAGAGGCGAGCGAGAGTCAAACGCGCGTGGCGCGCCAACTTTTAATTGGATCGGCACGCGTTCGCTCTCGCTCACATTCGAAATACACGTACAGGCTACAAGCATGGCGGCGTCTTTTGGGGCGCGCGCCTGCACGGCATTGCGGCGCACTTAATCGCGAAATGAAGGGTTGGCAGCGCCAGCGCCGGCAGTCGTTAATTCGAGAGCCTTTTCAAAAGGGAAGCAGTACAGCGGCGTTCCTGCAGCTGAACCCACCCTCTATATGTATATACGTGTACGGGAGTCAGGGTCCGGAAGTGCGTAACAACGCGCAATTTTCTCCGGGACGCACATTCGTAGATAAGGTCGCTCTTGGTATAGCGGAGCCCGGGCGAGGCTTTATCTTGGAATTTGTGTAATGAGAAAGTTGAGTCATGGGTTCTACGGGGCTACGACTAGATCTGCCCCCCTGGTTTTGGTGTCTTAAAGTGTCAGGATTGCGAGCGTGCTACGAGCTCTCCTGGATTATTATTATGGGGGATGGATAAAGGAGTCTTGGCTGGACTGATAGGCGGCTGTTATAATTAAGCGAGCGTGTGAATGCAAAGTGGGGCGTGGATGGCAAATGGCACGAGTTATCGTTGGCAGTGGGTGGCTTGTCAAATAGGTGAATGATGAGGTATCGATGTACTGAATTTGGATCGATGTTGCACAGTTAACTTGCGGAAGCTGATAAGTTTCAGAGAGAGTTCTGCAAGTCTTTTTGAAAAAGTGCTTTTTATTATTGGAGAATATTTTATTGGGCAATTCGATCTAAAAATTCGGGTTTAGCATGCTTCCTTATCCAAATTATTTGATATTTTAACAGATTATTGCAAAAAATTACAACAATGCTTTCTTTTTAAAAACGCAATAATACGATAAATGTGAATACAGAAACCAGTATAATGAAAATACAAAAGATCAATTTTCATCAAAAGTGGAATTATCCAATTTTGTTTGCTTCCTCATTTTAAGTATTGAAGCATTTAGACAAGTAGAAGAGATTGGTTAAAAGAAACTTGCTATAAAAAACATATTAGCATTTCGCTATTTTCTCTTTTAATTAATTATTACTAGTAGAAGAACCAAAACCTTACACGGGTAAACCCCTGACTGTATTTGCCCAGTATACTGACGCCAACTTTTTTAGTGTTTAAATAATAATACGTGCGTATTTTATTGACAGTAATCACATGAATCATTTAACTAATGTTTAAACAAATGGAAAATAACGTAAACGTGGATTAATATACAAACTTTGTGTGAGCTTATTTTCTCCAGCTGTACTTCATGAAAAAAAATCATATTTTTGTATGCGGTTCGCAATTATATGAGTTCAGTTAGTTTACGTAGTAAATAGTATTTATTTTGTATTTTAATGTCATACCTAACATGTTTAAAAAATATTTACAAATGTAGGTCCTAAATATGTTTGGGCCCTCTTTAAACATCATCAAGGTCTATTTTACACAAAACAAGCTGTCGTAATGTTCATCTATCCTAAACGTGTGGTATCATCCGGAGAAGGGACTAAACTAAACCTACTTTTGTTAAAAATTGTGACTTGATGTTAATGCAGAGAATATTTTTACACCCACTATTCCTGTTTTCGCCTTTCGGTAAAAAAATCGCTGCTTAAGCCCCCTTTATAAATATAAAATACGCGTTGTTATTTGCCTTGATAGACCAGGTAGATCTATTTCGATCAGACAAAATTAAACGCGCATTTAAGCACACTCAGACACCCTCACACGCACTTGCATACTCTTACATACAGACACAACACACACACGTATATTTTTAATTCGATATATTTATTTCGAGCTTCACGATACTTAAAAAATTGAATGGGTGAAAAAATATAATAAACAACCCCATAAAATTACTTCTTCAAATAAGACAGATAAGAAAAAGTGGAATTATCCAATTTTGTTCATCTCCTCCTCAATTTAAGTGTTTTAAAGCGATTAAATGAGTAGGGAGAATGAGGTAATGGCGATCAGTTATGGAAAACTTGGTATAATCATTTTGTTGTTATCCATTGGTTTAAGGACAAGTAAATCATTATCTTTTATTTTTATTAATTATTAGTGATAGAAAAACAAGAGCGTTGTACTTGTCAGTCTAAACAACTGTATGTACATACGCACTCACACACACTCGCACGCACAGTCAGGAGATGCTCCCTTCTTTTATTTTAAGTATACTTTCAACTTTCTATCCGAAACGCTATTTTCGCGTCTCCGAAACAGCGATTCCGGCATTCTATATTTCTCTCCGTGTACTTGCAGCGCCGAGACGCGCACGAGAGAGAGAAAAAAAGAAGCGGCAGGGAGTGGGAGGCGCGCAGCAATGAAAAAGGGGAAAACTCGCGAGGAAAAAGAGAGTAGCGGCGTCGGTGGTAGGTGTACAAGCGAGTAGATCCCAATCGAGGCTGGCGCTGTTTTTCTCAGGTGGTAAAAACGTCGGGCGTAAATCGGGACGCGGGGTGCAAGGACCCCTCGTAAAACTCTCGCGCTCGCTCGCGATCTATCGGTTTGCTCGATCAGCGCGCTCTGTGTAAATTATTCGCGATTCAAGATGTATTTTATGCAAGCTGGGGTAATGAATTTTTGGCTCGAAGATTCGCGAGTGTGCGGTGTGAGTAAGGGTTTGAATTGACAAGCGCTTTTATTAGGCTTGTATTTTAATCAATGTTAATTATTTTGTTTGGGAATTGTGTGTTTACGGGGAATAAGACGTTGAAGGCGTGATGGTAAATGGATTTGTCAATTATAAGGAAGAGTTATAAGGGCGGGGTCTTGTAAATTTGTTTGATCAAACGAACTTATCACTTTTCCAGACAGACAAATTTAATTGTCCTACTTTGAGGGCAGTTTCGTTACTTTTACGAGTGAACTTCAATAGATATTGAGCACTTCTTTTTAATTCAAATCCTTTAGTAGAAAAGTGAGCACTCGAATGTCGCTCCGAAGTATTTTTAAAGCTTTCAGAGGCATAAAAGAATTCTAGTTTTTCATTATTTATGCATTGGAAATGTTATTACTGATTTTGCTAAAATCCAGGCCATATCATAAAAATACCGAAACTCAATTTTATTAAGTTTTTTATCGAATAGCGGTCAAATAAAATAATGCAATAATATAAAGTTTTAAAGTTGTATTTTCATCAATGTTAGTGAAATATTTTATAGAAGTTACGTGTTTACGTAAAAGATGTTGAAGATACGATGGTAGAACAAATTGTCAATTATACGAGAATTATATAAGGGCGGCATCCTGTAAAATCAAGGCGACACTTTCATTGCTTGATTCATAATTTACGGCTTCGTTCAATCTAAAAAATGTCCAAACCAGTTCATAATACCTCTATACGCGCATTTATGTCCTTAATAAACTTATGCATCTACGAAGCTAATTCTGATAAAATCAAGTGTCCACCTGAGAATTTATCATAATTAGACGAGCCACGCTATAAAAAAAACAAAACCTCCCGTACAACAAAAACTCCATAAACATGTGCAATATAAATTCACCCCGTAATAACAAGTCTCGCTTCCGTGCGCCACGCCCTCCTCTGAAAATACTAAAATAGAGAGTCCGTCCCGCGTACGCCTTATCGCGCACGTATACACCACACGAAAACGAAAATGAAAATGAAAATGCAAATGCAAATTCGTTCGAGCCTCGTTCGAAAAATGCGCGCAACTTTCTCTCCTCCTCGCGTCTCGTGCGCTCCCGCGCAATTTGCACTCGCTGAGAAACTTTCATCCACATGGTGCACGCTGGGGGTTGGGGGGAAAATCTTCGCCGGGGCGCACGCACGCGGAAATTGGAAAAGTACGCAAAAAGGAAGCCGAGAGAAAAGTAAAGACGACGCAGGAGTAGAGGAAGAAGAAGAAGAAGATTTGAGATTTTGAAGTTCACGCTCCGAGCCGAGGGAAAGTAGGTCGACCGAACTCGCGGGAGCGCGGAGTCAATTTCGCGAGGAGCGCGCCGCGCGCGAACTCGGGGGAGATAGCATCAGCGAGAAGGAAATGAAAAAATTGTCGAGAGAATGAGAGAGAGAGAGAGAGAGAGAGAGAGGAAAAAGGCGAAATTACGATAATACTCTGTACCACGGCCCTTTATCCCGGTTGTATGTACACGATATCGCGATAAATAACGAGTGAGTCGGAAGAATGGAAGAGGAGAGTACCATCTCGCAGATAAGGAATAAAAGAAACGCTGCCAATTGCATTAGCGCTGTATGCCCTCTCAAAGAGTTTTCAATTTATCCGCAAAATTTGTTGAATATATATTTGCTATTTCTGTGTAGTATAACATATTGTTTGACTGTAATGAACTCATGGATGAATAAATGCTAATTGACTTGTGTACACATCAGTGTAAAAGGCTCAGTTCTCGATATACTAACAAGCTGATTATGGAGATTATATACTTAATTATTAATTAAAAATAGTACTTTTATGCATTGGAATAAGATTTAAAGAAATACCATTTAAAGAAAAGTGTATTCGAATTTTGTATATTATCTGACTAATGCCAGAATTGTGGGTTTCTTTTTGAAGGTCAGGACATTTTTTTAGCCTGATGGAAATTTAGTCATTTTAAATGATCAGAAAAATAATTTATAACTATTCTAAAGATAAGAAAAGTATTTTATTAACAATGATATTATTGTATGCCGATATTGCTTTTAGATAAGGCCGGAAAATGAACATTTATTTAATCATTAATTAGAACAAAAAACTAAACTTAACTAACTAAACAAAAAAGATAGAACAAAAAGCAGTTTCTCTATTAAACATAGATTAAATTTCGACAGTGATATATTTTTTATAAAAATTGATATTTTTTATATGGTATAACTATTCATTAGACAGAAATTGTAATTAAAGAATCATCTGAAAGTTCTAGAATATTATGTGGCAGTAAATAGTTTTATGTTTTGTATAATATAAGAGGTTTTGCATAAGGAGATTTCTCGCGTTTGCATGTATATCCGACTAAAATTTGAATTTTCTGTGAGCTGCTTGGAAGCTTGGAATGTTTATGTATGCGAAATTAGTTTGAATGTTAACAAGTTTCAATTAATTATTACGTTATATTATACAACATATAAATTCAAATTTCGCGGAATAATATTAAGCACTATATTACCACTTAACTATCAGTTTCTGAAAAATTTGCATTTGTTCCTTAATTCATCGAATATAATTGTTAGTCTCAAGAATAGTTTAGCATTGTGCTCTAGGATTATCTCAGTTCACAACTAATACAATTTACAGAATCTAAATGAATAAGATCAATTGAAATTATTTATACCTTATACAAACTGATCTATTTCTATTTTTTTCATGATTAATTATATTTTAATAATAATACGCATTTAGAAGTTTGTTATTGCTTTTAATCTTTTCATTTAACCATAAATAAAAATTTTCTTTTTACTGCTCTTCAATTATATTTGTTTTGATTCAGATACGAAATAATTCCACCCCAAATAAACTTTCTTTTCTTATCGGTGTGCATTTGTGAATCGTATAACATCAAAGACAAGACACTAAGTATTTTGGGAAATTCCCCGTTACATCATAACTTTTATTTATTATGTTTTATCTTGTTAAGAATACATGCAAGTTTATCCAGTGATTGCATTACTCATACATTTATAAACCAAAGAGAATACATTTTTTTGTCAAAAAACCCAGAATCGTATACTTCATTTTAAACTCAAACGTTTCATACTTATTACAGAGCAAATAATTATTGTTTGAATGTTGCTTTTACGCATTAATCGAATTGATATAATTTTAAAGATATATAATCTATAGTAATATAGATATAGAACTTAATAGTTAGTAAACTCTATACAGATACTAACAGTTTCTTTAAAACTTCATAATTTTGGGAAAAAAGACGCATAGAAGCGATTTTCTATAATATTCTAAACAAAACTTGAAGCACTGTTTTAATCAAAAAACCGCCGCTAATTGCTTTAGCAAAATGCTTTCTCAAAGAGAGATCCTAATAAATCGAATATGTGAATTTAATAATGGAAATTCGCATTAAATAAAGTAAAGCTAAAGTTAACTCATTAGACACACGCGTTTAAGTATTGCCAGTCTGAGATAATCTTAAAACTTAATTAAAATAATTTTCACCATATCTCTATACGAAAACTTCTTAGTCATTTTTTATTTAATATTGTTCCTTAAAAAATAATACACTACTGATCTTTAATAGTATATTTTATTGTTGAGGTCTATTAGAATAAAAAATTATTTCTAAATTTACTAAAATTACCGATTTTTGAAAAATGCGTATTCAAAATTCAATTTTATTTCTTTCACTAAAATAGCGTTCAGGTAATTGCTAGATATATATGTACTTTATGAAAACATATATTTTCAACATATTTAACGTATAAAAATAAGAAAAAAAATTCTTTTGATTTTTGAATTTTTTGTAGTTACTATTTTCTATAAAAAATGTACTTGTTATTATCCAATCAAGTCCAAAATCTAATCAGTTCTAAGTTGAGCAATACCTCATATGTTTGCAAAATTTCAGCTCATAGCATGCTTTCCTTTAAGAGTTATCGTTCCACAATTTTATTGTCACATACATACATACGCACATACATACATACATACATACATACAAACATACATACATACATACAAACATACATACATACATACATACATACATACATACATACATACATACATACATATACATACATACAGACATTTTTTTAAAACACGTTTTTCTGACTCAGGAATCTTGAAAACATCAAAATTCATCAAAATCTCTGATAAAAATTGTCATCGTCATAAAGCTTTCTCTTTGAGAAAGCAATACAGCTGAAATTATAAGTTTTTAACAAATTATTGATCAGTAGCACTAGAACCAAATATTACATAATACGCAGTAAAATAAGATTTCTTATTTTAAACAGAAATTTTGATTCTTATATTTGATAATTTCCGAAAAGTTTCTTATTTTAAGTAAATTTTTCTACTTTTTCTGTCAGGATATAACCTCAAAAGATCACGTACGTACTTTCTCAAAATAAGTAATATTCATTTGAAAAATAAGAAGCCATTTATTCCTTATTACCTCAAGAGCTTATTAAAAGTATCATAGCTCTCATTTTCACTACAGGTTTCTTATAATAAACAAAATTCGTGTCTTCGTTACTCGCTTCAAGAACGAACAAATTTTCCTCATGCAAGAAAAAAAAAATTATCCTATATATATATACACACTAAAGTACAAGTATTCCTACAAAATAAACAAAATAAAAAATCCACCTACGATAAAGAACGCTCGACCTCCACCCCCACGCTATATCTCATCATCGCCAGACGAACAGACTCACTTTATACACACACCACCAGAACTATAAACCGGAAGCATCGCGTAAAAGACGATCCGCGCGCGTGCGAAGTAGGAGAAAATGAAAGGGACCGCGAGGGGGGGGGGCGCCGAAAAAATGGGGGATCATTACCTATTTGGGGCTGCAGGGGCGTCGTGTATGCAAATGAGAGGCCTCGACCGCGGAAGAATTTGCGTGATGCGAGAGAGAGAGAGAGAGAAAGCCGAGGAAATTTGCATTTTTAGCGAATGCCGTGCGGGGCTCGTCGAGGCTTGATTAGGACGGATCTCGTTATTCGCGGTTATCCGACTCGCTCGCTTACTCTATAGCTTTCTTCCTTTCTTCCTTTCTCTCTTCTCTTTTTTTTTTGCGGGCTCGTTTTCGGGGAGATAAGACGAGACGTAATTCGGTTGAGTTATCGGGTACAGCGAGAATGACAGAGTGTTTTATGGTTTTTTGGAGGACTGTATCGATTCGTGGTGGTGTGGTTTAGATTGAGTTTTTGAGGTTCATTTAAAAGGATTAGAATTCGCGAGAGTAACCGTATTATTTTAAATTTTTACCTTTTGTATGTAACAAGAAATTTATTAATTACGTATTATTGAAAATAGAGAAATTGATATGCTTAGGGTATGTATATATGAACCTATTTCTGTGCTTTTAGGTATTTCTTTACCCTAAACTTTCCAAAATTTTCTTTGACTAATCAACCACATTGCGTGCAGAAATCCGTACGAAATTGAAAATTTTTAATTTCATTATATGCATAGAAATATTCAAAAATCATGATTAAAGAATAAAATCTAAACGATATATTATCATTTTTCAAAAATTAACATCGTATATATAGAATATGCTACAAACGTTATTGTTGCATTAATCTTATTTATAAAATTTGAATTTTGAAGAAAATATTGGTTCAAAGGCAAATATATTTTTTTGAAAATGGTGAATATAAAATAATAAAATTAGATAATATATCTCTTATCACGGGGCCTGCGGCGGCTCAGTCGGTAGAGTGTCGGATTCCCATGCCGGTGACCCGGGTTCGAATCCTAGTCTCTGCCGATTGATACAAGCACCTCTGTAAAAATTACATGTGCTTTGTTTACAAACACACCGCAGACCCCCGTCGTCGATTAGCACCACATGGGAGCACAAACATGGCGACGTTAAAAAAAAAAAAATATATCTCTTATCGGTCTCATTATACATAACTATTCATTATCATCTATATTGACGGTTGAGCGTAAAAAAGATTAATTCGAAAAATTATTAGTTTATTAACTAATAATAGCTGTTAACTAATAATAGATTTAAACTAATAATAGTCCTATTTTTATTATTGTTGGAATATGTGTACGCCCACACATACTTATATGAATGTATCTGTGTGTAGATTACACAGTGCGCATATAGACTATAGATTGTTTTAAATACGCACATAGCTAGCTAGACCAAGCTGCTGTGCGATTCACTCGTTGTGCATACGACTGAGAGAAACTACGCGCTTTTTCTTTCTTACGAACAAATATATCTTAACGAAGTATATCAATAAATACTTTATATTTCTTATATAAACTATATTACTTTTTTTTATTTTATTTTCACCAATACACAACTCACATAATCTTCTGAAAATTATTATAATTATTATTATTAGTTAATATAGCTCTGCATTTACGGGAGTTCTCAGTTAAGGTGATGCTAAAGCCACCTGTCACCGTCAAATACGAGGATACACTTTTCTCGTTTCATTTTCAATTTTGAGTAAATATCACTATGGAAAGTTGTTGTTCCAACCAAAACGAACAACTTTTCATAGAGATATTTTCTTAAAATTGAAAAATGAATGAAAAAGTGGTTCCCTGTATTTAACATCACCTTAACTGAGTTTGTCCCTTCATGAAGAATTTCCAGAGATAACCTCGTTATTCATTCAACCGTTCATATGTAAAATCCATCACTGAAAAGCAAAAGGTTAAATTAAACATCAATAAATACTTAATTAAAATTACTTTAAAAATAAAACTTTCGCATTCAATCTTCTAATTCCATCGATCGCTTCCCACCATACAGCAAAGAGACATAATTAATTTGCTCCTCCAAAAAGAAAATGAACCTCGTCAATCCATATCGGATTTTGCTCTACGTAATCCAGACTCTACCTACCCACGCGCGTCCAGTACGAAAACTTATATACACGGTCCAGTTTTTCATTTTATTTGTCCAGCCCAGCACAGAGACCAGACAAGCGAAAAAGCGCGCGCGCGGCCGTATAAAAAGGGCGGTTTAATCTAGTAATGCGATGTCTCTCCGAGGGGTAAGATCGAAATTGCACGAGACGCGCGTCTTCTCTCTTTTCTTCATCATCGTCCTCCGTCGTCGTCGGAGAGAGACGCGACTACGGATAGAGGTAAAAATAAACAAAATAATAAAGAACCCTGACTTTGCGGAGCTGGCGCGCGCGCTCCGGGCACCAGAAGTTTGGAATTCCACCCTTTTCCGAAGCTCGCGACCTGCCCCCCCTCCTATCTTCTTCTTTTTTCTCTCTCTTCCTCTCTCTTTCTGTTCGTTCTTCGGTGAATGAAGTCGGGAACGACGGTGTATTAAGCCCCGCGCGTGCATTTTGCTTTATCGACCTCTGGCCGTTTAATATATCGTCGGATGAAATTCTGTCGTCAATATGTGCGCGCGCGCGCGCGGAGGGATTGGGCTTTTTTTTATCCTTCTTTTTGCTTTGGGTGGGAAGGAACGCAGTATATAAGTGTGCGTAATTTGCTTGACGTATTACGGAGTTGTATAAGGTTGGCTGTGCGAGTTTAATTTTCCTTTCGCGATGTTCTTCGGCATATTGGCAGTTTTGTAATTAAAGTATACGAGGGAAAAAGTTATTGTTTGTCGAAATATGAAGTGTATTGTGCACGAAAATGGAATGTTCTATTAAGCGACTGCTTCATAATGAAAATATGTCAACGCGCAAGCTTGGAAAATGGAATTTGTGTTAAATAAAGGTGCAGAAGAATCGAGGAAAACTGAAAAACTGTTTTTACAGTGTTGTGTACTACTTTTACTCTTATGTTAATTAACAATGATTTCATCCCATTTTACTAATTCATTTAATTATAGTACAGTCGATTGTCAATAATAATTTGAAGTTGAAAAGTCCGGGAAAATAGTTTGAATTATTGAAGATTTCGATATATCGATTCAGACTCATTAGAAATTTAAGTGTCAGTAAATTTTAATAACTTTTAGGAGCTCACTTTGAGTTTTTCTTACATTGTTTAGCATTGTATGGACAAAATCTAGAAAGGTGAAAAACTTCGGATCATCGAGAAATCCGAGTTATCGACATTCAACTGTATTCCATAACTCATTTTATGAATCGGTCTTTTATGAACTAATACTAATCTAATTTCTACAACACACGACAAGACTTCAAAACGGATGCCAGATATCCAATACCCCATATTACTATTCGCATCATCCGATTCCAAATCAACTGACTACCAGCACCCCCAATCGTATAAAACACAAAAACCTCAGCGTGAAAAAGTAAACTAAAAGATCCACTCTCTAAATCAGCGGCGAACAACAGCGCCACCCACTAATCTCGCTCCTCCCCTATCCTACAAGAATCTCTCCTCTCGCGCTATCCTCCGCTGCAACAAAGCAGCCCTCGCCGCGAGCATTATAAAAGACGCGCGAATTCGCAGAGCGGTAAGAAATCACTTGGGCGCCTCTGCTCTAGCAGGAGAGGAGCATATCCCTCGAGATTCTCGCTGCGCCAGAGAAACAATGGCCCCGACGCCGCTTCTTCTTCTGCTTCTTATCGGAGAAGACGTTGCTGCTGCTGGTGCAGCGTAACGGGTGTATATAGGTATATAAGTACCTGGAGAGCGAAAGGAGTATAGAGGTGCGGCAGTGGTATACAACGCTCCGCAACATCGCAGCCCCTGGAGATTCGATAGGGCCAATGCTAGGGGGGGAAGGGGAGGGGGATGTAAAAGTGGGACGGTGTTCTAAAGCGGTGCATCTTACATTTTTAGGAATTAGATGTATTTGTGAGAGGCGCTGGAGTTGTGAATTCTTTATTGAGCAGGTCCATCGTTGGGATTAGAAAGACTATGTTTTTGTTTATGCACCGAGGAGTGGGTAGAGTTGGAGTTGATATAGGGTACTTGGCCCGATTACTGTGCTTTTATTTTGTAATTGATTAGAAAGAGAACACTTTGACTACGAAGAAATAGGATGTATTTTAAATTTAAGTTTATTTCTTAATGTTTACATTGCACAAGGAATAATATGTGTTTATATTATTTTACAATAATAATGATTTTTTCAAAGTTGTATATTACGATTTCGAGTGATTTTGTCAATTTGCTTAGTGGAAAGGTTAATCCTGTTGCTTGCTTTATAATGTTATTGTATTACAATCAATGCTTTCTACATAATGTAAAGTGTACCTTCATATCATAAAGTAATTATATTACTGAGGTCCTGATTATTCCATTTATAGGATCTTATAATGGACATTCCCATTAAATTAAATAATTCTAAAATTAATTTATGATTTCAGGCTTTAAAATAACCTTGAGAGACATAGTTCAATTGAAACTGACTCGCATTTTGTGAATATGTACGTATATTTTATATTTTTTAGTAAGCAGTGCTAAAAGGATTCATTTAGATTTGCTAAAATGACTATTAAGAGGAGGTCGGAGCTTATATGCAGTTATATAGTTACCGACAATTTTGTATTTTTTAACATTCTCATTCAATTTTTAATTTTTTTCAATTATTTAGTTGTCCGGCATTCCTTAAGACCGGTCAACTAAAGTTTATAACTTTTATGAACAATTAAATTAGAATAATGTAAAATTCAATGCAGAAATCTGTAATCGGCTCCGACCTCCCCTTAAAACTGGATACACTCTTTAAATTTTGTTTTTCCTTAAAATAAATTTGTTCATTTCACTCTATCCTTTTCAGTTTCGAAGCTCCATCCAATCCACTAAAAAATCCACTCGCCACCGCCAATCAAATCCGGAATTTCCCTTTAAAATTCCCGCAACACACCCGTCCACCCTCCCATAATTTCTCCGCTCTCGCAAACTTTCTCCTCTCTCTCTCTCTCTCTCTCTCACTCACCAGGCTTTCTTTAAAGACCCCGTGCTCCACTCCTGCGACGGTCGCCGCGATCGGAAAGGAATTTTCTCCCTCG
Organism: Gastracanthus pulcherrimus; assembly: GCA_949152435.1. NCBI lineage: Eukaryota > Metazoa > Arthropoda > Insecta > Hymenoptera > Pteromalidae > Gastracanthus > Gastracanthus pulcherrimus. The sequence goes on from OX424575.1 coordinate 15,890,127, forward strand.
GATTGCGTTCAATCGTCCGCGAAATCCCGGAGAGACCCCGATGTTTCGCCAAAGAAAAAAAGTGCCGAGCAGTGACCCTCTCTCTCTCGCTTTGGCTTTCGATCGCTAATGAGAATCATGCGCCCGAGCGAGGCGAAAGAGAAAAGTAGACCCTCTCTCTCTCTCTCTCTTTCTCTCTGTAGCTGCAGCCGTAGATCAAAAAAGAAAGAGGAAAAAACCTAGGAGAGCATTCAATATTCCGGCGTTTTCTAGCGTTTTGCCGTCTCGCTTTTGACGCGGGGAAATCGAGAAGTGCAAAAAAGGGGGCCAAAGGGATCCGAGATGAAGAAAAGCGCGCGCGCCCGTGTGTGTATAAAGGAGCGCCTCGGCTTTTGAATCTGAGCTTCGAGTTCTCTCTGGCTGCCCGGGCTTCTTTGAAAATGAACCAACGCACGAATGTGAATGTGAACGTGGAGAGGTCAAGTGCTGAGCTGGGCTTGGGCTTCGAGAGGGAGAGAGAGAGAGAGAGAGAGAGAAAAGCTCAGCGTTCTGTAATTAGTTGCGAGAGAGGGGGGTTCGATGTGTAGTTTGATTCGGAAGAGAGTTCTTTCTTTTATATTCCGCTGATGAATTTTAAGCTGATCGATCGGGGGTTCTTTTCTGCTCTGGTTTGATTTCATTTGATTTGCTGGGGATTGAGATTGGTATTTTTTTATGCCGTTTGATGATGCGTACTGAATTGACTGAGCAACCAGATATTGCTTTCATGAATTTATAGGATCTGATTGTGTATGAAGTATCTTATAATATGGGTTTGTCATTTAATTATAGGAAATTGTAACTCAGTTTTTTTCTTTTGTAGCTATTTTATGAAGATTATCATAAAGCATACAAAGTTGAAATATTTGTTGATGATGAAAATTGAAAAAAGAAATAGGTCAATAATAGTAAGCGAAGGGTTTTTGTGCATATGAATTTGCAATCAGAATCTCAAAAGTGACAATGGCAGATTCAATAGGAATTAATTTCATTACTTATGAAATATCGAATATTGAAATTCTGAAAACAAACTCGGAATCAGCAATCCTGAGAACCTTATCAAAACGAAGTTTGAAAGCATCTAATTGAATAAATTATCTAAAATAGTTAAATTAGTACGTACAGTTGATCCCTTAGATACAGAAAACCCGATAGCAGTAGTAAAAATTTCGCGTTTTCCATGGCTTTCTCTCAAATATAATATTCCAAACTCAAACTACTTTCAAACCAGTCCTCCTCCAACCTTTGTACAGATTAAAAATTGAATAAAATAAAGCCCGGTAATTAATTAACGAGCCAGCAATATCCTCTCATCCCTTCAACCCTCTCCCTCGCACAAAGCACAAATCCTTCACCAACCGCCACCTTTATCCTCCTAAAAACCCTCTCCCGTTTAACGTCCAAAAAGCGGAAAAAAATGTTCCCCCTCTCCTCGCAAAGGGTAAAACAAGAACCGCACCGAGGAAGGAAATGCAAGAGGACCAAAGAGCAGCAGCGGCGGCGGGGATAAAGTGTACAAAGCCAAGAGGGGCGAAGACGAGGGTTAAGGAGAGAGCCCGCGCGATCCTTTATTTATATCGCCGGGCCGTCTGTAATATTCATCGGGTAGAAATTGATTTGGAGTTAGAGCGCTGGAGGGCTCGAGAAATTGCTTCCTTCTTTCCTTCCTGCCTCTTTCGCGGAGCTCGCGGCGATTCCTATATCGTCACCCGAATGTCCGAGGGTTATCGATTCGTAGTTTTTTTTTGTACGTTTTGTTCTGTGTATCCGGTGGAGAGGTTTTGGTTTTTGGGTTGGTGGGAGCTCGATAGGAGATCACCATGGGTGGAGTGTAGAGAAATTGTTGAGGGTTTTTCTGTCGATAATTTGAGGTGTCCTGTTGACGGATAAGGAACGAAGTGGCGAGAAATTGGTAATGTATGTAGAATTTGTTTTGGGGATATTGATTTGGAGATGCTTGCGAGCTTAAATTTAGAAAGAATGCAGTAATTTGTACAATTTTATGTTTGAGGTAACGGTCGAATGTCTATGTCCTTGTCTAATAGAATTTTTTTATTATTTGAAAAGAACTTGTCGTTATGGAAACATTAGAGATGTCCATACTTGATTTGAAATTAAAGTAATATATGAGCATCAGTAAACGAATTATTGTTTCGTTTATGTAAAAAACTGTTAAATATAAAAAAATAACAAACTTAAACTTTACTATAACTTTTGCTCCCCTCTTCGTATTTTAAAGTTTACTAAAAACAAAGCAATGATAGTCACTTTTTAGCTGGTTATATACATACTACGAGTATAATGACTGCATTCACTGATTTATGATAATCTACTTTCAGATAATTGGTTTTGAATAAAAGCAAAGAAACTTCCGATTTAAATTTTTATCAGCATTTCGAGAGTATAATATCCGAGCATATTATCCGATAGTTTATAATTATCCTTAATTGCTTATCCTTAATTTACAACAGTAAGTAAAAAAACGAATAGACGAGGGCAGGAATATCTATCGATCTCATAAATAAATAAATGAATAAATACACAAATATTACATACTCAAGACTTTTATAACTATTTATAAAAATAAATCGCAATCGCATTGCTAATTAAAACCGAACAAATTCTTAATTACCACTGCCCTATTCGCCAACTGCATAATCCCCACTCCTGAAAAAAAAAACAAATGAATTTTTAATTATTACACTTCTCCACGATAACCCAGTTTTAAAACACTCCATCCCCTTCCAATCCCAACAAGAGCGACCTCTGTAAAACAAAAAAAAAGCGCGCGCTCGCGCTCGGCCTCCGACGTAGCGGCAAACGCACCGGGGGTACTAAAAAAAAAAGGCGAAAGAATGGAAATCCAATATTTCCGAGACCTTAATTAAAGAAAAAAAATCCAATAGCCCTCTCGAAGCCCGCTTTCAATGCTAGCTGGGCGGCGCCGGGGAGGCCCGAACTTTTAATGAAAAAATTAACCCAATTAAGCGGCCGTGCGGGCGATGAAAAAAAAAAACAAAAAGGAACGAAGGAATCGAGCGCGCCGCGCGCCACCAGGCACGCGGAAAGTCGAAAATGGGGGCCGCGAAAGTTCGGAGGGTTGTGTGCTGTCGAGGTGCCTTGGCACGCTATGGATATGCCAGGCACGCGATAGAGGTGGTGGTAACATTGCGAATTACGTACGAGATCGAGGGCTGCCGGGGCGTTTTGAGAGAAATAAGTTTAGGTGCACGGGGCGTAAGGTGCCGAGGGATTTGTACGTAGGCCTGGGTGTGATAGTCTTTTTCGTTGATTTTGGAAGATTGGGGTTTTCGTGAAGGTTGATTCGAGAATGTTGGGAGTTAGTTATTTATTGGATTTGGGTTGCTGGGTTTTATTGGGAGGGTAGAAATTTGGATTTTAAGTTTTGAACCGGTTATTGTATTGGAATTTATGTCTTTGACTAAATTATACTTTCTTATACTTATACTTAGATGTCTGCCTGTTACTACTGGCACCGCTTGAATATTTAAGCTTTGAACCGCAAGTAGTGCATTCTACAGCATGCTTTCAGTAACTGGTAAATATTGAGTCTCAGTAGAAGCTATTATATAAGCCATGCACGTTATAGTCAAGAGATTATACTTGTAGAAATTCTGGTCACTTTTATAAGAAAAAAACTGTTGATAAATTCATATTATCACATTACTAGACAATATTCGTAAAAAGCTATTTTCACCAAAAATTCACCCGAAAAGGAGACACGCAATTTGTATGCTACATTTAAAAAACCACATACCAAACTTTTTAAAACCTCTAATTTAGAGCACATTTAAAATAATATAAGCTAAAAGATAATCTTGTTTTGATTGACAAAGTCTGACATTTAAGGGGAGGTCGGAGTTCTAAACCTTATATCGAGTTTCCGATATTATCGATTTTTCGTTTTACGCAGTCAATTTTTACTTTAATAAAATTTTGCGAACGTACGCACATTCTTAGTGATAAATAGAATATGCGTAATTTCCGGAAAATGGAAATCTCATTTATTGATTAAATAAAACGAAGAACTAAAATGTCGGTATCAGGCATCCCCTTAAAGGGTTAAAGCTTGCGCTTCAGTTCTAAAATATGCATTTCTTTTTTAACGTGTAACCTAGTCAGCCCTTAAACTCATCAAAACCGAATCCTGGTTCTCCCACGAATATTTTAATTCCATCCTCAATCTTCAATCGGCAAAACAAAGGAAAATCCAATTTACTTTACTTCCCAGTTCTTCCAAACAGCCAACCACTCATATTAATTCGCCTTTCAATATTTCTGCGCCCATCTCCGCTCCCCCCGCCCCAAAAACACGCGAATAAAAAGAAAGAAAAAACACCCGCGCACTCAAAAGCTCCGTGATTGCACAATAGCTCCTCCCTCACCCTTCGTTAATTCACATCCAAAGCAACGAACCTAGCGCCAAAGAAGAAAAAAAAAACACATCCCTCGACCAAGCATTACTACTAGCACGCACAGTCAAAGCTAGCTCGAAGAGCGTTAAAAAAGCGAGAGAGAGAGAGAGAGAGAGAGAGAGCTGCAGCAGCGCCTCGGATTTTAATGATCGCAAAGCGACGAGAAAAGCCCTCGTTTTTCTCTCCCTCCCGCCCCGCGCTCGCAGTCCATTCGCTCGGCGCGGGAGAGAAGGAGAACAAAAGCGTGTTAATTGAAGACGGCGGCGGCCGCCGAATCAAAACTCCATTAATAAATTAGGCCGCTGCGCCCTTTCAAAGGGAGAGAGGGAGAGCAGTAACCCTTTGCGAGAGCGGCCGCGCGCGTGGCTTTCTGTTCTCATGAAGGTATGCAAAAGCCTTTTTTTCTTCCTTTGCTGGGAGGGATGGAGAGATCTTCGGTTTTTTTTAGGTTGGAGGGTAATTTATGGAAATTCGTGAATTTTCGAGGAGAGAATTGAGAATTAAGGTATTTTGCCGGGGGGACGTCTGCGAATTTGCTAATTGGGATGTCTTACGTTGGAGGAGGCTTGAGTTCGAGTCAAAAGGAGTTGAAAATGTTTGTAAACGTTCTTTGAGTTTGTAACTCTACTAAAAAATGACACTAAAAATATTTTTAATTAATATATCCACTATATATAACAACCGAATTGTAATGCGCAAAATAAATTAGGTACATGATAATTACTGACTACGTATATGAATATATAAACAATAATATTTGTAGAAAAAAGATAGTTGTAATTTGAAATAAATATAGACTTGAAAATCCAGTCGTAGAAAATTCGTCGCTTGAATTTGGTTTTCCTTCCAAAAAATACAAAAAGCATTTTAAAAGTCACAAAAAGTATAGAATTGCATATTGCAATCAAATCCACACATCATTACAACAAATCACTTTCAAAATATTATACTTTCCTCCTATAATCAAGGATAATAAAACAAACTTATCAAATTATCAAATATCGCGGCTAAAGCTTCAAGTGAAAGAAAACCAAGTTTACAAATATACATTCACAAGCAAATTATTTCACCGACGTACCCTGCTCTCGTTTCTCCCTTCGAATCTTACACCACCCCAGCTCCAATAACTTCCCTCTGCGTCATAAACAAAGCGAAACCCGAATCAATTAAAAGCTCGCGGCGCGCGCTTTCTCTCTCTCTCCCTCTCCTTCGCTCTTCAAAGCTCGTGCAGCCGAGTTATACGTCGTGCATTTTCTTTTGTCACTTAACGCCTCGACGCTTGACCTCCTCTCACTCTCTCGATTTTCGTTCTTTTTCCTTCGCCGAGCTGGCGTGTAAAAAACGCCCGTGCGATCGATCGCGAGGGGGGGTAATAGAGGCGATTTGATAATTGTTTGCCTTCTCGGGGCTCGAAGCGATCGTTAATGAATTTGTGAAACTAATATTTGAAATTATTAGTAAGGTTGATAATGTGATTTACTTTTTGTAATTGATTAACTGCGTAATGTAATTTGAGTTTTGATTGGATTTTCCGTTTCAGACAATTGAAATTATTCTAAAGTTTATTATACTGATAATTACCCTTCGATCTAAGTAAAAATCTGTGCAAAGATTACAAAAAGTTCTTAAGTTATATGAATATATATATATATATATATATATATATATATATATATATATATATATTCAGATACTCCATCACTCATAAATTAATACATATTATATAATTTCGTAAAGGTGAAAAAAACTATTTTAATGAAAGGTTATAATATACATATATTAATGACACGAAACTTCACAAGTTACATTTTTTAATTTATCTTTCTTTAATCCAAATTTGTTCTACTCTCAATAAATTTAATAAAAGAGCATTGATGATAAAAATAAAAGCTTTCTCGTATAGACCGATAAATTCACTTTGTATAACAAATTTAAGAAATTAAAATAACTGAATTCATTTCACTCATTAAGCTTTTATTAAAAATATTCGCTTTGCTCTAAAAAAATTGAAAAAGAGAGAATTAACAATAAAGGTGACACTTGACTTATATAGACCAACAAATTCACTTCGTATGATAAATTAAATGAATCAAAATTATCCAATTCCTCATTAACTTTTTATCTAAAAATTCATTTTACTCTTAAATGGTGGGGTTCTGTTGAATTTATTTTTTTTCCTTTGCACGTATACAGCTAAGATTCAGGGTACCACAAACACCACAAAAACTTGGTATATGTTTCTACACACACAACGTCTTCGATTTTTTGGTTTAAGAACCACCAGAATCCCACCTTAACAAATTAAATACCAGGATTGACGCAAAATACAATATTTCCCTTACAATAAAAATCTCTACTCACTGTACGCAATCAAGCCCATCCCAACTCCCAACCTCACCAAACCAAACGCACCCATACATCCCTGCCTGAAACGTACATCCATATCCACCGATCCCTACACCCACACGCCCACAATCTCCGCGCCACGCACGTCGACTATCATTAATTACATCTAAAATGCTAAAGGCCCCAGAGGAGTATAAAAAAGAAAGAAAAAACCTCGCGATATAACCCTCCCCCCACCTCTACTCTCTCTTCCTTTTTTCCACGCGACGCGCGCAGAAAATGTTACTCTCCCGGAAGTAAGCCTCCCTCTCCCGAATAATCATCCAGCCCTGCGCGCTCCGCATTCCGTATTCCTCTCGTTTGTCGCGCATCGATCGTCTCGGGGCCCCCCCGCCGAGCTGGGGAATGCCGCAATCTCTCTGTCTCGCTCCTGCTCAAGCGGAGTTGGCTTGTATAGGTATACGATGTATATAGGAGTTTCAGCTGAATCCTGAATGCGAATCCCAACGGTCGGAAGAGCTGCCGACGAAAGCTCGCGTCGACGTCTCGTTTTGATCTTTCGCGTTTCGGGCTCGTGGACAAGTGTGCCGAGGGTCTCGTGGTTTTTGGGGTTTTTTTGCGGGGGGTTTTGGGGGCGCGTGATTGGATTTTGGTATTTGGTTCGAAGGGGAATTGGCAATTGAAATTAGGATCGTTTATGGTTTGACTGATGCTTGCGAGATCGGTGGGTTAGGTTTGGGCAGTGGAGTGAATGTATGAATAAGCGTGGCGGACGTGATGAGAATTTCGGTACTTTAGCTGATGCGGAATTGCAGTTATTTACGGTTATATTCAGTGTTTGATGAATATTTGTTGTATATCTATTAGACATTTGTTACATTACGTATTTTTTTTATATTAATTTATCAATTGAAAAGAGTTAAATTTTCCCGAATATATATTCATGCATATTCAGTCGTCATCTTCAATGGTTAATAACTTTGGATTAAATTAATACTTTTATACAAAACAAACCTTAATTAAAAGCTATTTCACCTACTCTTATTACCATATGGGTTATTTATTTAGTGTGAATATATGCATAGTTATAAGCATAAAAACATTCGAGGTATCTTTTTCATTGAAATAACGTATATTCGGTATGGAAGAGCTCATATCTCGAATATATGGGCCCATTAGAGATTAAAACAACGAGTTTTACTTAATTTTTTGGTATTTGAAACATCCCCAAAATTAACATCGATTTCCGTTTTCCAAAGGTGTAACAATCGTATTGTTAATGGAAGTGTTGTTAACAGAAGTTCACTCCCATTTGATCGTTTGCTTTTATGTATAAGTTATTTGAATTTCGAGATAAATAGTTCATCGTCATTTTCTTTTCTATTTTGTTATTGAATCTTTGATTTGGAGGAAAAATGGCTATTAAAATTAGTATTCGAATAGTACTTTATAGTCTAACTACTGCTTGTTCAATCGTTTGGTTAGTTTTGTGTAGTCGACTGAAGCGTGCGGACGTGACGTGAATTTTGTTATTTTATTCGAAGCGAAATCACGGTTATTTACTGCTTTATTCAGTATTGTGTGAATATTTTTTTACATCTATTTTATGTACAATTTATATTTGTTTTATTATATCCATTTATTAATTTAAGTTCTAAATATAGAAAATTATCATTATTATATTTAACTTACTAGAAGTAGTGACGAAAGCTCGTTCTCATTGGATCTTTTGCACATATTGAAGCTCGCAGTTGTACATTTCGTAGTTTTTCTTTTTTCTTTTCGACCTTTGATCTTTAGTTGGTAAAGAATTGACTATTAAAATTAGTATTCGAATGGTCGTTTATAGTTGGAGTATTATTTGTTCGATCGTTTGATTAGTTTTGTGCAGTGTACTGAAACGTGGCGGACGTGACGCGAAACTGGATATTTTATTGAATGCGGAATTGCAGTTATTTAATACTGTTTTATTCAGTATTGAATGCATATTTTTTACACATCTGTATATTATACATACAATCCATATTTGTTATCATTACCAATTTGTTTAATTGAATTCTAAATATAATAAATTATCAGTATGCATTTGACCTAGTAAAATATATGAGAAACCGGAACATTAAATTATTCGAAATCCTCATTTCATCATGAATATTTTATCGCGATTTTATTGGAAACGAATTTTCGCCTGAAATATTTATATTAGACATTTTTAGCGCAACTTAAATAACAATAAATCCACCTCTTTCGAATCTCGACTAGTTCTCCTCTTCGTGTTTTAGAATATGAATCACAATTTCCGCAAAATTAGATTTATCCGTTATCTCGCTTGCATATTCAACCTACCACTTTGAATTTAGTCCTTTTGGCTCTGAAATTTTCTGAAAAGATCGGCCTCGCTGCGAAATCCACTCCCCCGGAAGCTAAATTTCATGCATATTGCATGATAAAACGAAATTTAACGGTTTAATCTTTTTCCGCGCTCACTTCAAATCTCAGTTTCGCGTTATATTTATACATGGCATTCATATTATATACTGCTTTTTATTCTTTCGAGATAGAGATAGTAGTTTGCGTAAGAGTGAATACAGTCGATCGTTTTAAAAATAAAGGTATACGTTAATACGTTAATTCATTCTACTTTTACTGAATACATTTTATTCCTTCGTTCATTTATTATATGATAACCTAATTAATTATATAAATGCATTAGTAATATATTTAAAATTAAAAAGAAATTTCTTGATTGCTTTTATTACAATAAAATAAATTTATATTATGAAATATTCTTCTTTTATAAATAATAAATAACTTTTAATCCATTTAACATGAAGATTATTTAACGCTCTTCCGTTAGTGATCATGTGGATATCAAGAAATTAACATAAAAATGCTCTCTGTGCAAAAGAAAAATAGATCTACCCACTTGAAACTTGGTTCGGGGACAATAAAATGTTTTACAGGTATTCTTGTTTATTATTTTTAGTAATAAGTGATTTAGTCTTATAGTAAAAAAATAACTGATTTATGACAAGGATACACAAGGTATGTGTCAAAATACTTTTTTTAACTAAAAAACTATAATCATTCATTATTATTTACTGAATTCTACTAAAATATTGTAAAAACATATTATTTAATATGTTTAAACATATTGTTAAATATTAAATTACCGAAATGACTTAAAAAGATTGTAGAATTTTGATCAGGAATTCCTGTAAATCGAAATAATAGACATAAATATATCCTTTTAATGTAGGTTACGAAACGTCGAAACTTCTTTATATTTTCTATCTCTACCTTTATCTCTTCCTTATAATCTCCCTTCTTCTCTCTTCCTTATATTCAGCCTCTTATATCCCGTTCGTTTTTGATCGTGCGCATCATCTCTTCCTCTATATATTCCTCTTCTCCTCTCTGTCTCTCCTACCATTCTCTCTCTTATTCTCTCTCTTATGCACTGTCTCCAACCGCAGTTCAATACGGTCTCTATTTAACTTTCCCCGTCGACTAACGCTTTCTCTATTTATACAAACTAAATTTAATCATGCTTAAAAAACGATGCAATATATACTCTACTTACCCTACACAATCAATGCAGTCCCACATTCATCATACGATTATTATCTAACATTGAAACTTAAAGCAAATCTCTATTGATCCGTACATGTAGACACGGCATTATCCTCTCTCCCTCATTTCTCTCGCAAGAAGTTCGGCCACTCGATAAACTATAGAGAGAGAGAGAGAAAGAGCTCTCGAGTCACGTGTGTATGCAGGATCTATCGAGGCATTGCAGCGCACACAGACGCAGACACAGAACCGACCGAACGTTGGCCTCACAGTCTCTCGCATTGATTTGTGGAAACGATCTCCTCTCCTCTCTCGGGACTCCGCTCCTCGCGAGATGGCTTCGCGAGGATACGAGATTAAAATCGGAGCACGAGTCTCCTCCGACTCTCCCCTTTGTTGCCGGCCGTACTCTTTTTCTTCTCCTCCTGTCCTCCTTATATATTTTTGAATCTATGCACGAGATTTTTGCAACGGGTTCTCTCTCTTTCTCTCTCTCTCTGTCTGTATGTACAAAATTAGTCGTTCCCACGAAACTCGTGCTGGGTACCGTATGTAGCTTTATGTCGCTCGAGGTATGTGCATGTATATGGGAATGGGGGTAGAGATATGACGAAGTGTATTTTATGCACGTATGGGTAGAGGAAAAAGTTATTTCGCGAGAGTGAGGGAGGCGAGAAAAATAAAGTGACAGAAGTGTCGCGCTGCATCGTGATTTGTGAGCGTTTATTGTCCGGATACACGTGTGAAAATCGCGCTGGATTTTTCCTAAAAGAGCGACGTTTGTTTACGGGTATTATGATTTGTTGTTGCTGCTGCTGGTGATGCTGCTGCGCAATGTTGATGTCGAAAGCGAGGATTAAAATGTGAAAAGCTTCTGTTTGGAGACGGGAAAATGTTATAATGCTGCTATTATATGGAAGGGTTCGACCTGTTTTTTGCGCGACGATTGTAAAAATATCCTGAAAATCCTGGCTGTCGATGGATTTTATGTGTACATGAGAAGATGAAAGTGACTGCATTGACACTGGATTATTCGAACTTCAGTCAATTGTTGCACTGTTTGCAAAATAATGCTATTGTCGAAATAAAGAGACAATTACAGAGTTGGAAATAGCTTTGAATAACCATTTGAATTTTTAAATCCTATTTACAACATTACAATATCACTGTACTCTTAACAATGGTGTTTTGAACCAAGAAAAATAATCTTGTATAAATTAAGAAGAAATATTTTTACAAACGGAAACTTGAACTATTAATTTAAAAGGAATCACTTTCTTCTTCTTATTCAAATATATATAAGATCATTGATTCTTGTTCGACTAAGTCCATCACCACATGTTTAAGATTCATTTATTAATTTATTTGAATCAACGAGCATTATTGCTTCTCATGCAAATGTTTTACATAATATAAAACTTTATCTCATAACAAACTAATTAATAAATTAATTTTAATATGTACATGCTTAGCTGATATTGATGTTAGCATCGGGTTGCACTTTATGCAAAGTTCGCAAGATTTCGAATTAATGCAGTCTTGAAGTCAGTTTCTAATACAATGCTTTCATTGAGATTAATAACGCATTCCATTTATATTAAAGAAGAATCGTCTTCCAATATTAAACGAAGACACAATTCAAGACGATGCCACTTAAATTCAAACAATTTCTTTTATTATCCTCTGTTAAAAACCCTTCTTAATTCAAGAGATCATTCCTCTTAAAAGGAGAGTCCACAACCTGCGTGAAACTGTTTTCGATGAGGCTTTGGGAAGTGGTTTCAGGTACCTAAAAATGATGCCTAGCACCCGTAGTTACTTCAGTAAAAAGTTACCTATACTTCGTATTATAACTCTGCAAGTTTTCTTGCTAGAGAAATGATGTAATAAGATAAAAAAAGTTGTTTAAAAGAGCTTAATTTAAGCTTTGTTTCATATAAAAATATAATGCTGTTGCAATGTTATAAACAATCAAAAATGATGACGAAAAATGCACGGAAAACCACTCAAATAATAATATTTTTATATAAGATAGAACTAAAATTAAAGCTCTATTAATCAACTTTTCTATCTTATTACACTATTTCCATAGCAAAAAAAAATTGCAGAGTTACGATACGAGTACAGGTACAGTTTTCTACTGATACAACACGTATCTTGATTACAAAAGGTCATATTTTGACCCCAGCGGCCTATGCGATGAAACTACGGGTGCTAGACCTCATTTTTAAGTACCAGAAACCATTTTCCAAAGCCTCATCGAATACCGCTTCCAGCAGGTTGTGGACTCTCCTTGTTAGTGTACTTACAAATGCCATAGAAACACACCTCCGACATTCTCTTCCAAACTCGCGCAATCACCTCACCACCAAATTTACAAACCATATTCCCACCAACCCATCCACAAAATACACAACGATTGACACTCCTCGTCCACGATTCCTCCATCAGCAGAAACAACGCGCGTACCCCACCCTCAAACCACATCTACCTTTCCACTACCCTCCGCTCTCTCTCTCTCTCTCTCTCTCTCTCTCTCTCTCTCGCGAATTATGCAATTTCGAAACTATTCGCGGAAAGCGCCCCCCTCCGTGCCACACCCGAACGAAAGGGAAATTCTATCCCCCTCGGGAGCCTGCTGGCCACCGCTACACGAACTATGCCTATTAAGCTGACCGCACACGCCGCCAGCGCAGCGCGCCAGCAATCGAGCGTGAAGCGCATCGATAGCGCGATATGCGTTGCTGGATGGACGAAGTGGACTGGTACAGGGGTGGAGGAGAGATAGTGGGATGGAGAGAGAGAGGTGATGGCAAAGGTGGCGCATCATAGGTGGATTTATGGCGGATTAGGTACGGGGGGGATGGGGGGTGGCGAGCGAGTGACCAGATGGAAGATTTGAGATTTTGGGTGACTTGGCTGCTGGAGGTCATGGGGGGAGTGCAGTTTAGTTTAAATTTTCGAGATTTTACGAGGTTGATTGGGTTTAATGTGGAGCTAGATTATTGTAAGGGGATCACGAGGGTCTTTGGGAATCGGATTTCTGGATGGCTTTGAAGAATGTGTCGTGATATCTAAAAATGAGGCAGTATCCGAATCTTAGATACAGCGGGAACTTTCGCATTGTGCAATCTGCAGTGCAAGTGAGGAAAGTGGGTATCTGCATTTGAAGTAAATTTTTATTTAGATCTATTTGCGTAAGATTTTTATTGAAAAAATATCTATCCTTTTCTCAAAAAAACGACCTACGGCTAGTCATTTTTGTAAAAGAAAAATAATGTTTCAAATCATTTTTATGCGAAATTATTTATATGGTTCGAATCTTTTTGCGAAATGCAGATACCCACTTTCGTCATTTGCACGGCAGCAATGTTATGAAAATATCAAATATACAAATACACTATATCAATTAATGTTAACGAATCGCACTGCATCTTTTTCATAATAGCCCATAATTAGATCAAATTACGGGTTCTGGGCCTTACTTCAGATATCGGAGGACATATCCCAAAAACCTCATGAAAAAACATCTTTGCGAAGACCCCTCATCAGAGCAACTTTGAAATCAATTGAGATAACTATACATTTTAGAATGGGCTCTAATAATACAATGTTGACAAAGTTCTGAATGTTCAAAAAATAATTTGATAACATAACAATAAATATATACTTTGTACCACTGATACTATGTAAATAAATTAAGAAAATTGTTCAAATAAGAAATTAAGAATAATACATATTACCCCAAAAGCCTGCTGTTTATAAATATGTGTATAAGAAATAGATATCAAATCAAATAACTAAATCATTTATAGTGTACCAGAGTTAAATAAAAGCAAATTGTAATTGAAACCGAGTTAAATAAACCCCGTTTCGATTAAAACATATAATTGAATGAAAAGTGTAGCTTGCGATTGAAAATTTTCAATGCTTAAAAAGATGCACAGAAAACTTATGAAAACAGAATATAATATGATATCTACGATTATTTTATTACGTTCGTTTTAATCAATGCAATAATAATTGATATTAATTTATAAAATCGTATAGAAAATTCTTCTTTGTAAATTGATTGAATCATTCAGTATCATTAAAACTTCAAATTGAATCAGTTTGCTACGTTCTCGTAGCTTACGCTAAAGGAGCTTGCAGCGAAGTTAAATTAAAATTAAACTGAAACTGTAATGCGATTGAGTTTAACTTAGATGAGTGAGATTCTAATTAGAAAATTGCTATGCTTTACGTTACTCACCAGAATAACGCATTAATTCTGTAACAAATTCGAACTACGCTATTACATTATAATGCTGAAATATGCTCAAACAATATTTTTGTTTCATACTTAACAAGTATAAATTTGATTCTTTATTACTTATTCACAAAATGAGTGAAATCATCGCAACCTCCTGCGCAACACGTCATAACGCCAACATCCCAAAAAAACACACACAACATCCCCAACCACTTAACCTAACCAAATTCCGCCATAAGACTCCACACCTATAACCCCTCAACCCGCGATTCCATCGCACTACAACGTTCAACGCAACACGTACCCCCCAACCTCAACTACACTTCCCATCATCTCTTTCTCTCTTCCTACGCATGCACTTTCCCGTGAAAGATTAATGAAATCCACGCGCAGAGAGAGAAAAAAGAAACATCAGCCGCGCTTGGAGCGAAGAAAAGCCCAGCAGCACTTAACGCCGGAGCCAGGACTACACGCGGAAGGCGCAAAAAAGCCGACGCGTTTTGGCTGCACGGCATCCACCCCCTGTGTACCGCGTTCTCGTATAATGAAGCGCGCGTGTATAGCAGAGGCTGCCGGGGTCCCCTCGCGAGCGAGCGTATGTATACACACGCAATGTGCATATATATGTAGGGAGGAATGTAACGGCGGTGACTGGCAGCAGTGGAGGCAGCGATCAATATATCGGCAGTGCAGCGGTGGGGTGCACGTGTATGTGTGTGTGTGTGTGTGTGTGTGTCTTTGTGGCGACCTGACGAGATGGCCACTTATTGGTCCAGGGAGCGCGTGTGGGTGTAAAAGGTGTTTCTGAGGTTCGTGATGTATTTTGATGGTTGGAACTTTGAAAGAGTAGAGAGTTGGGTTTAGATCCTGTAAAGTGGAAAACAATGATTGGAGCAGTGGGTAGTATGCACTGGAGGACAGAATGAAGAAGATGTACAGTGTTATCGGAAATATAGAAGGTATGAGAGAGAAACGGGCTTATATTTAAGTAGATAGCCCAACTAATGTCTAACTGTATTATCACAATTACTATCACTTTGGTGGCTTTACATTCTACAGATAATAAACAAACGTTAACTTTCTTGTGTATTAGTGTTTACAGATGTTTGGATTATAACTTTTATTAATTTTTAATTCTGTAGTACCTATAACTGCAAATAATACTCCAAATAACTGCAATTTCTTAATTCAAATCTGGATTATTCAAAGAAATATATGCAAAGGTGAGGCGTGATATTAAATTAGGATTTATTTAATAAGGTTTGCATTACACATGCACTACAAATGCTTGATAAAATCATCCTCTTTAAACATGTTATATATACAATTAATTTGTAGGTATTAGTATATTTACAGCAGCATATATTGTCAGTAATAACCGTACCACGTTCTGATCTAATTACACAAAATTATTTTTAGAATTCTCAGCTTTAATATTTACCACAGGAAAAGTAGGTAAATAATTTTAATCAACAAAATATGAACTACAGTTCTTATGCAAATAATTAGCTGAAAGTAAATAAAATATCCTCCTGCCATCTTCAACGTGTCAGTAATTAGTTCACTCACCCTGGCTATACTCATATCCATTAACATCCTCTCAAAATAAATCTCAAAGAAGTATAATTTCCTTTCACCTTACCCGAACACTCATGAGTCTCCTAAAATAAAACCACCTCGAATTTCAACTAATTTTACGAGTTTTTTACAATCCATTTATCAAGAAAACTCATAATTTTAATGAACAGCCCAGCCACGCGCGGCATCAACTGCAAATATAATACCCCAGCAAACCAGTTGAACCTCTTCCTCCATACCAGTGCACAAAACGACCGACGACTTTATTACCTAAGCGACACTCCCTAATAACCCCGCGTAATAAGCAAAAACTCTCTTCCTCTTTAATGCACAATAACGCGCGTGCGTCGTCCTCTCCCACGAAAACGCAAACCATGCCTTAATTATGTAACACCTTCTTCTTCCCCGTCGCACAACAAATTCAAACTCCCTCCTCCCTCCCAAAAAAAACGAAAATAGGAGCAGCTGAGAGAGAGCAGCGTCTCTCTCGCATAAGAAGAGAAAAATACTCGCACTCGCGCGCAAAGGACAAAACAGAGAACAAGAGAGAGAGAGAGAGAGAGAGAGAGAGAGAGAGAGAGAAGATACAGCTCGAGTCTCGAGGGTGCAATGCAGAGCAGTGACTTACGAGGGAACCGGTTATATGCACCTCCGCCGCCGTCGGAATCTGCCTGCTCCTCTCTCTCCCACGCGTCCGTCCGTCCGGCGTGATGTCTCTCTCTCTCTCTCTCTCTTTCTCTCTCTTACTCCCTCGCATAGTGTATACGTGCACGCCAATCCAGATCTCGAGCGGGAGCGAGAGCGCTCGAGCCAAGGCCTGGAGATCAGAAATTGCTTGCATTATTTTCTTGCGGGCGCGTTTCTCGGCCTTCTTATATACTTGCGAGCTCTCATTGCTTTCTGCTCTTCTTGTTGGGGTCGAGCGAGGTGCAGGCCTCGAGTTGGTCTTTTTTTCGTGTGGGAGAGAGATCGAAGTGGTTGGTTGGGTGTCGCTTAGACGATAAGTTATTTGCGGTTTTTGCGGGAGGTTTGTTATGGGATCTTAGATAAGAGAGGAGTTGTTGTTACCGAACGTTTCAAGGATATGATTATTGCGTCTTTTTTATAAGCAAAAAGGCTTGCAAATCGTGGCGGTTAGCTCGTTTTTATGTATAATGTTCTGTTTAGATAAAGTGAACATTTGCAATTGCTCTAGTTAGGTGCGAAATGTATTTATTAATACTGGAATAGCTTATGTATGGATTGATGGATTTTATCTTACGTATGTAATGACATTTAATATAGTGCGATATCATTAATATTAATCCAATATTTTTAATGCAATTTTACCGAATTTTATAGAGGAGGATTAAAATTAATAAGCTTCTAGTTGTATTTTATCGATTGATAGAAAATAGAAATTTGATCATAGGTATTAAAAGTAGGACATCCATCAATTGTAGAAATAAATTTTAATAATATATTTTTAATAATTCAATAATCGAATGAATATCATACACATTCAATATTTATATGATATTTTTTAATGCTTAAGGGGTTCGCCGAGAATTGAATTATTCGTTTTTTTTGTATAAAGTTTTTATGTGTATCGTTCAGTCTAATCCAAAAAGTATTTAAAGAAATCTATATTGATGTAATAAAACTACTGATATTTAGTATAAACTTTTCCTCTAACATTTTCTCTTAATAACTATACTACGAAGCATAAGAAGTCACTATATAGCACGAAAGAAGCTACTTTGATTTTCGCGCAATTTCGTCATTTATACAATGTCGAGATGCATTTTCGCCTCTTACTCAGCTCCAACCTCGCTCCTCCTCCTCCGGTATCATTTACGTCTCTCTCTCTCTCTCTCTCTCTCGTTCTCTCTCTCTCTCTCGTTCTCTCTCTCTCTCTCTCTCTCTCTCTTCCGCATCGCATTCCGCATCCATTACACGGGATACATCTGGTAATGCAAAGCTAAATTTCAATTTCAGTTGAGCGTCTTCCTTACCATCTCTCTCTCTCGCTCTCTCCTCTCCTCTCCACTTCTCCCGCTTATTATTCGCCACTGCGTCTTTATCTCCGTTTAGGGCTTCTCCGACTTCTCTTCCTTGTATTTACCGTATCTCTGTCTTTGTCGCTCTTTCGCTCTGTTGCTGCTGCTCCTGCTACAGAGAAAGAGAGGCTGCGCAAAGTCCGTACTCTTTTTAGCAGCGGAATTACCATTACCGGATACTCTGTTGTTTGGCCTGCGCGCGCGTTATTAAGTTACTTTTGCTGGTGATCGAAGTTTAGCACTGTTGTCTTTAATCCTGAAAAAAAGAACGATATAAATGATAATTTACGAATACATGTAGTTTGACAAATTTGCTTAGACTTTATTAAATTCATTTCCTGTAATTATTAAATTAGTGTAATATATAATTACAGTTAATTGTAATTATAAAATAATGTCTTATTACAAGATACTACTTTCGATTACATGCAAATGAAATAATTTAATTTCTCACGGTTTATTGATTTTTTTCCCGTAATTATTCAAATTCAAGCAAAAACTATATATACTTCGTACTTTTAATTTCATTCCCGCAAATGAGCTGCATTTTGAATGCAAAATTGGATCTCTTGAGAACCGATGCGGTTCCACGAGCGGTGCACGGATTCAAGATTTCAAAAGTACTAATTACCGTATTCGGCTCTCCGCCGAGGCTCATTTCACTCAGAAAACATATGATTAACTTATGAATACAGGGGGGAACTTGCTGGAAAAAGTACAAACAAAAAATTGCGAATTGTTGGGATGGTTGAACGTTGAAGGTTTTCACTGATTAACAATCATTATGGTTCTTCTCAAAAATTATCAAAATATATACATAGTTTAATTATACATCTTCATGTTACATTGTCTAGTGAAAAACTATTTGTAATAACATCATTTAAAGATAATTTGTTGATGTCCTTTATAGAAACTTATAACCAGTTCTTGAATGACAACTAAAAAAATGTTTTGTAACTACTCATAAATGACCTTTGAACCTAACCTTGATCTTTGTCTACAAATTTCATTACCATCAACATGTTAAATAACAACTCCAATATACAAATCTTTCAACACTTATTTGCTTTGCTTTTTCAAGGAGTAAACTTTGTATTTTAAAATAGACCAAATATGTTCTATCAAAACTCTATAGTAGTTATATTGCTGCTCTATCATGTCCGTCAGGAAATTGTTATATTTTTATAAATAAGAAAATGACATGATGTTATTGGTCATAGTCCAACGCTAGTAGCACTCTTGATATATTGATTGCCAAAATTCTAGTGAAATCTTGGAGAACTTGAATGAAGATCAAGAGTTGAAGGGTTCGAAATTAAAAGATAAAGTGAGGTTCAGGTTTAATCTCCCAGGGTCAGTTGGAACATGCCAGATAAATGCTGGTCCATCATTATTGAGACTTTAAACGATGAAATATTGAGAAATTTTGGATTGATGTAGAGACACAGTAATTAATTTGGTCAACGTATGCATAAGCAGGGTAAAAGATTTCTTTTTTTACTCTATGCGAAAGGATGTTTAAATAATATTGAAGAATACCGGTACATTCACGTATCAATCGTATATTGTATAAACTTTTTAGTACCTAATAACTAATGATTGTAACTACAGTGGTAATACAATTACCGATTACTGGTTGGCTTTATATAATAAAATTTACAATGATTAGACCTATGTAATGCTTCATTCCTTTAAGAAAACATGCTTTTTGGTTGTTAACAAAAACTATTTTTAGCATCGATACAAAGCATAATAGAAAACCAGAGAATTAACTAATATCACAACAGTTAAAGCCTGATATAGTTCCTATGCTAACTTGACCATCTTGTAGATTTCATAAATTCACCAAGAAAATCTGTAATTATCTATACCATTACTTGAAACTTCGCTTTCAACCCAGTTCCCCAAACACAATTCACGTTCAAAATCATAGAATCAATGCAACAAAGCCCAGAGCGCAAATCCAAGCGCATCGTCCAATCGATTCCTCTCTTAGCTTTGTGACTTCTCTTTCTTTCTCTCTCTCTCTCTCTCTCTCTGCTCTCCTTTCTGCTCTCTGCTCTCTCTATCTCCGGCTGTTCCGTCTGGTGGCTCGCGATCATCGTCGTCGTCGGGGGCCCCTATATATACTATGTGCACAAGCGAGAGACAGCGAGTGCATCGCCAGGCGAGATGCAGCCGAGCGTGACCCTTAACGCGAACTAGTCGTCCGTGACCCCCTCGCACCGTTACACTCGCTCTCTCTCTCTCTCTCTCTCTCTCTCTCTCGCGTCTTCCTTCGTGCGTTGTGTATGGGGCACTGCACCTCGCAAAGTGTGCTCCAGTGCAAGGAGCATTGAGATGTATGGGTCTGTGTGTGTGTGCGGAGGTCTGAGTCTGGGTCTGTCTGGTGGATGAGAGAGTATGGGTAGACAATGAAGGTAAAGGCGATCGCGTAATTTATCGTTGTTTTTCGATGTTGGAGGGGAGATGGAGATCGGTGTTGTGCGTCTGAGATTTCGACGCTTCTGTTGATTCTGGAGAATGGGATTTTGTACGAATGTCAGGGGATGGGTGGGAGTAATGCAATGTTCGTTGCGAATGTGCATATGTATCAGATTTTAGGGTATGCAAAAGTTTGTATACTCTTTTAGAAGTATATTTTAGATTTCTAGATGTACCTCGTGACTTATTTATTCTATCGGTGTCATTAGCGTGAAATTTTCGGCGGTTTCATGCAACCTGCCAAGTATGAATAAATAAGAAATCGAGATAACTTCAGAAATTATTTAGTTTTTATTTCGCTTACCTATGCCAAATATTGAAACCAAAATAATATATTATCACCAAAACTTTTCCAAGTACGAAAACATTTGCATTTCAAGAACTGCTATGTCCTTAAATATAGTTTCATTGTGAAATCTTCATTTTTGACTTACCATCACAACGGCTTATTTGTTATCATGTCTCCTGTAATTCGTTCAGAAACTCTTTTAGTTCATTTTTCTCAAATCGCCGTTATTAGAACTCAGTCTTACGACTCCAATCTTTATTTGTAGAACAGAAACCTTCATATTCGTTACACGTAATGATTAATGAATGTAACAAAAATCTAAATCTCGCACGCACGCACTGCGAAAACTATAAGACCTTACCACCAGCAACAAAAGGAAAATCTTGCATCACGCATGACTGACTCTCTGAAAAAGCCCAAAATTTCGAGGGTTATACTCTCGTAATTTGTCAACGCGCGTGCCTCCGGGTATTAATATCTAAATCCCCGCATCTGTCTATTTCGTGCGTGCAAGTCGTGCTCCTCTGCTCTCTTGAACCAGAGCATGGGGTTACTCGGCTACACTGCGTTGCACCGCTTCGCGAAGACCTGCAAGCTATGGAAAGAGAAAGAGAGAAAAAAGGGAGAGAGAGAGAGAGAGAGACATACACGGGGAAAAATCAGAGGGCAACTCGGTGTAACAGAGCTAATTCAGTGGAATTGATCCTAATCGATATAAATGTTTCTATTTCTCCATGGGTGTATAGCGATTGGAGGCTATATGTAGGAAATGGCTTGTGCTCGGAGTCATGACGTTGATTTGTAACTTGTGTGTATTATTGCGTTTTCGCGGTCTAATGCATATATATGCCTAATCGCATTTATTTCTTTATCTGTTTCAGGTATGTAGTCTGTTGGATTACCGGTTGTACGCGTTAATATGTAGAAGTTATTATTGGTGAGTTGTTGATTTTGAATTGTAAGATTTAGCGCTCTCCATATTTGCAATAATGGTTTTGTAAAATACACTGTTAAACGTTTGTTAAATTTACAGTGTCAAAATTAGATTTTAATTTATGCAGCTGTTAATGTCAATTACATCGTACTTTAAAGTACATTAGTAATTAACATTAATATAACATACATGCTCTAGCATACCTATGCGTGTAATAATTACTGTTACATTAGTACATTAATATGCATTCAATAAAAATTGAAGTATAAATAGTTAAATATACTTTTCAATTAATTGAAATTTTATTTTATTACTACATGTATTTGAATTATCAATTACAGTGTGCAGAACATGTTAAGTGACGTGCTTGGAAAAACTTCCATTATACATGTAACATCATATAACTACAAATTTAGTTAAAATTTTTAAGCTTACAGATGTTGCATACTAAATGTTACTGTTAAATTATAGTTTAGAAACTGAAAAATGTACATGTACTTAAATATTTAATTATAAGTACTTGAAAATCCAAATACAAATAGTTAAATTTAGTTAAAATTTTTAAACTTACAGTTGTTGCATACCAAATGTTACTGTTAAATTATAATTTAGAAACTGAAAAATGTACATGTACCTAAATATTTAATTATAAGTACTTGAAAATCCAAATACAAATAGTTAAATTTGCTATTCCGGACACAAAAGTGCATGAAAATTTATGAAAATATGCCTCAATTTTTCATTGTCATGTTTGGAAAAAACTTCAGTCATTGTAACTGCAAATTCAACATGCATTTTTTAGCACCGATAAACGTAACAGCCAAAGGAAATAAATAAATCACATCGTCCACATTTTTCCCAAGACATTATTGGAAACATCATATTTATGTAACGCATTTCAATAGAAAAACATCCACCACGTCCAGCTCGCACAAATTTCTCCGTACTCCGCAGGCTGCGTCCTCATCGCTTTCTCCCCCCCATAAAAATCACCTCTCGCGCGCGCTTGCTCACGCATCTCCGCAATAAACCACGCATTTTTACAATTATAACGCAAACGGCACGTCTCTCTCGCAACAATACACCGGGCGATAAATAACACAATGCCACATCAATCACAAATCGCGCATTTCGTCATTGATTGTATATACGCGCCGCCTGCGGTAAGCCGAAAGGCAATCTTTGCGTGTACGTATACACGCGCGGGCGCGCGTGCCGCTGCGTGTACGCGTTGTAGCTTCGCTTTTTGCGCGTGTGCGCGAAGTGAAGTTGCGGAGCTATTTTATGAAGAAAGTTTCGACGATGGGAAAACTATGTGGCATTGTTTGCCGAGGCTCGTATAAGCTGCGGAGAGTTTTACCTGCACGAGCGAGCGCGCGCGCGGTGCTTGACAATGACGAGATTGGCTTTTTCGAAATTACGTTTATAATATTTAACCGGGTGAGGTGGAGTGGAAGAGTGCGCAAGCGCGGAGTTTGCGGCCGTGGCGGTTGGAGGATTTGGCTCTTTGTTTTCCGTGAGTTTTTTAATTTATTGCAAATTGTGGAGTGGATGGGGATGATTTTAATATGCGTGGGTGGTATTTGGATAACGAATTTTTTTACTTTTGTGTATAATTTCATCAATGAATTATGGTACAGTGACATTTTTAAATTCTGTTAAATTTTAGTCATTATTTTCAGTAATGATAAATCTAGTAATGCTTTGACTATGAAAATTACGAAAAATGAAAATAAAAACATGCATTCAACAATTTTTTAAAAAGCAATATCCTTGAAGTGAGAAAATCTGTCGAAGTAAAAACATTTATCTTTTAATAATAATTAAAATTTAAAATTTGTACTTCTACACTGTAATCAGCTTGAATTTTATTAATATTTTGAAACTCCAGTGGAAGCTTCAGTTCAATCAGATAAAAACTATATCCAAATTTTAAGAAATCATTCTCACAGGTTGCTATATACAATTGTAATTCCTCTTAAAAACACAAAGATAAAATTCAGATTCGTATTAACCCAATCACTCAAAATTTCACCTGTTCATCCCCTTAAAAATCTTCCTTCAATCAAACTCAAATTCGCAAACCACAACATTCACTGCACCATAACCATCCCGAATCTCAACCTCACAAATCACTCTTTCCCCCCAAATAAAGTAAAAGTGTCCATACCCAAATTAATTAAAGACGATACGATTATACCCCTCTCCTCTCAACATATCAGCCCCCTTCATTACCATACCAAAACAAAGAAGCCGCCGCCACCGCCACCGCCGCATTGCCCACGCAAATCTCATATAATTTATCACCGTGCAACTGATCGCACAACTCGCTCCATCCCAAAAAGAACGAAGGCACACTCACCGAAAGAAAGAAAGAAAGAAACAATTAAGCTCCCCTTTTTCCCTATCGTCGTCACTCCGGCTGATTAATTCATTGCGCCGCGGGCCCGTGCGTACGTACGCATACTCACGTAAATATATGCTCATTGGCCGCCCAGGTGCATTGATTAAACGACTGCGAATTAACGGCGTCCAGCTGCTCGCGACGAGGCGCGTGCGCGGATGTGCGCGACTTCCTTCTTTTTTTCTTTTGGCTTTGAAGACGCGCCGCGATAAATCATCGGTATTATATTATTGTTCGATGGGTGGGAGCGTCGATAACGCGCGGAGCTTTATGTTCGTCGCACGCGAGGGATCGTTTATGATGGGATGAGGGCTTGATTGGTTTTGCAGAGCGGACGATGCGAGAAAAAGCAGTGTGTGTGGAAAAAGAGTGAAAAGGGTTTCTGTTGTATGAATGGTATTATGTGTGTAGGGGGATAATTTGTTGCTGGAGAAGCGTGAATAGAAGGTTTACAATGACGTTTCCCGATTATTGGAGAGGAGCGATATCAAATTCTGAATGCGATTTGGTGAAATTTACTTCGATTCGATTTTCGAATGGATAAATTGAATCGAACGTGGATACGCGTAACTTTATGACGCATATATCTAATTTCGGTAATCAATTGTAATAGAGTAAACAGACCTGATAAATACTGCCGTGTATATAGCGGTTGTAGTGCAAAAATACGATTTTATGACGTTGCACAAGTTTAACTGATTAATGTGAGTAAATACAGTTTGTATCGTTTGTATATACCTAGTTTAAACACCTTATGGCTATAATTTTAAGTGAGAATAAATCTAGTCACTGAAAATATTGAAAAGTTTGAATATTTCTTTGAATAATCATTAATAACATTGAAAAGTATACTTTTGTATAAAGAGTATGATGTACTATTTCTAGGTATCACTAAATATGAAAAGTTAAAAATAAAAAATTATGAAAAATTAAATTTTCTTTAAAATATTTCCGCTGTAAGATGTGAAACTGAACTAATAATCCCTACTTTAAAAATGTAACTATAGTTGTATATTTGTAACCGCATTTTTCTCCGGGAGTTAATAATGAAAGTTTGTGAAAATTTAACTGAAGGTTCCTGGTAAGAATATGGAGAGGATAATATGGTTTACGTTTTTTTAGAAATATTTATTTATTGCAGCGAAAAAAATATAAATGTGATGCCGGTAAGGTACGGATTATTAGTTCACTTTCACATCTCCTTAAATGTAATTATGCAAGGTAATTATTCAAAAGAGTTCATTCAAACCCAAATTTTAACTCTATTAACTTTTATTCGTACCAAATTGTATTGGAGCATCAAAAATATATTCAATAACTAATAAATGCTCTAGAGTCTTTTATTTTGAAACTATTCAATACATAGTTTTTTTTACAACTTATTGGAGTAAAGGCATATTTTTGTAATAAAAACAAGAGTATTAAAAAATTTTTTTTTTAAATAAGCCTTGTTGAAGCATTAAATGTTACCGTGGAAATATCGATGAATACATACATACACACTCATGCACACGCATATGCACACATACACACACACCCACACGCACACGCACACGCTTACAGACAGACACATACACACGCATCCACACGCACGGACACACACACATACGCACGCACGCACGCACGTGCGCACACACACACTCACACACACATCCATATGGACATTTTATAAAAATAGTGTATATTGATTCCTTACATCAAAAGATGTTTCTAACATGTTTTCAGCAAAACTGTCCTCTTTGAGGAAGCAAAAATTCCATTAAACGAGTGGCATTTTTCTTTAAATTTACGTAGCTACAGCGGAATGAATTAGTTTTTATCAGCCAGGTCCGCGCTGTTCGTCGACAAAGGTTAAAGCGAACCGGGGGCGCGCACGAGGTCCCGATCCAGAAGGGTCATTACTCCGGTGATGGATGATACAGAAGCGACGAAATATCGATCGCCACGGAATTACTGGTGTATATAAAACGACTATAAACAAAGAGCTCGGTATCAGCTTGCGCTCCTGCTCTTTTGCAAACATTACTTTGTAGATACACGATTCATTGTTTAAAACAATTTTAAAATTCGAGAAAAAAGGAAATGTATTTAGTAGAATTTATTCAACCGTTTTTATAATATGAACTAATAGTACAACGTAGAATATATATTATAGTATAGGTGGTAATATAATTATTTTATACTATTTTTAGTTTTAGGTCAGTGCAGAATAACCTCATATTTTCTTTAGTTTAGAAAAATGGAATATCACATTTTGTTGATAGATTTAAATATAGAAAATATTCATGGAATTAAAAATCATTAAAAAAATATTTTTTATAATTGAAATTCGACAGAGATATAATTTTTTAGTAAGTAAAGTTAACTCTGTTGCTCGGTTCATATTGTCATCTAAATTTGACAATTTGTTTGTTGCCACGAGCTACGTTAAAGTTCTTCACCTCATTTCTCTAGATATCATTTTTAGTCAGGATATATCAAACATAAGACTATTTATTTAATAAATCGAAATCGATTTTTGACTAAATTTCAATCATTGTAACTTTTATGTAATTATTTGTTCAATGACTGACCAAAATTTAGACCCCAATAGAAAACGATTATCGTAAACTTTTATTCTAATAGATAGCACAATGATTAGAATCGTTCCAAAATATTTTCAAAGCAAATTAACACGTTAAATGGAGCACCTACCCACACAAGATCTCTCCTCTACACTCATCTCCGCATATCGCTTATCTCTCGAATCCCCTTCGCATATTAACCCCCTCCGACGCATCCTCCGTATAATTGGAAGCTCACGGACTGCCTCTGAATTTCTTTAAAAAATTTTTTTAACGAGCTTATATACCACCATCTTTTTCTCTCACTCTCTCTCGCCTCTCCATTCACAGAAAAAGCAGACGCTCCGCGCCGCACTAGGAGCCATCCCCTTTGATATAAACGTCGGAAAAAATGGCGCCCGCGCTCGTTATGCGCGAATCGAGAGGCTCGTTAACGAGATGCGCGCATAAATATATATATATAAACGACCGCTCGTCGCAAGCGAAAATAAAAGAGTGCATAGTCTGACGTTTGAAAAAGAGGACCGGACGCGTCTTTGAGGCTCTCTAGCGATCTCTGTTCTTTTTGGATCGTATTGACCGTGCGTATATATACGAGAGGACTGATAAATATTTGCGCCAGTTTTTTATTCAGGTGATAGTGGAACGCGCGTAATTTATATCGCGAGTAGAGCGCGCGCGGTGCAATCAATTTTGGAGGGAGAGGGTGTGATTAAGCGTTCGGGGGCTTTTGCGAGCTCGCGGCTTTTCCGGGATGAGTGTCTGTGTGGGTGTATGTGTGTTTGTAGGAGAAGCGAAATTACATTTGGGAGTTGTGTGCGGTGCAGGTAGATTCGTCATTTGGGAGAGTGTATATTCTTTGCGCTTTGTAAATGACGTTGATTTACGTGACGAGCTGGTGTATTTTGCTGCTGCTGTTGCGAGGGTATTTGGGATTACGATGTATTGTGTGAATCTTTTTGGTGGAATTTCTAGACCTAAATATATTACATTATTTATATAATAGCTAATAAAACTAGTTAAATTACGATTATTTTAAATAACAATTATTATTGTTTTAATATTTATATATGAATAATTTGATTCCCAACCAAGTTTACCGACAGATTGGTAATTTATTAAAAACGAGATTAAAATTATATTAAAATTATTATGCTTTATTAAGATTAAAATAATTAATTCTAATTGATGTTTTCAAAGTCATATAATTTGTTATATATTTGTCATGCTTTATCTATTTTGAAAAGTTCGATTCTAAAGCTGAAGGTATAGACTATTGGAAAAGTTGCTTAGGCTCAATTATTTGATTGAGTTAATACCTTTTTAAGCCTAGAAATCAACAGTTACGTAAATATTTAGTATATAAAACATATATTGATTTCCGCAACTCGAGTTTAATTTATTTAAACCGTGACGATTCGGAAGTTATATGATTAATGTCTCATTCCGAGGCTAAAAGCAATACAAAACAAATAGTACAACTTTTATTGCCCATTTGAGAACAATTACAAATAAAAATAGCACTCTGTCGACATTCACCAAAACATTATCGTGATCATAATGATTATTCTGAGGAGTTTTTAATTAACTAAATTTTATACCTCGAAGAATCATACAATAAGATTAATAAAATAAGCCATTATAATTTATAAAACTACATTAATATTAAGACCGAGCTACAATACTTACACTTATTCTTTCTCACTCAAATTTCATGTCACCATACCCAAACTTAGTGAATGTGATTAAGCAGCCATATATAACAATAAATTTGGCAGTAATGAGTTAGGTACCATCATATTAATCATATAATCACACAAAAACAACTTTTTCAAAATCTCTTACGAAGTCATCTTATAATACAGTTCCCACAATCAATCTCATACACAAAACCTAAAAAATCATTTCATCCATCTACACAAGCCCAATAATAACCAATCCATATAAATTCCTATCTCTCCACCAAAACCTCACCATCAAATCTCATTACCCATCTCCCAGCAATAAACGCTCCCGCAAAACTCCAAAAAAAGCCCCACTTCCCCCAGCCAAAAAGTCGCCATCCCCAGAGAAACCCACCGAGAGACAGATCCTCGCAACAGACACCCAGCGACGGCGGAATAAACGTCCGAGAGCGATTAAGATCAAAAGCAAGCCCAGGGGAGAAAGGCGTACGTACGCTCGCGCTCGCCTGATAGAATAAAAATCTCAAGAGAGAGAGAGAGAGAGAGAAAGAGACACAAGCCAGAAGCAGCAGCAGCAGCAGCAGCAAGCGAAAGATTCCCGGCTGCACATGCCTCGCGATCGCCACTGTGCCGCGCGCGAGCATATACGTATATATAGCAGGCGATGAATGGCCTTCTTTGATCTTGGCCCGTCCGCGGTCTATGTATATCCCCCCGGCGCGCGGTTACCGGATATCTGTGTGCACACGCGCGCGTGTGGCTGCTTTCTTTTGTGTGTGGGTGAGTGTGTGTGTGCGCCTGCGTACACTTTGTGCGAAAGAGTGTGTGCCGTGTGGTATCGTTGTTTCCGCGGTCGACTATTTGGTAGTGGAGCGGAGTTTTGCGTTTTTGTATGGGATAGGCGCTCTCTCTCGCTCATTAGCCTTCTGGGTTTATACGGAGAGGTGTGCGATGTACGTTTCTACCTGTGGGATGGAGCTGGCTAGTTTGGAGCTGGTGTGCGTTGCTTTGCGGGATTGGGTTCGGGGAGCGAGTGCGAGTTGAAAGTTTGCCTGGTTGTGCAGGGTGTCGTTGTGCAGAGGAACCGTTGAGAGGAAAGAATTAGTAGTATCGATGAATAATAAATTTTCCTTCGTGCAGGTTATTGGACAGCCAGAAAAATGGTTTCGAAAAGTTAGCAGATGAATCCATTTGAATGCTTTCCACTTGGTTTAAGACGAAATTCGCTCAAATTAAGAATACGTCTGTTTATTCCTAGCATATAGGAAATATTCTAGTTATTATTAACATTTTTTTAAATATAAGAGAATATTCTTAAATATGGGACAGCAAAACCAAAATATTTTGGCACTTTAAAATATTTCAAAAGATTTTACGAAAGTCTACCATTGGATTTGCAAAATTATGTCATGGATTGAAATAAATGAAAAATGTTATAAGAAGAAAAATTTTTTATTACAAAATAATGAATTTATTTTGCCGGAAATCATGGAAA
Organism: Gastracanthus pulcherrimus; assembly: GCA_949152435.1. Lineage (NCBI taxonomy): Eukaryota > Metazoa > Arthropoda > Insecta > Hymenoptera > Pteromalidae > Gastracanthus > Gastracanthus pulcherrimus. Next base: position 15,920,224 of record OX424575.1, read on the forward strand.
CTGAATATATCGTTCTTCGCAGTAGAAGCATATTTTTTGTTTGTAAATTATGGGAGACGCTAGGATTTAATGAACATGTACACATTTACTGTACACAGCCAACTAAACAATGCGAAACTTAAGCATAGAAGGATTTAGTTTTATGTGGACTCATGAAAAAATGTGTTATCAGTAATGGAGAATCATAATATCTTATGTTTTAAATGTAAAATATTGTGAATAAAATTTTGCATACAAAAATAAAAACTATATCTAGAAGTTAAAAGCTTAGTCTACAAGGCTTATTAAAATAGTGGACATCATTTAAAATCAAAAAGATTATTTCTTATTTTATAAAAATTTTCCTCGGCATTTAAGAATAATGACTCTTGTAATATAGCGATTATTTCCTCTTAATATTTAGAATAAATATATCTAAATTTAAGTACATTTACATTAGAAGATTTACTTATCGTTAAAGTAAATCCTCTTGATGTAGTTTCGCGACATGCCGGTCGTTAACATCATGCGTCGACATAACATCCTCGGCGCTCGCTGGCCGTCACTGACAAAACACTGGGTTGTGTACGTTTTCATTGTTTAAATGTGCCATTACACTACAGTAATTATGCTGTTAGTTCGTTAGTCTCCTCGAGACTATAAGTAAATTATCTAGCTATGAAGAGGGGAGTAAATAAAATACTCCCGAAACGTCGCTAGGTATTTTCTAGCAAATAAACAGTATAGTTCCACGAGATCGATTGAGTATACATTATTTAAATTTAATCATCATTGAACAATAAAATCACATCTCCATAAATCCTCTTGAGCTTATAATGAATATAATTTTTTCTGTCATTTAGCGGATTCTTTTTAAAAGTAGATTACATTTTTGTGAGTGACAATCTCTTAATTATCTCTTGATATAAAAGTAATTTCAAAGTGCCACTTTACAACTATTTTTATTTATTTAACCTCTGCTAAAAATATTATTGCTGGATTACCGATTTCTTAAAAAATTCAAATTATACTTTGAGATGCATTTAAAAAACATATAGACCAATATATACATGCAGCTCTGATAAGTTTCCTATTCATAAACTAAAAAAGGTGCAACAAGAACAAATTATGTTTTCATTTATAATCCCGTCTAAACACTCCAAAACAACCAAGTGTGAAACTCCCTATAAACATATAATTTTCCAACTTTGTATATTACACTCCAGCCCCGCCTAATTAACAAACCTCTAATTCCCACTAATTCCTCCCCGATCACCCAAACCCAAAAAAAGAATCTCCCAAAACCTCCTCTCTCCCAAGAAGAAAAGAATCACCCGCTTCCAATCAAAGCCTCGTCCTCCCCCCGAAAAATAAATCGCGCTCTCATTCCATTCTTCCTCGCCGTTGTTCATCTCCTCTCTCTATCGCGCGTCTTGTACACCGACCTGCGGTCTCTCGAACCGGATCGCGAGGCAGCAGCAGCAGCAGCACCGCCTCCCTTAACCCTCGCACGCCCACTCGCCGAATTTTAATTTCCTCGCGGCAGCGGCGGCGAGGCCTCTTCCGTGAGAACAGAAGGAATGCGCGTCGTCGGCAGGAAAGGGGGTTTATAACAGTGTGCGTGCGCAGGCTGCATTTTTTTCGCGGGCCACTCTTTGTTTATTGATTAGGGATTCTTAGCGGGTGACAATGGGAACCGTATGCGTAGTTGGTATGCAAAGGGCTGCGGTAGGGGGCTTTTGTGGGTTGCCGCGCGGTGTGTGTGTATAAGTGTGGTTGGGAGAGACGATCGTAATTGAAGCAGCATTAAATCGTTTAGGTTGTTTGAGATTTTGGTCATTATGAGTGGATTGCGTTCCAGGTGTCTTGAGGAATTGGACGCGAATTAGAGGTTTTCGGTAATGGGAGAATAGAAAATGAAAATCAGTGTAAACGGAAAGCAAATGGATTAGCGCATTTTAAAGGGTAATTGAGAATTCATTAGATGAGGAAGTTTCATATATATGCTTAGCATCTCAACAATTCGAGTCGTAATTATTCGATAGTGAGTAACTCGAGAGAATAAATTTCATAGATTCACTGACACTTGCTCAAAGGCATGGTATCGTAAATTTATTTATTACAGTGCCAATTTAATTTAACATGGAAAGAAATAGTTAAATATTTGGAAGAAAATTAAAAATTAAAAGATGTTAATTGTTCTCTTATTATTATTATAGTCTGGTTTTTTCGAGCTCGAAAAATTATTACCGTTTGAAAATTTGTATTATTCTTAAAAAACCTGAAAGAACAATTTCAACAGAGTCTCACTTGACTTACTAGTAATTTTGATGTCATTAATGTATCTATACTTTCTTCCAATGGGGAAGTCCATTTAACTCCAATGTAAACTTTTTCGTGAGTAATAATTTTTGGTGATATTATCTCAGAGTGTAAATTATTCTCTTTCTTGTTGCTTTTCTTAGTTTATGTCTGACTATATATTTTCCAATTCACCACTATCGTCTTATGAGCAATCACTTTCTGTACTAGTTATAGTAAACTGTTTTTTTAACTTCTGAAAATGCTGCCGAACAGAACGTCTGTTTCTGTTTAAGAGTTTTGCTAATTCTACACACATAGAATGAGCTACAGATGCAGATGCAGTTCGCATGTGTAACACTATTGTCTTATCTTCTTTCGGTGTGTACTTCCCAATATTTTCAGAAGTCCCATATAAATTTCTGAATCTACAATAAATACTGTATAGGGTTCTCCACGGTATTCCATTTGATAGGAAGCATACGAAATTTTACATTAGAAGTATAGTACTCTCCATTGTGAATCATGTTCAAAACAGAGAAATAAAAAAATCAAAAGTGGGATTCACTCAACGAAAAGACAACCTGAAGCGTTTCATTGACGCTGGAACACAGGGACTCGAATTAATCGCGTAGCATGATGCCGGAATTGGAGGGGTCATACCCGGAGGCGCGCATCCACTCGCAGATGATTGACCATCTAGAGTTATTCTCTGAACAATATGAATATATTAATATGTTTAGAAGAACCGCCAAAGTTCGATTTTGAAATACCAAAATATTTAACGAAGACGAATATGGCAGATCAAGCAGAATTAATCATAGAAAGAAAACAGAATAATTACCACGCCCATTCGGAAAACACTTATTTAGTTAACGTATGTAACATTGTGCATATATTGTACATACACGAAAATATATGGAATCGGTATAGCCAGGAGATTGTTGAGACTCGGACTGTCACGACTAATATTTTATTAAATGTATATTTTAAAATTGTCTAGATAATCTATTAATGAACCAAAAATAAATAATTTAGACGACGTCTTTATCAAGGATAGTATTGGATATCCATCGATTGTCGTAAGACAGAAGAAGTATTTCATGTTGGATACATGGCCTGGTTATTTTTACGAAAAACGACTGCCATGCTATATCCGGGGTATTATCAAGCCAGGTGTTAATAGTATATTAGTATTAGAATTTTAATTAACCCTATATACAATATATACTAACTCCTCGAACTCTAACTCCAAACTTCGCAGCGTCTAAACTATATTCGGTAAAAGTTTTGAACAATACATCCGTATAACCAACAGGTCATTAAATGAGCTGGAAGACGAGCATATCAATGAAAATTATTATTTTTACGTTTCAACAAGGTGACAAAACACGTGCATTCGCGTGTACATTGTTCCACGGCAAAGCATATTGCCCAATGGCCGATATACTTAACAACGACTTTTTTTGAAGAGTTTTGTTAGTTCAGCACACTTATTATGAGTTACAGATACAGATGTAGTACGCATGTGCAGCAGTATTGTCTTATCTTCTTTGAGTGTGTACTTTACAATATTTTCAGAAGTGCTATATAAATTTCTGAATCTACAATATATACTGTATAGGGTTCTCCACGGTATTCCATTTGATAGGAAGTGTACGAAACCTTTTCTATCTTTAACATTAGAAGTATAGTACTTTCTATTGTGACTCATATTCAAAACCGGGAAATAAAAAATCAAACATAGGATTTACTCAACGGTAAGGTGACCTGAATCATCGTATTGACGCTGGAACACCGGGACTCGAATTAAAATTCGTAGATCTTAATCCGCGTAGCATGATGCCGGAATTGAAGGAGTTGTTCGCGGAGGCGCACATCCACTTCTCAGAACAATATGAATATATTAATACGTCTACAAGAATCGCCAAAGTTCGATTTTGAAATACCAAAATATTTAACGAAGACGAATTTGGCAGATCAAGCCGTGCATTAATCATAGAAACAAAACATCCTACTCAATTCGACCACTCAATTTGAAAAAGAAATGAGGAGAAATGGAGCGAATTTATATTTTATGGATTCAATGACGTTTGTTCAAATCAAGGTATGCCAGCTTTACTTATTAGACTGACATGTGTCCCACAATATAAAGAAGAAGTTGAAAAATACGAAGATAATTTGAAATTAAAAGAAAATAGTTATTCTTTTGAGGGTAACCATTGCGGAAAGTGAACTCTTCTTGCCACAGAGCGGCGTTTCTATAAATGAACTATCGTCACAGAGTTGCGTGCGGGTAACGAAATCGGATCGCCACCTAGAGGCCTTCTCGACAACTATTCTACTCCTGTTTTGAATTTATTTCTATTCGCATATTCAAGTGAATGTGTCACACCTCTCAGTTGAGCTAGGTACAGCTGAAAATTGTACCGTAAATAAAAAAACTTTTCTTTAAATAAATGCAAGCAAGATGTAACGTGGACTTTAAATATGCAGTAATAATATTACAGTGATAATATTATAGATAACATTAAAATTAGAAGCAAATGTAAAAAAAGTCGTTATTCATTGAATTAAATAAAGTTAAATCTGTAAATTTTACTCGATCAATCCTAAACATTTATACTTGACACTGAATATCTGATCTTCTTTAAAATGTATACAGTAATTCCCTTCCTGGGTTGGGTGCAAAAGTAATACATTGAATATATTTGAATTCAATTAACTTCATAAATCGTACCGATCACTTAAGGTGGTACTTTTGTGAGAATCGACATAAACGTAAAAAAATTATACAAAGATTTGTTTACATGTTACACTATCAGAAACGCTATAGTATAAAACAAGGGTACTTTAAGTAACAAAGAAAAATTTTTACATGATATTTTCGACATTGCAAAATTAGATATCGCGTAAATTGGAGAATAATCTGACAAATGATCCGAATCTATTTTATTTGTTATCCGATTTTAATTTTAAAGATCTCGTTTTGTTCCTTGAAAGATTTCAGGGAGACTTACGCATATAATAATTGGAAAACATGGAAATCGTGTAAAATTGGAGCCTATAAGTTTATACTTGCGTACGCATAAACTTACAAAAACACGTGTATGGACTTATAGATTGCAGGTTTTTCGATGTTTATTAGACAAAATTCAAAATTTTTAAATTTCAAAAATTTTCAAAAGATCATAAATTTTCAAAATTTCAAAAATTTTCAAAAGATCATAAATTTTCAAAATTTCAAAAATTTTCAAAAGATTAAAAATTTTCAAAAGATCATAAATTGTCAAAATTTCAAAAATTTTCAAAATTTCAAAAATTTTCAAAATTTCAAAAATTGTCAAAATTTCAAAAATTTTCAAAATTTCAAAAATTTACAAAATTTTCAAAATTTTTAAAATTTTCAAAACTTCAAAAATTTCAAAAACTTTTACGCATTCACTCACGCACGCATGCACGTACGTGTTTATATACAAAATATCGTTTTTCTGAGTAGCGGGTGAAAATTAGCTACTTGCCCGCTTTAGAGGCACAAAGAAACGCGGAAATCATGCGTGTATGACAAAATATATTTTCACCATTCAATAAACTTAATATTTCTGATAATTAAGTGATCGGTTTGATCCCGTACTCCTCAACATCTATACAAATTAAAATAAAATGCATCCATCTCCTTCCACACAACTAATTTATAATCAAAAATTCAACGCCCTCTTGTATACTCTTAAAAAAGAAAACCGTACACGGTCAATAACAAAACAAAAAGCAGAAAAGAGAAAAACTCCCGTATAGAATAAAGCAAACGGTCTGGAGCACCAGTCAAAGGAAAGTGTTTTTCCTCCGAGTAAATTAAAAAAGCTCTCCCTCTCCCCTCCTGTCTTCCTCCTCCTTCACCCTTTGATTTTATCCATTTACCGCGCGCTCGCGCGACCCTCCTGCCGTTTCGACGATGAGTAATCAGCAATATACTCTCTACCCCTTTTACCTAGCGGAGTAGGCCTGCCTGCCTCCCTCGTGTATACGTTGCCGCTGCCGCTGCAGCAGGTACACGGCGTGCGCGCGGCGCAAGTGTGTAAATATATGGGCTGGGGCCGACAAAGACGGATGAAACGGAAAAGGGCGCCGCTGCCGCGCCGAAGCAACAGAAGGTTTAGAGAGTAAGGGAGAGAGAGTGTGTGTGTGTGTATATAGAGCTGAGAGAGGCTAATGAGTGAGCGAGAGAAAAGGGGTATGCACGCAGAGAGGAGAGCAGTGGCAAAGAGCTGCTGCTGCTGCTGCTGATGTTGGCGATGTCGGGAGGATGGGAGGATGGGAGGAAGTGGAGGAGAGGATGTGCAAAAGTTGCAGAAAAAACTAGCGTTGGATGGTTGATGCTTTAGTTATATTGGTTTGGATTAACACATTAGAACCCATGGATAGAGTACTTGGAATAATAGGAAATTAAGATGTGGAATCTTCTTATGATGGTAGAAAAATAAAATGTTTATTGAATGATAATTAAAATTATTTAAACGATGTTTGGAAAATTTTATGGCGTCATTTGATTATGGGGAAATTCTTTTTTGTAGACATGTTTAACATCATATATGCCTTCCTAAATTATTTTGTCATAAATGATCAATAAATAATAATTATCTCGATGAATTGTATACGTTAAAATATTATGCGAAATCCTTATATGATATAGAAAGGAAAATTTTGATCACATTATTTTGAAGTTTTGTCAAATCGTTTGTAACAGGCTCAACCAGATAGTAATTGTTTATCTATTATTTATAACAAACTGAACAATTCTTTATAATTGATTGTAGTAATTGATGATTTATTTGTAATTTGACTTTTTAAATAAATTATTAAAATCATATATCTTTACTATTTTTAAAAGTATATATTGCTTTTTTAGCGTCTAAATAAACCATATGTTGATCTGATATTATGTCCGGTGATCCAGTCATAGACTTTTTTGGATTAAGTAAAATAGTGATATAGCCTCCCATTACAGTATTTTTAAATTTTGAATAACCTTAGAAAATTATTTGAATGAGTGTCGACTGCAGTTCGAATCACCTCTCTACGTTTCTATACCCTCAGTTGTACTCCATATTTTTTCAAACTCTACAGTCGGATACAGATCTTTCCCATAATTCCCGCATCCACGCTCCAAGCAACGAGGTAAACAACGGCTCCCATCGAACATTCTCGCAACATACCAAAAGAGTATACCTATGTACCCCCAACTTCTCTTTCATCACCAAAAAACAGCGTTCAGTCACAAAAGAATAATCCCATCCCATCTCATCAAGCCACAGCTCTAAAATTGCCACTCACGACACGCCTGATGCGCACCTCAAACGCGGATGCGCGCGCGCCCCTAATAAGAAAAGCCACCTGTGCCCCAGCTTACCTCATCCTCCCCTCTAATCTGTGTCCGGTCAGTAAATACGCGAGAGAGCGCGTAACCTCTCCCACCCATACATGCACACCCACGCACACATACCTACATATCCATATTATATCCTACATCCACGGCGCGGCTGCTTTGTCCGATGCAGCGCTGCTCCTCGCGCACCCATAGGCAAAGGTATCGATCTATACCTCTTTCTCTCCCCCTGTGTGCGCCAGTTGCCCTCCTCCTCCTCCTCCTCCTCTAGACAGAGAGGAATGAAAAGCGCGGCTCGATGCCTGGCGGCCCTGACTGCCTGCCTTGCCTGCCTTCTCCACCTCTTCTTCTTCTTCCTTCCTTCCTGCGGAGCCGGGCCGATGCTAAAACCGAGAAGGTAGAAGCTAAAACGAAGGCGGCCGTTTGAATTTTCAAGCGCGGCGACCCTCCGCGTTAGTCTGCGGGCTGAACTGTATGTATGCGTGCGTGCGGAGCGGCGGCGGCGCCTTTCGTGATGGTATAACTCGCTCTAACCCATTCATTCGTTTCGCGTGCGCGCGGCTTCTATATATGAGCGCGCGGGCTCTTTTGGAGCCTTGCGGGTTTTCTTCTTTCATGGCTATATGAGCGTGCGTTCTCTTTCTGTCTTGCTTGGTCGTTTGCTTTATTCGAGCCTGGGTATTGGTTATACAGGTCGTGTCAAGAGTTGGTTTTTAACGGGAAAGGTGGAATGATTTATTTTATGCGAGATGCATCAGTGATATTTTTGTAATATGAGAATAAAATGGGGGAATATAAAGCTGCTAATAAAATCTAATTAGTCTAAATTAAATTCTAAATTAAAGTCTAATTCTGAAGTGAAAAGTGCTTAACTACTGAGTACCTAGCACGTGAATTAAATTTTGCAATTAAATTTAAAAAATGCATTCCTATGAGACTAGTGAAGGCATTCGTGATCTCACTCGCTTAGTGAACATCAGAGCTGCTCGCAAAAACAGACGCTGAAGATGCTAGAAGTACATAAATGGTGATTGCACAGAGTTAATGTGATTGTTTCAAACGTTATATGTCAAACTCTATAGGTAAACGTTAAAAAAATACCCTATATTGCTCTAAAAAAGGAGTTGATAATGCGTAAGAGAAGAAAAATTTGCGCGAAACAATTTTTCCATTTATTGTTTAGTAAACTTCTAGAGAATTCTTATACTTCTAGTGATATGAATACTTTGTGAATCATAAATTAAAGTAAAATTAATAATGGAGTTTCGCTAATTTCAAGCTTGAGTGCGAAAACGTAATTCAGCGTAATTTTCACGATTTTAACAGAAAATGTAAAATTACGAAACTTTCTCCATTTCACTTCAATACAAGACTTTCAAAGCTCATATTATCCGGATTACAATCCTTCACAGTACTATCAACCGAAAATTACAAAAATACACCCTCCACAATTAATCATCATCCAATTCATAACTGAAAACCTAACTTTTGGCGTCGATTGTATAACCAGCGCAGCCTCAAACTCCCGCGCATTTTTCTCCCTCGCTTCTTCAAACCCCAATCCCCCCTACATATAATTCTTTTCGTTTATACTTTATATGAATTTCAATGCGGGTTTGTTAATTCGCCGATGAGCCTGCCCGATAAGCATATTTCGTCGTCCGCTCTGCAGCCTCGGTGGTTCCCTTTTTTTCCGCGGCCACGGACAGTACGTACAACGATTTTAATCGCTCATTTTTCCCCCGACGACGACGTATCAATGGCTCTCTCTCTCTCTCTCCCTCGGCTGCTGCTGCTGCGGGTCTGCACGTTCGCCAAGAAGATTCCAGGAGAGTGCGGCGAGCACCTCCTCCTTTTTGGTGTACGCGGATGACCTCGTTATGAATTAGTATAATGGCTGTGGGTGAGAGCGGTGTAGGATGTGCAGCGCGACGCGGTAATTCATCAATCAATTAAAAAGGATGGTTTTCTTTGATAAGCGAGGATGGGTGGATGGCGCGTGGGAGAGCTGTGCTTTTGAATTAGAATATCTTTGTTGAAGATCTTGTTCCTGCGTGTGTGCTGCCTCTGAATATTCATAATGTGTGCTGACGATTATGACTCTTTCCCTGTTAACGATGTCCCTTTGCAGCCAATTAGGCAGCAATTTTCACGTTGGGAAGAATAGCCGTGTTGTATGTTCGAACGAGATTATCAGCGAGTGTTAGCGGTTTAAGAATAAAAGAATGATGTTCGAGTGAAAATAAGAAGATGATAAGTATTTATATGTAAAAATGTAACGGTAATCATCTTCTTTTCAAAGTTTTAGCAAGTACTTTGTATTTTCATGCTGCTCTGCCAAGGAGAATGATTTTGAATAAAGTGCTGAGAGGAAAATAGTTCTGAATCAATACTATTTTTATTAATTTAAAGGAAGTTTATTTTATTCTCGCACAATCTTCTGCTCATAATGCACATCAGAAATTCAATTACCAAAGATTCTTTTTACTGTTAAATCAGAAACATTATTTAGTAACTAATAGGAGTTTCGGTTCATATCCAGTTTCCTCTTAGCAACTTATTCAAGAACATTATTCATCATTCAAAAAATTATTTCTCTAAATGCAGATACTTCTTTCTATAATAAACGTAGTAAAAATGGACTTTTGAACCCAGAAGGTCCATGTTAAATATGTCGTTAAGATAAAACTAACTGTAAACTTAAAGTATTCTTATTGATTCATAATGAATCCTCTTTATTCAAGTAGAGTCTTGTTGCATTGAATCTGTATTCAGTATTTAAGAAGAAGATTCTCCTTAAATAAAGAAAAAGATATCTTGCGAACCGCAGACACCATTCTTAATCCTTATAAACCGGCTTCTCAGCTATACGCAGACGTACAAACAAACAATAATTCCATCCCAAAACAATATGATTCACGACCTTACCAATCCTTCGTTCTCACGTCGTCATACCCACCCATCGCATACCTTCCCATCCCCATCACAACCATCTCCTAACGAGCCTGATTTATCGCGACCCCGCGCGCGTCTGTCAGCCATATACAGCCTCACCTCGCGAATCTCCCTTGCGTATATATATCCATCTCGTCATGTATACCCTCGTATCCTCCTCGACTCCCGAAAAAGGCAGCTTCGCGCCGACGACGACGACGACTCATTACCAGCCCTCCGCGTCCGTCGTCGTCCCCCTCGGGAACTTGGGCCGACCGCGGCGCGGCGTCGTAACGCAATTATACATACCTTAATTTCGGGACCGGCGGAATATTTTGGGGAGAGAAGGAGGGTATATGGAAGGTTGTGGAGGTCTGAGGTGTAACGGTACACGATGCAAAGGTGTTGACTTACGCCGTGAAGTTTATGGCGGTTGATTGGACGCTGAGAGATGGGATGGAAGGTGAAGGGGATGGGGTGGTATAAGGGATGATGCGAGCTCTGGAGATTGTTTTGAACAATGATTTAGTAGATGTATTTTGTTGATAATTAGGGGAATGTGAAGAAAGATGCTTTGTACATTGAAATGTCTCTGATGCCTTATTTAGATGATACATTAAATTGGAGGAATATTGAGAATTCAGATTACATTTGCCTCCGCTTGGCATCTTTTTTAGGGAACTATTTCTGATAGACGTGAAGTGGTTAGCATTCACATTTTTAAAGATATCGACACCTTTGCTGACATATTTATTTCCATATTTGGATGATACATTAATTTGGAGAGATATTGAGAATTCAGATTACATTTGTCTCAATTCGACAGCTTTGTTATAGGAATGTATTTCTGAAACACTTACAGTTGTCACCATTCTATATTTGCATTCTCAAAGATATCAATACTTTTGTGCATATCTCTTCTTCACAATTTAATTTGCAAGATCAAATTAGAGATCTATATTAAAACACAAAGAACTCGTTTAACTTTTACGATTATAATATTAATACAATATCCTTATAAAACAATCCTTATAAATGTAATAGTTGCCAGTATTAATAAATCCTCTCCGCAATTATATCAATGTATTTATTTCAACAGCCAGATTACACACACTCCTATCAGGCAAGTAATTACTTACACCGCGTAATATCGCAGGCTTGTAAAACGCAACATGTATTATACGCAGCTACCGTGCAATTACCCGCTACACCCCGTGAAATATTTTCCCTCCACTCTCCACGCACACACGAGTATGTACTCCCCGACCTCCCATTATTTATAAACATCGATTAGAAAATCCTTTCAAGGTCACCACCATCTCCCCACCGTCATCACGCATTAAAAATACTTTCCGCATCATCACGAGATCCATACACACCGCGCGTGTCTGGTATATAATACCGTATATATACTTCTCGGTGCGAACTGGGTAAGTATATATCAGCCACATAGAAGAAGATAGAGAGAGAGAGAGAGAGAGAATCATTGCGGGAAACCCATCGCCATTAGTTTCCTGAGCCGATAGCTCGTTTCGACTCGGCTATATATACGCGGGGATTAGCGCCTCGAGGATTCGACGGCGAACGCCCGTTCGAGAGGAAGAGAGAGAGAGAGAGAGTCGGGAATTTATATGCGGGTATGCGGCTGCGCGAGCGCTGCAATTCGCGCTGTTACAGTGTAGTACCGCACACTTAGTGCGGCAGCGCGAAATCCGCATTTACATGCGTGCTTGCGCTGACTTCGCTTGGGTTGTAATGCTGTCTACCGGTGTATTAGTTGCTGTGCTTGTGTATAACGTGGAGCTTTTTTCGCGTGGTTAATTATGTATGTATGTATGTGTATCAGTCATGGGTTCGTGTCATGGAGATACAAGATACTTTATTATCTAAAAGTTTAGATAATATTATCTATTTTACAAATGTGTGTAAAATGTTTAAAGAATGCTGGCTAATAATTCTTGCTTTAGAATAATAGATCGTTTCAAAAATATAATTCATCTAGAAAAGTATTGAGATATCGTCTTATCTAGATAAATTATCTGTAAAAGATTGAAATGAAGTTGTCTAAAAATTGTATCTTTGAAAATATAGATGCAGAATTATCTAGATAGAAATTAGATGTTTGTGAAAAATCTTAAAAATTTGATATACTTGTCAGAGATAACCGTTTCTTGTTTTTCTTTATCTTTTATATATACGTATGCATTTACTCATAAAATACGTTATCTAGACTCGCATTTATCTATAGATAAATTTCTATCTTTCAACTTTAAATTATCCCCTGACCTCTGTTTTAAACTTAATCAACGTAATGATTTCTTTTTACATACTTATATATTGTTAAACTTACCCAGATACTCATTCATGACTAATTATATGGTTTCCCTGTATTATTTAAAATTTTGGGTTATACAGGAAGAAATGTTCTGGTCCAGTTTAAGAGTATGAGCTACCGGTATACTGATCGAGGCTTTGAACCTCGCCAAAACCTAAAAGCATTCACATAAACAAAATTTTCTACTTTCCATGTACCTGCGCATGTACCTATATATAACACACAAATCTCTACGCGAGTATACGACGATTCTCGTTAACGCGTCGGAGTTGATTTTTACCGTTCCACTCGACGCAGCACATAGCCACGGCAGTTATCACTTCCACATGCACAAGCACCCTCGTACCTCTACACCCATCCCGCAAACCGCTCGTATATAATCTCCATATCTCTCTCTGTCTCTCACTTCTCCCTCTCTACACACCTATAGCCGTCGATGCGATGATCGTCGATATATACATCCAGCTCGGCGATAAGCGGAATCGATTCGTCGTCGTCGTGCAACTGCCTCGAAGGCAGAGAGAGAGAGAGAGAGAGAGAGAGAGGGAGGGAAATTGGACGGACACTTGGGGGGCGCTCTGCCTACTAAACGCCATTAATGTCGACGTGCATATATGTACACGCGCTCGCCTCACCTCGGACGTCATTGCCTATAATGTGGCCGCGGTATACGTCTTATCAATCGAGTTTCTCTCTCTCTCCCTATCCGCTGGTGGTGGCTATATAATCGAGGGCCGACGGCCTTTAATTCGGGCAATACAAGATCGAAGAGAGAGAAGCGCGTGCGTGCGTACGCGTATATATATATAAGTTTCTTGGGTTGCGGTTTCGCGGTTAGCGGTGCCCGATGTTTCCGAAGCGATCGATTATCCACTTTTCTGCTTGGGATGCGATCTCCAGCGCTTTTTAAGCCGATATACCGCGCGTTTCGCTTTCTTCATTTCTTTCGTTCTTTTTTTTTTGCTAAAGAGTCTCGTTTCGGTTTGGCTTCGCGGTTGCGTGCGAGGAGAAAAACTGAGATTACAAGAGAGAGAGAGAGAGAGATACGTAATGATCGCGAGCAAGGCTCTTATGCTCATTTTGTAGCCTATACGTTTGCGAGGTGAAACATTATTGGAAAGTTCGGATGTTTCGGTGGTTGGTCCTTTTTTTAAGTGTGTAGTGCCCGCGGCGGTGGTGTTGCGGGGAGATCTTTTGGAGCTGGAGCGTGATGCGTTTAACCTTTGCGAATTGTTTTGGGAGGAAGGATTTGAGTGGTGGGTTTGTTTCTTTTTTTTGAGTGGGGAGGTAATGAGTTAACGCTGCTTGATTGAATTGACCGCGTGCGGGGAGTGAGGAGTGTATAGGTGTAGTTTTGTTTCGAGCGAGCGCTTTTAGTTTTGAGATATAATATAGTTTAAATGAAGGGGAGAGAGAGGATAAAGTTGTTCGTATTTTAATGGAATTAAAAGTTCTTAATGCACTTATGGGTTTCCGATACGATATTTCAGTATGAAATATATAAACTTTTTTTATTAAGTTCAGGCAGTCCATTAGGGAAGAAAACTATGTAATAATGAAGTTCTCGATGCAAAAAGTAGATCATCTTGATATAAAATGTTGCTTTAATTAATAATGTACGGTGTACATCGCATGATTTTATTATTACTTATTCTGCACATGAATATCTGATGTAATGTATTTTGAATATAGATAAAGAACTTGCCAGAATGCTTAATTTTTACATAATATTAACACATTATCCTGCATAAGTTTGAATAATAATCTACCTCAAAATAATTTACATTTTGAAAAAAAACTTATGTTTTTACTGTATAAAATTGTGAAAAAAATTTGGTCAACCAAACGCAAAATGGGGAAAAGTTAGAAAAAACTGGTATAATATTATCTTAATTGTTGTCATTATTAATTTATTAGGAAATTAATTTATTATTCTAGTAGAATTAATTAAACTATTATTTCATGTTTCATGAATTTTGAAATGCATCGTTATAACTTTATAAGCGTTAGTTAAACTTTAAAAATAAACTATTTAATAGTCCATAAATAGAAAGTACAAAAATATTAACCGCTTTTTAAGAAAAAAGGTACCTGAAACCAACAAAAGTTCAAATTAAGAAAACGACATTTTTTAAATTCAAAACAGGTCGTACGCAGGAAATAGAACATCTTACGAAAACTTGATTCCTATTCAAGCACTTTTAAAGTAGCTGTATAGCCACCTGTTAAAATACACAGTTTTGAGTCTATTGCAGTATAACTTTACATAACTTACAGCTTCAAATAGATTAAACCAAAAATCAAGCCTTTTTTTCATAAAGAAAGACGATTAAAAACGACGAATCAAATAAAAGAAGTTCTTGGCCGAAAACAGGCACATATTCCCTCAAGTTACAAACTTACAATTTATTCGTGCGTAAAAGTGATAAAACATACGTACAATCCATTTCGCACCGTTCACACAAAACCCAACAAAAAACGTCACTTTTTATTCCAACGCAACAAACTCATCATCTACGTCCCCATAGAGAAGAAAAAAAAGAACCGCCAGAATAATCCTTGAAATCTGTCACCGGCGCAACTTTTTCCCATGCATCAACTCACCAGATCTCTGCGGTTTTTCCAGTCACGAGCAGACTACTGCCTCCCTCTCCCCACTCGAGCGCGCGCGAAATTTCGAATCGAAATTGTTTGCTCGCAGCGCGCTCGAAATGAAGAGACCGAGAACGAGATCCGCGCGCGCGCGCCTCGAGTCCACACTCGGTCCCTGCAGCCGCAGTGGCGCGCGGTCCGCGTGTCGGGCAGCTTCCGTAATAAAAAGCCCCGGTGAATTCCAGATGGCAGCAGCGGCGAATTCGCTCTTTGAGCCCGGGCGAGAGAGAGAGAGCACGCGTCACAGCGGTAAAAAGGGTTTTAATTTCCGGCGAGAAAAAACAACACGCGCAAGGGGATTCTCCTCCGACGCGCAGCCAGGCTTTTCCTTTATATATATGTGTGTGTGGGTGTGTGTGTGATTGGCTGGGCTGTGTGTCTGGTGGAGAGAGAGAGAGAGAGTGAGCTTCTGGAGCAGACCGCGAGGCTTCAAACAATTTTTATTAAAGGCAAAGCAAACGTTTCGTTTTTAATCAAGCTTTTTATCGCTCGCGCTCGGGCTCGACTTTGCTTGGATGCCGGAAGCGGGAGAAGAGAGAGAGTGAGGGATTTTTATTTTTGCGAAAATCTGGACAGTTGGAGGTGTGTATGTAGTGGTGGATGGGTGTGTTTATAGAAGGAACGTTGGATAGGGTTTGGTGTAATCTTTCGTGGCGATCGTTTCGGTTTATGAAAAAGTACAAGGTTTCAACATTCGTTTTGAACATTCGTAGAAATATTTGTCGTTATTTTAGGAGGTCTGGTGAAAAATTACTTTTTTGTAAATATAGTAGATCATTAACGTGTAATCCGTTATAGTATGAATTAGCAATAATTTATATAAAGATAGTGATAAAAAATTGAGTTTTTACTATGCATATAAAGAATTATTACATAATCTCAGTATAAAAATGTTAGCTGTTTAGGAAAATTTGTAAAAAACAGTTTAATAATACAATTCTCATTAACTACTTATAGCATAATTCTATTAGCTCTCTGAACTTGAAATCATGTACCAACTTTTATCGACAACATCAAACCCTTGACAATAATGTTCAATTCTATTTATAATTAAAAGTTTAACCTTCATTCTCGTTACTGTTCACATCTTGCTACAAATTTCAAAAATCATACCCTTCCTTTTCCAAAATCCCCCCGTAACTGTCAACAGCCACCCATCAACCAAGCAAACAAAACCTCACCGCTCCCAACCCGAACGCGCGCATCTCCAAAATTTACAGATCCCACCTCTCGTATACCCATCCACCTTGTACATACCTAACTCAACCGTGCCACATCTACCATAACCCTCCGCATTCGCTCTCTTTTTTTTCCCTCCTGCAAACGGTCACGCGTATTTTCGCGCCGGCGCCTCCTATTAATACACCCTCGCGCGACGCGCGGCGCGTCAAAAGTCGCCTTTCATGTCGTGCCTCGTAAATCGCGCGTCGCGCTCCCGAAAAAACGAGGAGAATAAAAGAACGAGAGAGAGAGGAGGCGAAGAAATTATACTACCGAGAGCTATGGGAGACAGACTCGCTGCTGAATTACGAGGCTAAGGTTTTGGGTGAGAGCTGTGTGTGTGCGAGTTCTCTCTCTCTCTCTCTCTCTCTCTCTCTCTCTCTTTCTATCTCTCGGCGCCGCGGAGTTATTCCGCCTCGGCCTTTTCGCAATAAAGGGAATTGCCGCGCTTAGTGGAGTTTAAACGCGAGGAGGGCAAATAAATTTAGTGGGTAGAGACGTAGTGGGTGAAATCTTTATATGAGAGAGGGAGTTTCGAGTGACTCGGAGATGCGGGGGTTGAGGGAACGACGTAAGGTTTTGGAATTGTTGACGTCGATAGTTTATTAACCGTTTTAGAACGTATCCATGGGTCCCGACTTTGTTTGTTGAGATCATAAGATTAAAAAAAAGGGTATATTTTAATTTTTTGTTACTCAGTAAGAATTTGAGTACAGTACTAAGTCATTGGCAATTTGTATCTTGATGTAGAGAAGGATCACGTTTTAAATTGGATTTTATGAATTTTTTTATTTATTATTCAATATCACAATTTTTTAATAAATGTGGCATATCGTATTTCTGGATACTAGGTTCTAGGAGTTAATTTTAATATAATTAGGAGTTATTTTAAGAAGATTATAATGAAAATAAATTACTTTATTAAAGGATGAGATCGATGTTCCTTCTAAAGAAGTAGAATTTCGTGAATTATCTCATAATTTATGTCAAGATTAGTTTTTAGAAATAAATAATTAATTTTATTTACTTTATACATATTATGAAGAATATAAATAATTTAAATGAATTAGGCATAATCAAATTATTAAATAACAATATAAAATATACTAATGCCTATATAATGAAGAAAATCTTCTTAATCAAATATATCATCTTTCGCAGCCCTCCCATAAAAAAGTGCCTGACTCCGCACATTAAGAAACAATAAAAGCTCACCTACGCAATTTTCCATTCCATTTGCACCCCCCGATAAAAATTCCTTCCCGAAACTCTCCCTCCGAAAGTCGCTTCTTCCACACCTCCGCCTCATAAACTTCCCCCTCGATACCTCCGACCGTGCGAAAGAAAAAATCGTCGAAATGCAAAAAAAAGTCCAAGATAAGTAAAAAAAAAGAAAAGAAGAAAGAAGCAGAAAAAAAAAAGCTATAGCAATAGAATACAGAAAATGAAGAAGAAGAGGACGAAATCCAGCTTACCGTCGGCCTCCTATAATTGAACAGACATAAGTACTCTTTTTATATCATCGCCCGGGCGAAATGATAGAGCGGATTATGCCCGGCTATATATACACGCCCAACCCCTCTAGGGAGGCAAAGAGAACGGGAGAAAGATACGCACGTATACCTATATACAGCCACAGGGATGATGCGGAGGATGAAGCTACCTATATATCTATATCTATAGGTATATAGCGGGTGGAAAAGACTGCCACTGCCGCTGCCTTTTCGCGACTCGCCGAGCGCCGAGTCAGCAAGACGACGACTTTTTCTTGCCAACCCACCCGCCCGCCCGCCTGTCTGTCTGTCTGTCTGTCTGTCTTTCTCGTCGCTCCACCCCCGGTTTTTTTTGCGCGCGAGCGCTACACTCGTTCGCTTTCATCCGTTTTTACGCGGCTACTCGGCGAGAGAGAGAGAGAGAGAGCGCAATCATCCGATGCGCTCGGGTAAGGGAGGGGGATGAAATTATGTGACAGGAGGTGGATGCTGCGTAAGATAATGTTCGGGAGTTTTGCCAGTTTTGCCGTTTTTTTTCGTTCCTTTTAGTGCGGGGTTTTATGGGTGATGACGGATGAGGAAGTTGTTGAACGGGAGGGGCGGCTGTCAATGGGCTGTCATTGGAGTTTTGAAGATTGGGATTGTTGTGTTGAATGAGGATTGCGTGATTGGAGTTATGCGCAAGAAGTTTTTGAAAATGTCAATGTTTAATGTATCGTACTGTTTTACACTTATACTTGCCATCGGACGGTATCGCGACCCTTGATTGGTCTTGTTTTTCAGGTAGATAAAGCCCAGAAACTGTATATTCTTGAGAGAATATGCTATACTTTTTTTGTAAATAAGTAAATTTTTCCATGTGACTCATTATTTTGAAACGGCATCTTAATATTTTGAATACGTGTTAGATTAGATAAGTAAAATTTGTATTGTCAAGTGATTTTCTTCAGTTTGTAATACAATAAAAATTATGAATAAAATACGGATCTCTACTTTTTAAAGACTCTGATAACTGCAAATGCTATTGTTTTTTAAAACCAAGCGAGTAACGTAATGATTTCACGAAATAAATTTGTTTACTTTTATTTTATTATTTCATTTTTCTAGTTTCTTACGTATTATAATCAATTTTCGAAATGTATAAAGAATTTTTAATTTTGAGTGCCCTATTTGGTGTACAAAAAATAAACTGAAAGTGTGTTAGAAATTATATATTCATAGAATGTGAAATTTACGTGCAATATGTATTTAAATCAAAAGTCCCATCAAATATTCGCCCATACACGAATGACTTTCATTCAAATTTAATAACACAACACCACATTAGAGAACATAATATTCGCAAATAATATTCGAGTCCCAATAACTTTCGAATGTAATTAATCAGTTTAATAAACGCCTTTCGGCCGCGCGCTAATTAAATGCTCCGTCAAAGGATCGCCGGGAAATCGGACCAATGGCCAAGTGCGCGCACCACTGCATCACACGTCAGCGTCACGCGAATTTCGCGCGTCGCATTTCCACAATTATTTCCCATGCACCATTGACTCCAAACTCCACGTCTATCCCGTTACTTCTATTCTTTTCATCGTTTTATACAAAAAAAGAAGGATAGTCAGAAAAGCCACACAAGCGAACATTATATGCATTCGCGAGTCTCCTCCCGTCGCCATTGTCGACTACGTGTAATTTCGCGCGCTCTTCTCCGCGTGCGTAAAACTCACGCGCGCGCGCGCGCGTGTGTGTGTATCTGCGTTATCGGCCAATTATTTTCCGCTCCGATAACCGGCTAATTACGCGACGGAAATTAGATAGCGCCGTTCGAGCGGACTGTTGTACACTCACGTGTGTGTGTGTATCATCGACGAGAGAAGGACAGGAAGCTTCGTTGCTTGTTTACTCCGAATGCTGTAAAATTTCGCTCTCTTTCGTCATCGTTCGTTGATGTGTACGGCGAGTGATTCCCTTCCTCTTTGCATTATCAAGCGTATCATTAAAAAAAACAGAGAAGAGAAGAAAATAACGAGAGGAGTAAATTGACCTTCGCATTGTTCCCGCTGCTGGTAGGATGAATGACTTGAAAATGATAAGTTCATATTTGTATATTGAGTCAGTAGTCGTTCATTGTCATGGAAATGAATACTTAGTGGATGAATCGGAAGCAGTATTTTTAACTTCTAATGGAAGGTATAATATTACAGTGGACAAATGTTGCTCTTAACCGTTTCAATCAAAACGTTTTTTCTTTCTAGAACAGAAATGCAATATTGATATTTGGAACAGTTTATGATGATAGATGTGAAAATTAGAATTTTGGAACAAACATCGAAGTAATAGAACTTTGTATGCACGTGATTTAAGGGGTCTAAAAATAGTGACCCGTGGTAATAAGATAAACCAGGCATACTAACGATTCCTATTTTTATACGTATTTGTATAGGTATATACGTACTATTTGCTTCGATTCGAGGCTCATTTTTCAATATTATAAGGCTGCAATTTTTAATATGCTAACATATATCAGATCAAAGTTTAAATTATTTATTTTAATATAATTTTTATATCATAATTTATTAATTAATACTACTAGTATTAATCACATTCTGAAAGAATCGATTTAAATCCCTTTGATGCGCCAGATAATTACAGTTTTCTTTTGTAAAAACATTGTGATTAAAAGGATTAAAATTCTTTTCCAAAAATTTTATCTTATCAATGTCAATACTCTGTAACAAAACCTGTATTCTTTTCTACATAACAGAATCACACACAAAAATACCTATGCAACAACAAAGTACATGAAAAAAGGAATCCACTCCTATCTATACCTTCACCCAAAAAGAAACAAGCACAAAATGCTTTCTGAAAAAGATGCACCGATACAACCTACCGACCTCTATATCTCCGCTCCAGATCGCCTCCTCGTCAAAAAAGAAAAAACCAGTAGAAGAAAAAAACCTGTCATCGACGACGAGCTTGATAACCCTCGAGACAAAAGAAAATTCCTCCCAACGACCTCTAAAATATGAGTCAATGGGTTCGAGAAGCTCCCCCGTCCCCCTCCTATATATACACTTATATCATATAACGCTTCGAATTTTTCGTGTCCATCGACCATCGTCGTCTCCTTATCTCCACCTTCTCATCGCGGTCGCCTAAGTACGCTGGTAATTAAGAGAGCGCGACCGTATCGCATGTAAGAACAAAGCAGAGAGAAAGACAGAGAGAAAGCACACACACATACATCTAGTATATATAAGCTTCCTCTCTCTTTCTCTTTCTCTTACGCTCGCCTTAAATTAATAGCCAAGCTGGAGCTGGAGCCTGGAAGATCGATCGCTTCTCTCTGTACGCTGCTGCTTTTTTTCCCCCTCTCTCTCTCTCTCTCGCGGTGCTGCTGCTGCAGTTGTAGCTGCCGTAGCAGAGAGAGAGAGAGAGGATATATATCGAGGGATGATTGATGATAAGCGATGGAGGAGATATATAGGCGCTCCCGTGCGCGACGCGTCGCACGGAGGCGGATTGTACACCGAGTCTGCAGACACACGTATTGGAAGTGCACGTACAGTCGGAGATGTTGGATGTAGGTGAAGGATTTATATTTATTTGTGGGACGATCGGTAGCGACCGTAGAGGCTGATTGGGTTATTGCTCGATTACGGGATGTGGAGCTGCGCACGTGTGTGGGAAGGAAAGAGTTTGAGGAAGAGTTGGCGATGCGGTGGTTGGGATCTGGATTTTTTGGGTTTGAATTTTTGGGTTGGTTGATTGATAAGGAATGAATTTTGATAGAAGAAAATTATCTAGAACGATAATAAATGTGTACGGTAGAAGCTTTGATTTGAAAATTGTTGTTTATAAGAAGTATCTATTTGTTCCGAAGTTATTGACAGTCTTAGATACGTAATGTCAAATATTCATTAAAAATTAAAAGATTTTTTAAACTGGTTAAATTCGTCAATTTTTGAAAATACTATTGGAAAAAAATAATATTTTTGAATGATTAAGTCTTAAATGCTTTTAGAATTATAAACAAAAGTAGAGGCAGCATTTCTCGCTAATATAAGGCCCGTTTGAAGTAAAATAGCTTATTCTTTACGAACATTTCAAGGTGTTGTTTAGACGAAAATACGAGTGCTAGGCTTTATTTGTAGGTTTCAAACATCAAAGTTTTATTTAAATTAGTTTTCAGGGGGTATAAATCTCTCCTCGCATGAATTTTGTACGTTTGATATTAAATTAACCATTTAAATTTAAATAATCAATCACAGTACTTAGTTCACGTTAAAAAGGCATATAATATATTACCTCTATATTTCAAATCCCGTGACAAGTTCTGCATTACATAGTAATTTCTAATCATTTACGATAATATTTAATATTGAATAAGCATATTCGATCGCATACGTCAGCTTATTTTCTTCGTTATATATTACCAGTACCAGTGATGATAACATATAATCATATGCAACCGTATGATCGTATATAAAAGTATTTAATATTAGATCTGATTACATCTCTACTAATGATAGATATGCATTCGATGAAAATTTCGTATCTGATTGATCGTAATGAATATATTCGGCTGATTATAGGAGTAATCTAGATGCCTCAAATACTACATATATCTGATTAATAACTATTTTTAATACTTTAACCGTATTTGAAAATGTCAAAGTTAAGACGATCGTTAGCACACAAATTGCAAACGTCCATAAAACCCAACTGTTCAAAATCCACAATTCCACTCGAAATTTCGAAACTCTAGATAAATCCCACAATGCAATATCACCCCATCTGACCAAAACACACGCGACGCGTGACAACGACTCAAAATTCCGGATTCCCGCTCCTCCCCCCCACGGGCCTCCTAAACATCATGTAAACCGCTTTATACACAGTCCCGCTATCGCATCTGTCCATCCGACCTTCCGCAATCTTTCCACCCCTGCAAACTCGCGCCCATTTGACACAAATACCCCACCCAAAAAAAGAAGAAGAACGGACACAAACCACGTATATCCACGTGCTTATTCCTGATCCAGTGCTCCAGAAGCTCGCGGAAACACGAAAACAGATAGGAAAACGTTGGCGCATACGTACACACGCGAGAGATACACCTCGTCAAACAAACACCTCCCGAGGGATCGCGTCGTCGTTGTCCGGTTTTATCTCCCGTAGCTGTGTATATAGCTTCTCTATCTCTCCGCGGGGCACGAATCGTCCTGGAAGGTGGATGTAGATGTGTGTATACATGTATACGCGCGCATAAAACGGAGAGAGGAGAGAAGGTGGTGCGATGCACTTTCGCGCTTGGATGCGATCGCGCAGCGTTGCAGCGTGTATGTGTATAAGCTACCTTGGGTGTTTAACGGTCGAGCTGGCGCTGCGGTGGTTTTGTGTAAGGTAGAGGGAGTATTGCCGCTTGGATGATCCGATGGGAGTTGGCTTGGCTGGAAATTGGGTCAGCGGTCTTGAGCGCGATTTTTGGGGGAGAGATGCAATTTTAGAGGGGGGGATTTTGTTAATAATTGTGAAGTAGGGTGGGTTTGAAGTGGGTGTGGATTTGTTGCAGGTAAAGGTGGACCTTTAAAATGTGAATGCGTAAAATGATTGTATTGATTGTGGAATACTTTTTACACTGGAAACAAGATGTTTCATTAAAAGAAGTCGGTAGAATTGCTTATTATTAGTATTAAAATTGTGTCATTTAGTTTGAGTCGTTGATTACAAATCTTATATCAGAATTTAAAAATTTAAAATAGATTATTCAATATATAGAAGAACAAAAATTACGAATCATCAAGTTTATGAAGTAATTGGTTGGTTTGTAATATTTTAATAATAAATTTATAATCAACCTCTCCGAAGTATCTTAAGGACGACCTTTCAGAGAAACTAAAGTTCAAAAAGTTTATATTAATTTTAAAAATAGAAATTAAAAAATAGGATATTACATCCGTAATCAGTGATTTCAAATATCCCCGACTATTACCCAATAGTTATTATTCAGTTTCCATCGTCGTCTCTCATATGCGAGAATTTCAACACTACCTTGGTTATTTGATATTTGGCATATTCCAAGATAAGCAAAATAAGTGTACTTATAGATAAAGAAATAAGTACCTATCATTATTAATTTTAAGTATAATTGCAAAATAGATAGAACTACTCATCATTCATTGTTTCCAATTATACATCAAAAAGCCATTAAAAGCCTTATTAACACGATCATTCTTCATTGCACCTCATTAATGAATACCAATATCAAATTTCTCAAAAACCCGAAACACAACGCATCAAATTCCGCGCAACTTCTCGCATAATAAATTCAGCTCCAAATTGAAATTCTCCGCTCTCATCTCTCTCTCTCCCAGCTCTCCTAAACACATCTATTACACACCTCGCTACTATTCCTCTTCTCCTCTCGTCGCGTATACACCCACACACACACACACTCACGTGCGCAGTACAGCCGCAAAAAGAAGAATGGGAGAGAGACTTGCAGAATCGTGCAGTCGTCGTAATTAACTCCATTAATAACGGCGCGCGCGGATATTAGCTCTCGCTCGAAGCTTTAAATCGCTGCGAGCCATGCGCGATTTTAATTCGGTGCGCATGCATGTGTGTACGTATACGTGCATGTGTATGCGCCCGCCGTGATTTTCATATGGGCAGGAGGGAGCGATTTATCGATTATTGCTCGCTAATGATGACGCGATTCGTCCGGTTGCTTCTTGGCGATTATGTTTATGGATCGGGAAGATGAGTATACGATGATCGAGTAACATTTATTGCCGGATCGGAAAATAAAGAAGTGCTTTGAAGGTATAAATTCATATGGGATGATATTTCTAATGATGAATCAGGCATTCGATAGGGTTTTGTGAATGGAATGTACAGTTTTAAGAACCTGTTGAATTTAAAAAGTTTTAGTCTAATCTTCGAGGGAAGACTTATCTTTTAAGCTTCCGCAAGCCATTAAGCCAGTCATGTGACACTAAAATTCCGAAAATTCTTTAGAGCTGTGATGACTAACGTTAGGAAAAAATATATAATTAAATCATCTTAATCTTTAAAAAAATCCATTTATATGAAATATATTTTCTTCTCTAGACACTTTCGACATTTTAACATTTAAGGATACTGACATATCCTGAGTATTAAAATAACGTATATGCTGTGAAGATACTACACTGCGGGAATATTTATGTTTGTTCTTTAAACTCCTGAGCTTAACTTTTACGTTTAAACCTTAGAAATTGCAACAACAAAATTTTTTCATCAATTCCATCACTCCTTATCAAAATCAAAGCTACGATCATCATGACAATAAACTTCTTCATTTTGCCGACCGCAATATCCCAACAATAATACCTCCACCAATAATCCTTATAACGTCCTCCAATCCCTTCCCAATAAAAAAAATACCTTCCACCACCATCCTCACCCCCAACTCTAACGCACCTCAATTCCAATCGACGACACGGCGCTGGCGCACGGAAATTGGCACATATTCGACGTCTCGTCTCCAACCCCTCTCCCTCTCACTCTCTCTGTCTCTCTCTCTTCCGCACTTCCTCTCCCAAGTCCCAAGTCCGTCTCTCCGCTCGTCTGCAGTATACACTCAGAGAGAGGCCAATAGCTCTGCGCTGCGCGCGATCCCTCCGAAAACAATTTCGACAAAGTGACGAAACTTGGCGCGAGAGCCCGCGTAACTCCGCGAGGAATTCAATTTCACCCGATGGTGTGTGTGTGTGTGTGTGTGTGTGTGTGTGTGTGTGTGTGTGTGTGTGTTGCGAGTGCGAGCGCGCGCACTTCCTTAGAGCGCGCAGCGAGTGTATACGGCTCTGTGTAGGTATAACGTTATTCCGGCTCTTTGAAGAGGAGCCTGGTGCAAGGAGGTGAAGAGAGAGAGAGAGGGAGGAGTGCTGTCCGGGTCACCTGTATATAGACATGAAATTCATTGCAGTGAGTGTGTGTGAGAGAGAAAGGTTGGTTCATTATGAAGAAATTATACGCTTGCTTAGTGCGTTTGGTTGAGCGCAAGGTGGATTTAGTAG
This sequence comes from Gastracanthus pulcherrimus, assembly GCA_949152435.1. Classification (NCBI taxonomy): domain Eukaryota; kingdom Metazoa; phylum Arthropoda; class Insecta; order Hymenoptera; family Pteromalidae; genus Gastracanthus; species Gastracanthus pulcherrimus. The sequence continues at coordinate 15,946,585 of OX424575.1, forward strand.
ATTTTCGGGTTAGTCAGGGATTTTATATGGAATTATGCTTTAGATCGCTTGGGTATGTTTAATTCTGATGCTTGTGAACCACTTTAGACGGATGAGGTCGGCTGTATTAGTTATTCTGCCGCGATATTAAGAGGTATTATTGTTTGGAGGATTTAAGCGTCACTGCAGCAGTATAAATATGATCCCTTAAAACACATAAATAAAAATGAGAATATTGACTTACTAAATTAAATTAACAGACTCTTACACAATCCTCTAATATTGATAATAATATTGATCAGCTTACATTTAAATTGTCTTTGTCATTATGGTTTGTCATTTATATTGCTTCGATTTCCTTACTTTAAAATACTTTCTTACCTCTAACCCGGACTCGGTCTAACTAGTAAACCAAAAGTGACAATTAGCAAACTGAATGGAATCTGAAGTATGCAATTGAACCGGAAGTGACCTGTAGCAAACCAGATAGGATTTGAAGTATAACAATGAACTGGGAATGACCTGTAGCAAACCAAAAGGGGTTTGAAGTATACTAATGAACTGGAAGTAATGTGTAGCATAGCACAAGGGATTTGAAGTATACCAGTGAACCGATGATCTCTAATAAGGCGAAGGGATTTAAAGTCTTTAAACAATCTACATAACCAAGAAGTAGACCACGACTAAATCAAACGTGACCGGAACTAAATCAGAAGTGATCCGGAAGTAAATCAGAACTGATATTTTCTATTTCATTTTATATTCTTCGTCTTTGGATTCTTCCCTCCACTCTTCGGTCTTTGATCAACTTCAAGAGTGGAATCAGGCCATTTGACTTATAACATGTAGTAACTTGCACAAAAGAACATTATAAAAGTTCTATATTCAATATTCACCGAGCAAACGTAATATGTGTAATATAAATTAAATAATCATCATTAGCTTACTCTTTAATTTTAAAACAAAAAATGCTTTCTGTTAATAACTAAAATTTACCATGCGCCTCCACCACAGTATGCAATACCAATACCTTTCGCAGATGCCCAAACACCCCAAAAACCTCCAAACTCAAAAAACGCTCATGTCCTCCGAAATCACCGAAACCTCACCAGCCCACCATATTTACGCACAAACCCACCCAACCATATCAGCCTCGTAAAATCCTCCTCTCTCTCTCTCTCTCTCTCTCTCTCTCTCTCTCTCTCTCTCTCTCTCTCTCTCTCTCTCCGATCGCAATACACAGCCGCGTGTACACCGACGTATACATATATACATCCCCGACCGCAGCAAAGCCCCGCGCCTCGTATCTCGTGGCCCATAGGAAGCTCGTTATGGAAACACGCGCTCGCGCTCCACGGCTCCGGCGTATCGGCTAACACACGCTGCGTAGAGAGAAAGCCGCAAACCGCTCGGCGTATTAAAGCTCGGCTCGCGCTCTCTGCACGCCCTAATTATATTTTAATGCGATTCTCGCGAAGGAGGAGTCGAGACGGTTCTTGGGTTTTGGGTTTTGAGGGTCTTTTTTGAGGGGGGGGGGGGTTTCTTTTGTTTTTTGGAGGGAGGAGGTGTGTCGGTGGAGATCGAAGGAGCCGAGTGCAGAGGAGTAAAGGTCAAGAATGGGGTTACAGTTGTTGTTCAGGTGAGGTGAGGTATATTTATAGAGAAGGCAGATGGATGGGATTGAAATTTTGGTGGGAGGATACGGGATGGTTGTTTGATATGCTAAGTGTGAGGTTATTGGAATTAGTCAAATGGAGTTAATTGGCATACAAGGTTAAGGGTGAATTTGTAATATCCTTTTTTATTTCGTTTGTTAAAAATTGTTTGTTTATTTTACATGTATTTGTTTAAGATTTTTAAGTTTTATTTCTTGATAATAAATACACTTTACATCGTTGATAAATGTGGTATTTTTTTTTACCGTGTACGTTTATTATTATAAAGATTTCTTTTATATCATTTACATATACAGAAAATTTTATTTGTGTTATTCACTGGATTTAAATGCGCAAATATAAACGAGTTTTGTAATAAAATGAAATTTGCTGGGCGTTTGCATTAACGTGATTTATATTTTGATTTTAATTAATTTTTGTATGAAATAATAATTTATAATACAAAGTTACATTGCCGGCGGAAAATGAATTAATTCTTCATACGTATTTTAATAAATATTAAATAAGCGTATAGAAAAGAAGTCCAGCAAATTCAAAGTATTGTAATTTTTATTTTTCGGCAGATCCTATGCAGCATCAAACAAAGTAAACAAATGTAACAAAAAAACCTTTATATCTAATTAGTTAAAAATATGAAAAAATAACACAACGTACATAAAAAATATTTTACATTTTTATGAACATTCACACAAATATTTTCTCTTTTTATTTAAAATGTTCTCTTTTAAAACTTGCAAATTTCGTTAACTGGCAACAAATTCTGATATTTTTCGGTCGAAAATAAACATTTTTCTTTTATACATTATAACGAAACAACGCAAACATACGATAAAAATATTTATTTTAAAAATATTCATACTTTTTCTACAACTCTTTTCTCTTCCTAGTTTCCATAGTACGAATGAAGCGGATTATCTAGTTAGTTGCAGAGCATTTTTTATGTTTGTTTAAAATACTATTCTGGTAACAAATAGTATAGCCTTTTGCTTATAAAATAAAAGTTACCATTTATTTGTTTTAAAATTACCCACTTTAACAAAACAACAAAACAAAACTGGTAAAAAAAAGTGCCAAAAAGGGCCCGTTCCATGCCCCACCATAATACATCTATTCGAAAAATCCTACCAAAAAACTGCTAAAAAATTCAATACCAAATCAAACTTAAACACATCCAGAAAACTCACCAACTTACTCTTTAAAAACACCTTCCCGTCCACATTCTTCCGCGCAGCGCAAACTCGCTCCCGGCGCGCATATTGACTTTGAACTTCCACACTGAGAAAACTATATCGTAACTCACGCGATACATATCGTAATTCACGCAACATCATATCGTGAAAATTTACGAATCGATATCGCAATTATTCAGCATCAGATGCGATATGAAATATGATATCGTGAAATTAGCAATTTGAAATCTTAATTTCTACATTAAAAATACAATTTTAAATAGTTTAATTTCTCTTAATAGGCGAAATATTATGTGCAGATCCCATGCTCATGATTTTACAACATTGGATTGAACTGTATTTGATCTACAATATATGAATCGAAAAATTTACATCATCATTTTACGATATGAAATTTACGATATGGTTTTCTCATTTCTCTCTCTCTCTCTCTCTCTCTCTCTCTCTCTCTCTCTCTCTCTCTCTCTCTCTCTCTCTCTCTCTCTCTCTCTCACACTCTGCTCTTACCCGCAGGTTATACACCGCGCGACGTGCAAACTTGCAATAATTTTCCTCGGCTGTGCAGAGACGAACGAAGCGTGCGAGTGAGTATATGTATAGAGAGAAAAACAGAGAGCGAGAGAGACCAAGTAATAATCGCCTTTGCCGCGCGTTCTGGGGGCCGTTGATACGCGCGCCGAGAAAATAACGGGCTCTAGAGTTTTGCATTATTAGCGCGCTGCTGCGAGCCTTTTGCTATTCCATCACACTTCTGCCTTGGAGAACTCGCACTTGTGTGAGATTGGGGATGCGTGTATGTGTGTGTGTAAGTAGGGAAGACGCTTAAAATAGTCGGCGACTCGCTTCATTAAATTCGAACAGTCGAGGGGACTGTGCTCGCCGCGAGAACGATGCCTCTTATCTGCAGATGGTTAGTGTGGGTGGGTGATGATATGGGAAGATACTTGATGAGAGATGGAGGAGTGAGCGTGGATGCTGAGAGTTGGTGTGATTGTTATGGGTTCGACCGAGATTTTTGAGGAAATCTTCATGGGATAGTTGTGTGTAGACTCAAGGTTTGTATGTAGCCATGCATGAATTACCATTTTGTGTAGTTTTTTATATAGGCCGAAGTATGTAATACAATTGTAGAATTGTTATGTATATATAGATCTTAATTTTTCTTCGATATTTTCTATTAAAATATATAATAGTGAAATTTCTTACGCTTATTCAAAAATAGGCATCAATGAATATTACTTATTTGGTACAAGATGTTGCCAAACTAATAATAGATTTTTTTAAACCATTTAATGAACGTATAAACAACAGTAAGTCATAATGCAATATATTTAGAATTTTAGAAGATGTACTTTGTTAGAATGTTTCAAATAAAAATAAATCATTTTTTAAACTCTACCTATTTGCCTAATTCTCTTAAAATTTTTAATATTTTTTAAAACTTAATTGGACAAGATCTTTTCTAAACTCAAAACTTAATCGCTAAGGTAATATTTTCATATATGTCTCCCCTTAAATATTGATATTCAAACCATTAAAGTTCATGTTGGTGAATTATAAATGAGCAACTTATTATTATTTGCAAACTAATAAGTTCATAATTCAATAATCAATGAAAACCTGTATTCTAGATCTCAATTGAACTATCACAAGTCCGTATTTTGAACTCTTCTCTTTTCGAAAACTCCCAATCTGAACAAGATCGTCGATGGGCAACGACGCGCAGTAGCCATTCACGGATTATCATCTAAAACTCTCGCATAGCACTGCTCGCTCCCTCCGAGCACGCCTTGTAATAAATGAACCGTAAGAATCTCTTTCTCTTTCGATATGTACAAACTCGCGTGTGCTCGCTATCACCCACTATACCCGTAGGAGAATCGATATTTTTCCCGAGATAAGCTTCGATTCCGTTCGGCGTACCCGTGGAGAATATTTCGGTTTTAATTGAGCCCCGGGAACGTGTGTATGGAATTTCGTCTCGGGTATACTAGGCTACCACTGCCGCTGCGCACTAATTATGCGTCCCGTGCTATTTTAATGAAAATCTCATTTTTATCTTGCGTAAGAGCGCGCGTGCTCCGCTTTCGGGGGGCCTTAATTAATTACGCTTTTTGTTCTACAGATGCTTGCGATGCGATTGGCCAAAGTCTTTTGTCTGAGCACGCTAAAAATCTTTATTATACTATTCGAGAAAAGTATCTCGCCGGATGGTAATAAATAATGAGATAATTGTCATTAAAAGCTTTGTGTGTTGTCGAAATAAAAATGGTATATTTGTAATTTATAATTGAAACGATATTGTTTCTCTTTCAAAATATTAATTGCATACGTAATCTAAAGTGATTATGTAAGCTTGAGGTATAGTTAAGCACTGTAATATTTTATACTAAAGAGAGGAAATTTATCTCGGTTTGTTAAGATATTGTATCAAAACAAGTCAATTTATAATCTTTCAGTATAAGTATGAATAATTTTGCTGATACATTGAGGTTAAATAGTCTACGATCCATGATAAAAGTTAGTTTTTTTTTGCTTAAAATGGATAATAAGTCATTGTAGATTATAGTTTGTCAACTTCTGATTTATTATATTGATACAAGATACATAACTAAGTAACATGCGCTATAATAGGCTTAAATTAAATCAATAGTAGAAAAAAGCTTCAATATTATTTATTATTGCAATATACAGTATTCTCTGAAAATTACTGGGTAAAAAATAAATATCACCAAATACATTTCGATTATCCCTCGAATACATATATTAACCTAAAAAAGACTTTATTTTCTATTTGTATTCAATATTGCAAGCATCTCTTGATGTATTGCCGGTAATATTACTAGATTATAAGGTACCATTGTACTCAGAAATTTTGTCTAATTCTACCTACCAAAAAAAGCAATAAATCTTTTTCAATATTGTTCAGTTATGCATTATCAATGAGTTAACTAACACTAGAATACAAAAAACACTTTCTATGAAATACTACCGAACATAAGTGAAACTTTTCACATGGATTGCACCAGTGTCTACTTACAATCCATCCAATAAAACAAAACCCCTCTACTTAAAAACCAATCAAAGCCGAACAAAGGCAAAATCTCCATCCCAGTCAATTAGCAAATATCTATCCTCCATACCTCGCCCCCGCCTCATTATGACTCACTCCCCACCAATGCCTCTATGCACCCATTGCCAAATCACCATCAGCAACCACCACAGGCCCAATAACCCAGCCTACCACCGCGAAAATTGGCAAATTGCACTTTCCACGCGGTGTGTGTATCCACCTCCGCGGCGCACGCGTATACACAGCACAATCTCGCGATATAAATCACGTGTCGCGAGTTTCTCCTAATAGTCTCTTCCGCGGGAATTCGCTGTGCCACATGCGGTATGTCGCGTAGAACAAGCGATAAGCGCGTGTAGAAGGTTTGGCGCGCGCCTTCCTGGTATAAGGACTGTAACGAGACCAATTAGGCGTCGCGAAATATCGCGCACAGCGTGTATGCAAGGAGATTCGATTGGAAGCGAGGTGTATTATAGGTGGGTATACCGGGAGACACATCGAGCCCGGTGCGACCGGAATTTCTCGCTGATATTCGAGGATTGATAGCGCGCCGGGCAACGGCCAGAGTTGTAAATTCTCCGAGCTTTCTCCGCTTCGATTCTTGTCTCATTGGGCTACTGCTGCTGCTGCTGCTGCTGCCTCGCCTTCCAATAAAATTACTTATCGATTCATTTGTGTGTAACTTGGTGTGCGTGTATGCGCGATTGTATAAAGTTTCATATGGAGAGTCATGAGTGTGTATGTGTGTGTGAGTGTGTGTATGACTGTGTATGAGTAATTGAATAGGTTATTGTGCTTTTTTATATGACTATGTAAGTGTAGGTATGAGTATGTGTTTGTATGTGTATGTATGTGTGTGTATGTGTGTGCGTGTGTAAGAGAGATAGAGAGAGAAAGTATGAGTATGTTTCTTTGAGTGCTTGTATGTGTGTGTATGTGTGTATGTGGTGAAATATATACTGGTGAAATTGGTAAGTTTCTTGGGCGATTCAATCGATAAATCACGTTATTGTATGGTATATAAGGCCTCTTAGGCTCATTGTACAGAACGAGGAGGAGGAGGAGGAGGAGGAACTTCTCTCTCCTTTTCTCCGCTTGAGAGTCTAATTTAGCCACGACGACGAACGACGACGGCAATTCTATATAATGATAGGCAAATAAAGAAGTATATACATGTACGTATGTGTGTGAGTGTGTAAATGTCCCGCGATAAAATTGCGCGGCCGGCAAGTATTATAAATTTACCGGGAGATTAATTTGAATGTTATCGACGAGATTTATAAGCGGTGGTGGATTATTGAATAGCAGTTGGGGAGAAGGAGACTTTTACGAGATAAAAATTGTATAGTTATTTAAGTCGGTATTTATATTAAGTCGCCGCCGTTTGAGTCGAGGAAACGCATTTATGCATTTTAAGAGCGTTATTTCTGCGTTATCACGAAGGGGAAAAGTTTCACGGAAAAAGTGAAACCTGTTGGTTTTCAATACTAGATCAGTTTGTTTATCTGAGTATTTATATGAAAGATAAGATTCTATTCAATAAATTGTTCAAATTTTATTTCGATTATCGGACTAGAAGAGTTCTGCAAAAATGTTTTATAAGTACTTGCTCTGACGTAAAGTTTCAGTTTGAAGGCTAATAAATAAATACGTAAAGGCGAATTGAAAATCTATTTCGCAAACGGATTTTGTTGAAAAAATTGAACCTGTTTTCTCGTAATAAACCGTTTTGTTTATCTAAATATTTATGTAAGAGATAATATTGCTGTCGTATATTTCGTGTACATATATTATATTGTAATTACAGATTTACGTAAGAGTTTTGATGATGTCACATTTATCTTTAGTTCATTTATGTCAAATGATCCAGGTTTAGTCAATTTAAATAATTTATAATACACTAAGAAAAGCTATATATAAATTCTCCTATTTCTATTTGTACATTGGCTACCATACTCCATTTACTATAAATATTATCATATTTATGCGGTAAAATTTGTCGTGCACCTAATAAAATTTAACACTCGACCAGTAATTTAAAAGAAAAACTCAAATCTATCCTCAGCGTACACACGAAACGAGTAATTATTCCTATAAAATCTCTCGGTACACGTACTAACCACCCAACCAACGAACCTCCATTTCACTTCCGTCTATTTACTTATCTCCCTGCATTATTCCATCAAAGCACAACGGCGCGGCACAAAAACTCCTCCACACCCACGCAAAATCTGCAGAAAATTTCACCTATCTCTCGATAAACAACCACGCGCTCGCTCGCCTCGCTCTCGTATCTCAACCAGCGATTAATCAGACACCACCACCACCACCACTGCGCATTATGCTCGATTTCCCGCTCTCTCTCTCTCGGCCATTATGATGCATCTCTAGCCGCCAGGCGTCGACTCGCGCATTAATCGTGCCCGTCGCGCGGTGTACACACACAATGCACCTGCTGCATCCTCTGCTTCTTTTTTGAATTTTTTTTTTTTTTTTTTCATTCTGTTTTGTTCCGGCCGCGAGCGCGTGTGTGCGCATGCGTGTTTTCGCGTCGCTGGCTAATTGATCGGATGACGCTGCTTAATAGCGCTGAAATTTCGCGCTGACAGGCGCTACTCCTCCTCCTCTCCGAGTTCTTTTTTTTGGTTTGTTTTTTCGTTACGCGAGCGTTTTTCGATGCGCTTTTTTTGGTGGTGCTGGTGGTGGAGAGCGATCGAAATTTCGGAAGTGCGGGAGACAGATGCAAATTTGTTCATTGCCGGGTGGAAAGGGTTGGGCGAAACGGTTGTTGGATGAGAGGGCGATCGATGAGAGAATTTTATAAAGCGCGAAGTTTTCTGTTTTGGTTTGTTGGGGTGTTAAATTTGACGGAATGATGGGTTTGCGCGCTTGTTTGCTTCATTATTGTAGGTATCTGTGATACTAATTTTTTTGTCGATTAAACACCCGTTAACGTGTTTAAAAAAAAGGTCGACACCTTTAAGCAGACGGCAAACCCAATTATTGATACTATTAATATAGAAATATTAATAAATAATGTTTTGTACAGCATTCTCTGTGTGACAAAACGTTCTTTATTTGTTCTAATAATTGGTATTCATAATTTTTTAATAAAATAAAATAAATAAAATAATTTTTAAGGTTAAAATTTCGTTATTGATAATAAATCTCAACTAAATGTCAGTAATTGGAACATTTACCCTATATACATTAAGGAAGTAGGTGGGAAAGTCAATTTAAAATTAACATTTCTCATCTCAAAGCTTGTCAATCGAGTCTTTGGAAAATTAATTATTGGTTGAATATATAATATAAGTAAATAAGTATGCAGATCGAATTATGAAAGCAGTGCTATATTCTGTATGTATGTCTATTAAGTTAAAAGCAAATATTTCAATATTTCAATGAATGCTATTCAAACAAAGTCTCGAATGTCTATCCTAGAGATTTTATTCCAATGGCACTTGTAAAAGCGTTAAAATATTTGCTTGAAACATTGAATAATATTGGATTAATTATATTAGAATGAGCAATGATATCTGGATTTTACACAACTTGATCTATATATTTCATTTCAGCTGATCATTCAGCATTCGGCAGGATTCGAAATGGAAAATTTGAATTTTTAATTTATTTTAAATCCCTTTTAAACCTAAATACGAATACCCCAAAAGACTCAGTTTTTGGATAGTATCCAATAGATATACGACAATGAAAGTGTGTAACTATTACAAAAATGATGTACCAGTGTAAAAATAACATCTTTTTTCGAATTTCCAAGCAGTATTACTTTAATTTGTTTAACTTATAATTATTCTACTTATTATCAATCTTATTCCAAAAATTGTCTCATTAAGGACTCTAAATATTTTCTTTCACTGTTTGTACATTAGTTTTTTATTTTTGTCGAAACTATTTATTTCTAATTTGTGTAAATCTAAACTTTGAAATTCGAAATACTCAGCAACTCTACATAAAACATTCTAATAAACGTACCCTCCCATATAAACTGTTAACCTAAAAACTGCTGTTACAAAATATTGTTTTAAAACTTCGAAAACAATTATTTACTATATCTAAAAAAAGCACATTCAAAGTCTCAGCAGATAAATCCCAAGCTGCTTTCATAAAAACCAGAGCTAATCAGGAGCTACTCTCATCTAATCAGAAACCACATCCACAACGCTAATAATAATTAAGCACCGATCACTTCCAAAAAAGAATAACCACCATTACAGATACCACCCCCACCGCCCAACCATCAATTCACATCCACCCACCCACTCACCAACCAGCCAGTATAAAAAACTACCACATTCCCTGCGCTTTCTCATGAGCGAAGCATGCCCGCACGCGCTCTCCGTACTCGCGCAACGCAGAACGTCCTCATTGTCCTCAATGAAGAAGACCAGCCAGCAGCCGTCCAATCGCTTGATGAACGAACGACTGGCGCGAGTAGGCGACTTCGTTAATAGCCGACTTCCGCGAAAGCCTCTCCGCTCGCGATTAGATACACACTGCGCGTATGTAGTGCAAAGCTCCCCGGCGCACACGACAACAACAATAATAATAATAAATCGACAGCCATGCAGCTATAGCTTCCGGGCGAGATATGATATATATTGATATATATATATATATATATATATATATATATATGAGGTGGTATAGCAGCTGCGCAGCTATGGACCCGGGTTATATGGGGATGATGGGGGGGGATTTTCTGCGGCGGCGTTCATTTGCACGTTAATTAAAAATAAATTCCCGCGGCTCGGTGCTCGGGAGCACTGCAGCGATAATCCGCGACGACGGCGGGGATGTATAGCGCGTTATGAGGGAGGGAGGGAGGGTGGGGGGTGCAGGTGGTAATTGCCAATTTTTATTTGGAGGAGGGTGTAGTGAGGTAATTGTGGGGTTCTCTTTGGTTGTAATTGAAGTTGTTTGATTCTTTGAGGATCAAGTGGTAGGTGACGAATGCAGGGAATCACTTTTTTATTCGATTTTCAATTTTGAGAAAACGACTGTCTGGGGCGTTGTTGTTTCTGATTGGGACAACTACGTTGCAGATTTATTTGTACGAAATAAGTCCTTGTAATTGTCAGTGGTGGGTGGGTTTAGCATTATCTTAAAGAATGATGTTAAAGTATAAAATCGGTACCGCTTTCAAATATTATGTAATTAAGAAATCTAATAAGACAGTGTCTTAATTCAAATAGCCGTTTGTTAGGCGTTGAATAAAATAAGTATGACTTGCCGTTATTGCGGTTTTCATTTAGGCTCAAGTGAATAATTACGCTTGCTGTAAACCTAACTTATTATTCTGGAATTTTTTTACGTTATATGTATGATTTAGAAGTCACATTGGGTCTGAAAATGTTAAGAGGATGATGTAACTAAATTATGGATCCTTGATACTTTATCATCGTGTATTTCCGCTGTTTGCTAAAAAAGATAATTAATTGTTTTAATGAAAAAATACAAATTTGTTTCAAATTATCTAAGAAGATAAAAGAATACGAATTTGGTGCTGATAGAAATTGACATATATAATCGGTAACCACTAAATTATTTTCTGTTTCGCACTATACACAAAACCACAACTATGAAATTTAAGTTTCCTTGAATTAATTTATTCGTTGAATTCTACAGGACTGGGAATGAATTCTATTTTTATCTTAAAATAATGATTTTTTATATGTAACAAACGAAGTGAGTGGTCTAATTTAACACTACACTTTATTATATCATAAAGAATTATGTGCTATTTTAACTCGAATGAGACCTACTTTTAATTCTAATGCCCTAAAAATCATAATGTTAACACAAACTTCCAGAACTTTTAATCGCACTCTTTAATTAAAATTCCATTACCAATTTATGTTCCAGGTAAATATGCATCCCAAAATACAAAGCTCACCGCGGTGTATATTCCACTCGACGATTCGGCGCTTCAACATTGAGTGAGTGACTGCGACCGTGTACTCGAAAATTTACCACCGCATTTTGCGCTGCATTTTAATTATAAACAAAATCGAGCGCATCGCAGTCGATGTAAATAATAATGAAAGCGGATGCACGAGTTCCTTGCATTATCGGAGAGTTCATTCGTCCAGAGCTTAATTACAGCAGCCTCGGGAAATCCGGATTAACGTTTCGAGTTGCAATTAACGCCTGGTTTTTCAGACCCTGCTTTTTGTTCTTGTTTTTGTTCGACGTTCGCTGAATTTCCGCGGATTAAAGTGAGAAAAATTACGAAGCGAAATTCACTATTTCAATCTCTACTTGATTTTCTATAAAAATTTCCATGTTTAATCCGTTAAGTTCGAGACTCTAATAAAGTTCAAGAACACCCTTGGAAATTTGTTATCAAATTAAAAAATATGATTTAACCGTTAAATACGGGATTTATGCGAACAACTTTTTGTTTTAATATTCTCGGGTTCTATTCAGATTGATAAAAATTACCGCATTAATTAGTGAAATTGAATAATAATATTCATCTGTCAACTTTTACTAGAAATAAGGCAATGGAAATATTATTTAATTCTAAGGGAATGACATCTGCGTCATATAACTGCATATTTAATTTCTCGTAAATACAACAATAGTCATTCAAATTTAATTTAGCGCTAATTAATTGTTTATACACGTTTATCGATGAAGAGCAGGGACTGGATTTGGGTCGAGCGCGCTGTACGCGTGTAGTATAGTATTATATATAGCGTAAACGCTGCCGGATCATAAAATTATACGAGATGTCCTTTGAAGCGCTTTAATGATTAATTTACACGCCACTTAAATGCGAAATTGGCATTATAAATAATTAATGGCATTGGGTTAAGCTGTTTACCGCTTGTTTTGTGTGTGTACCTTTTGATCTGGTTGAATTAAATAATAGCCGCGACACAATGCAATTAACCATTCATGGTTCGATTGGGTTATTTAACTTCGTTTTCTCGTTCGATGGCGAAAAACAGAACCGTAATAATTTGATCTTTCCCTGCAATCTTTTATTCATTATTGAAATACATTTATTAAAATGTTAATAACCGTAAAGCGAGTGTCACTTATGTTGACAGTGGACATTCAAAACGTGGTTGTATTACAAAGGCTGTTGTCAATTTATTGTTTACTTTCTATTGACTTATTTTACAATCATGCGATAATTACGTGATCACCTTTATTGCCCTTCTGTGCTAATCACACTTAACATTGCTAATATTTTTACGAAATATACGATTAAGTTTCAAACAATAATAACGATTCCAGTGGATATATTATTTTGTTCAATTTATACATATATTTAGATAATTTTCTTTAACTATAGGTAAACCGATAAAAATCACAGAAACATCATGCAATGCTATGAATATGACTCACTAACACTTACAATAAAAATTAAATTTCTTTTCTGATAATTGATAAATAAGTAATTGTTGAGGGGCCTGCGGCGGCTCAGTCGGTAGAGTGTCGGATTCCCACGCCGGTGACCCGGGTTCGAATCCTAGTCTCTGCCGATTGATACAAGCACCTCTGTAAAAATTACATGTGCTTTGTTTACAAACACACCGCAGACCCCCGTCGTCGATTAGCACCACATGAGAGCACAAACATGGCGACGTTAATTAAAAAAAAAAAAAAAAAAAAAGTAATTGTTGATTTGGATGTTGTCACTCAGAATGATCATTATATTTTGTATAGTAAATGATGATATGTTTAATCTCTTAGAGTTCTTAGGTGTATCATCTTCAGAACTTAACAATCTGAGGATCTTAATAATAGACAACTCACACAGCTAATTTGAATAGCTACTCTCAAATCGCTAATTTCTAATAAATATAACATCAACCATCCAAACGCCAAGAAAATAATTGTTCATTAACCCACTGACACGAAAATCCCATCAATCCTCATTCTCAAATCCAACACAACCGAATACACAAGAACAACCCCAAAATCCAAAAGCGATCGCCATCGTAACTCCGAAACTTCAATGCCCCACCTCGCAAATTCGCGCTCCCGGCGCCCCGCGTCGCCCGCTGAAAAGGGTCAAGCTTATAATTCAATGCGCGGCTCGCCCAGCACAAAAGACCTGCCCCTCCCCAACCCCCCTGCATACATACATATATATATATATATATATATATATATATATATATATATATATAAAACACACGAGGCAACAAAGGCAACGGCAGCGGCAGCAGCAGCCAGCCGGCTAATCGCAATAAAAATAAATTCACCGCGGGGCGCGCGCGGGTCGACGTTGCTACGTATACAACGCGCGCATAATCCCCGCGCGCGCGCTGCCGCGTGTAATTTTAGCGCGCGCGCGCCTTCGGGCTGCGTTTCATCAGCCCCGTTGTAACGCGAGTTCTTCGGTGGAGAGAGAAAGAGTTTTTGGGAAGTGGGGTGGTATTGGATAGACAGGAGTGAGAGAGAGAGAGAGTTAAATCCGATGAAGGAGGTGGGTTTGATTGTTTTAATGAGGGGTGGGGGGTGTTTGATGGTTTAAGGTGCTTAGGTTGGGTTGAATCTTGATTATATGTGGATTTTAGGATTTAGGTGTGGGCTAGAAAAATTTTGGAATAGTAAGTTTTAGTGTATATATTTGTTCGATTGATGGCAATTTAATGCGTAAAATGGCATTTTTGTGCATTTTAGCAAGGGTTATTGAAAGTTAAACTTGTAGTGTTTTGAAAATATCGAGCAATCCAGGATAGTTACGTGTAATAAAGATAGTTTGAAAGTGTCAAAGCGATTCGTTGAAAATTTTCTCCATAAATGGGTGATAGATAGATAGATAGATAGATAGATAGATATACTTTTTATTCGTCAGAAGACAAAATCTTACAATTTCATGTACATGTAGTTGTATTTATAATTAAAAAATATCAGTCGATTTAATATAATTGTTATCTTACTTTCACTTATTGCATATTTCTTATTAAAATAATAATTCACTTTATCAGTTCGTCAGTTTATAAAATCTAAATGTAATGAACTAGTCACAGTCAAATATCACATAAAACGCTTCGTCAAAAAAAAAATAATAATACATAGAATAAAAAATAAATACAATAGAGATAACATATAAATATAAGAATACATACACATACTTTGCTAAATCTTTGCGTACACTATCACGTCCAAACTTAAAACACACTCATTCATAACACTTTAACAATCACGCTAATAAATACATTCACACCTAATTAACACTAAACATATTTAATAAATAAATAAATAAATTAATAAATAAATAAACAAGATAAATAATTAAATTAAATAAATAAATAAATAAATTTAAATAAATAAATAAATTAAATAAATAAATAAATAAATTAAATAAATAAGTTTTAATAAATAAATAAATTAAATAAATAAATAATTTAAATAAATAAAAAGCCTAAATAAATACTCGACTCATTTTTGGTGATAAGTGAACATTGATGTCGAAACTTTTTGTGTTTCAGAAAAGTGTGAGTCTATTTTAGTAAAATGAGATCTTTATTAAATCTGTGGGTGAAAGGTATAACAATTATAAATCCACTTTTTGTGTTTTTGAGATATTAGGGTCTAAAGTTTTTATTTTCCATTTAAACCAATGTTAAAAAATTAATAAATGGTAGATATGATTACTTATTTTTACATTTTCCTGATTCTTGTTGTTGTTGTCGGGGATTTTTTTTTTTGTATTCTAGATAAAGTGTAATTTTTTACACGAATAATTTTATAAAATATTTGCTTTTTCTTCAATATTGGGGCAGAGCAGACTGCAGAACATATCGAAAAATGTTATATTTTTCAATATTTATATACATTTTTGTCTGCTATTCGACCGATACATGGAGATAAACATTTTTTCATGTATTGAAAATACCTCGAAAAGCATTCTACAATTTCGTCGGCTCAAATTTGTATACTTTTAAAATATGCTTTTACAGTATAATTACACGAAAACAGTATATCGCATGGTATTTGAATATTGCAAAGTATATCTGGATAGTCACTCAATCGAATTGTTAATTGATACTTTATTTGCATATGAAGTCAATTTTAGTAGTATAGTTTAAATAACAGTAAAATAGTAAAAACCCCCATCACCGAAAAAACTCTAACTCCATATACTAATACAAAAATAATCTTCAAAATCCATACAAGAACAGCCTTACGCATCATCTCCACCTACCACCTTGCATCTCTCTTACCCCCGCGGCTATACGCGTCTGATCCCGGCTCCGCGCGCCGCTTCGCACCTATATAACGCATCACGAGCCGGCGCGCACCCCTCTATATCTCGCTCGACATATTGGGCGCTCGCTCGCGCGACCAACCCCCCCGCGTCGCGTCGTTATTATCGATTGTGAGGAGGCTGGACGCGCTGCAGTACTCGGTGTATTCCGCGCGCGCGCGTGTGTGTGTGTGTGTGTGTGTGTGTGTGTGTGTGTGTGTGTGTGTGTGTGTGTGTGTGTGTGTGTGTGTGTGTGTGTTTGTGTGTTTGTGTGCAATGGGCATTGGGCAGTGTCGATGGATGGTGAATGATGGAGCGGGAGTATTTTGAGATGGAGGTTGATGCGATGCGGGGGGTTGGGGGTTGCGGAGGGTTTTTTTTGGGGGTGTACGTGAGATGTTTAGTGGAGTGTTTTGTAGATAATAGGAATTTTGGGAGTTTAGGATGTGAGGGAATGAGATTTGTTGGTGTGTTTTAACTTTAAGTTCATTGAGTTTAAGATTGCTGGCTTCATTTATATAGTGCATTATTATTATTATTATTATTATTATTATTATTATTATTATTATTATTATTATTATTATTATTATTATTATTATTATTATTATTATTATTATTATTATTATTATTATTATTATTATTATTATTATTATTATTATTATTATTATTATTATTATTATTATTATTATTATTATTATTATTATTATTATTATTATTATTATTATTATTATTATTATTATTATTATTATTATTATTATTATTATTATTATTATTATTATTATTATTATTATTATTATTATTATTATTATTATTATTATTATTATTATTATTATTATTATTATTATTATTATTATTATTATTATTATTATTATTATTATTATTATTATTATTATTATTATTATTATTATTATTATTATTATTATTATTATTATTATTATTATTATTATTATTATTATTATTATTATTATTATTATTATTATTATTATTATTATTATTATTATTATTATTATTATTATTATTATTATTATTATTATTATTATTATTATTATTATTATTATTATTATTATTATTATTATTATTATTATTATTATTATTATTATTATTATTATTATTATTATTATTATTATTATTATTATTATTATTATTATTATTATTATTATTATTATTATTATTATTATTATTATTATTATTATTATTATTATTATTATTATTATTATTATTATTATTATTATTATTATTATTATTATTATTATTATTATTATTATTATTATTATTATTATTATTATTATTATTATTATTATTATTATTATTATTATTATTATTATTATTATTATTATTATTATTATTATTATTATTATTATTATTATTATTATTATTATTATTATTATTATTATTATTATTATTATTATTATTATTATTATTATTATTATTATTATTATTATTATTATTATTATTATTATTATTATTATTATTATTATTATTATTATTATTATTATTATTATTATTATTATTATTATTATTATTATTATTATTATTATTATTATTATTATTATTATTATTATTATTATTATTATTATTATTATTATTATTATTATTATTATTATTATTATTATTATTATTATTATTATTATTATTATTATTATTATTATTATTATTATTATTATTATTATTATTATTATTATTATTATTATTATTATTATTATTATTATTATTATTATTATTATTATTATTATTATTATTATTATTATTATTATTATTATTATTATTATTATTATTATTATTATTATTATTATTATTATTATTATTATTATTATTATTATTATTATTATTATTATTATTATTATTATTATTATTATTATTATTATTATTATTATTATTATTATTATTATTATTATTATTATTATTATTATTATTATTATTATTATTATTATTATTATTATTATTATTATTATTATTATTATTATTATTATTATTATTATTATTATTATTATTATTATTATTATTATTATTATTATTATTATTATTATTATTATTATTATTATTATTATTATTATTATTATTATTATTATTATTATTATTATTATTATTATTATTATTATTATTATTATTATTATTATTATTATTATTATTATTATTATTATTATTATTATTATTATTATTATTATTATTATTATTATTATTATTATTATTATTATTATTATTATTATTATTATTATTATTATTATTATTATTATTATTATTATTATTATTATTATTATTATTATTATTATTATTATTATTATTATTATTATTATTATTATTATTATTATTATTATTATTATTATTATTATTATTATTATTATTATTATTATTATTATTATTATTATTATTATTATTATTATTATTATTATTATTATTATTATTATTATTATTATTATTATTATTATTATTATTATTATTATTATTATTATTATTATTATTATTATTATTATTATTATTATTATTATTATTATTATTATTATTATTATTATTATTATTATTATTATTATTATTATTATTATTATTATTATTATTATTATTATTATTATTATTATTATTATTATTATTATTATTATTATTATTATTATTATTATTATTATTATTATTATTATTATTATTATTATTATTATTATTATTATTATTATTATTATTATTATTATTATTATTATTATTATTATTATTATTATTATTATTATTATTATTATTATTATTATTATTATTATTATTATTATTATTATTATTATTATTATTATTATTATTATTATTATTATTATTATTATTATTATTATTATTATTATTATTATTATTATTATTATTATTATTATTATTATTATTATTATTATTATTATTATTATTATTATTATTATTATTATTATTATTATTATTATTATTATTATTATTATTATTATTATTATTATTATTATTATTATTATTATTATTATTATTATTATTATTATTATTATTATTATTATTATTATTATTATTATTATTATTATTATTATTATTATTATTATTATTATTATTATTATTATTATTATTATTATTATTATTATTATTATTATTATTATTATTATTATTATTATTATTATTATTATTATTATTATTATTATTATCATAAAGGACAAGTAGTGATGGTAGGCAGTGACGGCGCCTGCAGGGCAACAACTATCGCATAGTCTTTATGTTGGCCGTAGACGTGCTTGCATCATTGCTGTAGCTATCATGACTACTTGTTGGGACTAGCTATCCGTTCTCCAGTCCATTAGCTTTGTTCACGCAGTTACGCCATCTTTCTCTAATAATATTTTATTCGAATGAGTAGTAAAAGTCATATTCCAGTGAATTACTGAAAATTCAAGCAAATTTGCATGCTTTTACACGTATTTTTGTTCCTTGAAAGGTAAATGCAAGCATTTATATTTAATTTTCCGATTATCTGAACTTCAATTTTTATTTAATTAAGTACTTGTAAATTCTTTAGTTTCAAAAATATAAACTGAAACCTCATTTGCATAGAGTATAAGACAGTACAAACATTTAGAACTAAATTTTAGTCACATACTATCTAATAGAAGTTCTTTCCAATCACGTTACTCATCACTTAACTGTACCTAAATTGATAATCGTCGCAAATAATAATTATAAAAGTTTTATGAAAATTCTGAAAGTTCTGGCACATTTTCATATCTTGAAAGTAAATTCAAGTATTATTTATACTAGAATTTGTATTTGCATGAAAATAAATAATGCACTTTAATGTACGTTGTAATGTGACGTTTTACTTATATATACTGAACTAAAAGCCATATAATTAATCAACAATTTTAAAAGTCATTTTAAAAGTCAAGTTAAAAGAAATTTTATACAATAAAGTGAGTTAACTATGTCATTAACAAACTTTTCAACAAAATACCTCCCGAATACTTTGTGTTATTCTAATGGATGCGTTAAAAGATTCACCAATTAAAAGATTCTACAAAAACGACCATACAGAAATGTCTAAATGCACTTACATGAATCAAAAGCCTTATATATACACATACATCAATTCTCACTCCACGATATCCAGCAACTACCTCTACGCGTTCCATCACTCCTCTACATCACAGCAGCATCCTCCGCCATCTCTGCGCTAATACGCATTCACTCACTCTACCTCCACCTTCTCTCTCTCTCTCCTCCTCCTCCCACTGCATCAAATCTCCGAATAACCATCGCGATTACGCCGAGGGACGGGAGCGCTCCTCTCCGTGATGCACATTCGGGAGCGCTTGACGCGCGCTACAGGAAAGCCGTACCTATGGTACCTACCGGGCGTAATCAGCCTGGAAATTTTGCCGAGGGGGGTGAGAGAGAGAGAGAGTAATCGAGAGGGCGCGAGATGCAATGGTTGGACCGGTGCAGCTGGGGTTTCGCATTATCGCGCGCTTTGCAGTGATTTAGGGGTGACTCGGCGTGAGGTGGGACGGGGGTGGAGTGAATTTTTGATGGTCAAGGCGCGGGGAGTGATAGGGATGATATCTTGATAGGTTGATAGAGGAATTTTGGGGGTGGGTTAGGGGGGTTTAAGGGGTGGGGATAAATTTACCGAAAGATAAATTTGCAGAAGGATAAATTTACCGAACGGTTGAAATTGCCGAAAAACTCAATACCTATAGATAAATATTCCGAAAGTTAAATGTGCCGAAAACAAAAGAATCCCGAAAAAGTAAATGCCGAAAGTTAAAAATGCCGAAAACGAAAATGTGGACAAGAAAGTGCTTTTATTAGAATATGCCCATATATTATATTAATGTGTTAATTGTTGCTAGGTCGTTTCTTTTTAATATTAGATAACTTTAGCTTTTACCCATTGCCATTCAACATTTTGGCATTTTTAACTTTCGGCATTTTTATCCATCTACATTTTTACCCGTCGGAACTTTTTTTTTCGGCAGTTTTGTTAATCGATTACTTTACGTCGGTAAAATAAATTCGAAATTATTATCCGTCTGCAAAGTTATCTTTAGGCACATTTATCCCCACCCGGATTTAAGGGTTGATACGTATTAAGAAGAGTGTTGATTTTTGGACAGACTATGTAGTGGCATCGATTGTATATGTAGGAATTCTCTTTCATTTGATTAATAGAGGAGTGAAATAATACAAGTTGAACGAGAATTGGAATTAAAATTGAATTAAAACTTTCAGAATTGCTTTATTTAGAAAAAATACGTAGCAGAACAGTTGGCGTATATTTAATACTCCTCTCCTTATTTGGCAAAGTAAAGTGATCCCTAATAAAATAAAAATAATGTTAATTAATTATTTTGTGACGTATAGTTTTTGGACAAAGCGAAACTTTTTATATGTTGTATCGGTATAGTAAAGTTGGTCTGACGCAACCTTTATAAGAATATTTTGATATACAAAGATATAGTAATGGTGACTAAACTAGCCATGCTCTATTTTAATCTAATGAATGCTCACCCGACTATGAACAGAAATATACAGTAACAGATTGTGTAAAGCTGTTCTTTTTAAAACTGGGATGATCTTCGCTATTTCATTCCAGTCAAAAATTGTATAAATCTGACTCCATATTCGAATACATCTCGTTATTTGCCTCCGAGAGATATTTTTAATATAACATGTGCCTTTTCCAGTGCTTCCATCCTCGGTCGTCCATTAATTAATTCATCAAACATCCCAAAATGCATCAATCCTTCAAAAATTCAATCCAAACCACTGCAGCACACAACTAACTTTTCCTCCCATCCATCCACTCCAACTAAATTTCAAATTCACGATACCGAACGACTCTCCATCTCTAATTATAAACCTTACTTCATCCTCGCTCTCCTCCCCTCTCCACTCGTATGATTCATTCACGCAAATTCCAGATTCTCCCATCGCTATCACCGTCCTATAATAAACCACCACCGCCGCCACCGCCACTACCACCGTCGCTCTCTCTCTATGCGGGTCAGTGGCTATCGACTCAAGCGAGATAACCGCGCGCTCGCGTAAATTAAAATTCTCGCCGCGATTTCTCGCGAAAACAAGCGAGCTCACTGTTATATAGTCGCGTGCGTGCTCTGTATTCATCACGTCCCGGGGAGAGAGAGAGAGAGAGCGTAGAGGGGCGCGCGCGGAGGGCCGAGATAAGGATACATACGCGACGTTCCGCTTTCTCGAGGCTGCTTATTTTTGCGGTGCGGTGGCTTTTTTTTCTGCCTTCCTCTGAGTTGTAAAAAATTATGCTTATGTAGGCTGAAAAGATGGTGGAGGGGCGTTTCAGACGGTGGAAATGCGTGGTGCACTTTGTATCGGGGAGATATGTGTGTTGGTGTATATTCATTTTGTTAATTATCTTTTTTTTAGTTATTTATATATAGTGGTTTTATCCTAGTTCAGTGTAGAATTATGATTTTGATAGTGGAGTGTGAGTTATTTTTTAAGTACACAGGCGGTGATTTTGCATAAACTGAGTGAAATGTAGAACTGAATTTTAAAAATACATTTCATATGTTTTTTTAGCATTGGTCTAGTGAGTATAAATAAAACGTACATAGATATATAGGATGCATACAGTTACAAATACACAATTAATCAATAATGAATACTATTATACGAAGCTAATTTACGTCTTGCAATCCTTTCGTAAAATACCCTTAATTTTGGCGCGATTTCAAACGCTACGCTAAAATTTAGATTATTAAATTTTAAAGGTATATATTAGACTTATACGGTAATCTATTTTAGGTAATTGCAATTAAGCGTTTCAATTAATTGCATTTTAATTACATCTTGATGGTATTTTTCCTAAGAGGGTATTTTTCCTACCGGTGATATATATTATTTAAACATATTGCGTCTTTGCTTACAAAATAGACTCCCTACGAAAAAATATAATTTTAAACTCATTTCTAGAAGGGCATATGTTACTCAAATTTTTTCATAGATTTTTTCGTTTTATGTTAAAACGTTCACTAAAATATCTTGTTGAAAGCTATATATCCACTACATCTGAGATAAATATCAACGACTTATTTCGTAGAATATTAGTCACGCGATGAATCCAAGTCATTTTGTGACAATATATCTTGATTTTGTGAAGACGAACTGCATGGTATAGATCGACGTAATTTTCCAAAGAGCCACCAGTAATTTTGCGATTTCCCTCCTTGCAATTTTTGTTTTCGTGTTCGTGTACACAAAATATTTATTTAATCTTATTAAATTTGTTGTTGATAGCAGTTTAAAATCTCTGAAATTTCGTGGTTTGAGTGATATAATTATATTTTAATTATTTCTATTTTATTTATTTATTTGATTATTATAAAAATATGACATCCCTGTAACCTAACCTTTATTCTCAGGTTGGTTATTATGTAGGATTTCGCAGAATTGCTAACTGAGTAAAATAATGTATTAAAACATTTCTCAATAATTTTGAATTTTGTCTTGTAATTTAGATATTATAAGAAAGAAATAACTGTACAATTTCATAAAAATGTGAAAAGTTATAATAAATACAATAAATAAGTAAATATAATAAATAAGCTGTATTCATAAAATACATTCAATAGAATTTCTTAATTGCTCATAATTTGATTCTTTATATTTTTATGTAGATAAATATTATTACAAAATGAATCCTGCAATTAATATAAAATAGTTTAATTTACTCCCTATAGCATATAACACACTTTGTTTATTACCTACATGCTATTCGAACCGCGCATTGCTTCAGAAACAAATCACTGCGGTTCATTTTACAAGAATTCCGTGGAGAGCGCCAGCAAAATTCCTACTGGCTCATTGGAAACATTCTGTTGATCTGTATCACGCAGTTTATCCGGATAAAACCACGATACATCGCAAGAAAAATGCATGGATTCATCGCGGGACTAATATCCTAAGGAATAAGTCCTTCATTCTTCTCTCAGTGTAGTAGACAAATACAATCAAAGAGTTAAAAAATTATGATGAAATAAAGTACGTTGATTATTATAAAATTAAACCAAACATCAAAACTGACATTCAATCAATACAACAAAATGAACCCAAAAAGAACACGACTCCTCCCTCCGATTCCTATCAATCCCCGAACCCCTTAAAATTCCAAAAACCTGGAAATCCCTTGTTATCTCCCAAACCAACCGTCCGACAAAACAAAACGCTCCTCTTACCCAAACAACACCCATCACGCACATCACTTTTCCATCCCCACACCTCCCGCCCCACGCATTCCTCACAAAAGCCAACCATCAGCTCGAACTGCGTGTCGAGCCACACATACACACACACACGCACACACGCATCGAGGCTATACCTATATCTGTCGCACACGCGGCGGCCGGTAATGGAAAAATGACCTGCCTGCCTGCCTATGGCCGAAGGCCAAAATCGGGCCATTAGGCGAGCAAATATTTGAGGCGTTTTTAACGGCGCGTCACGCGTGCGTGCGTGCGCGCGGAGACCGTCGACTTCGTCCGAAGGGATGCGCCGCTGTGTACACGCGCAAAGATATATATGTATATTGATTTTGCTTACAGCGCGGAGCGTGGTTTACGTGACCTCGGTGTATTTATCAGCTGTACGGTGGCTTGCCGCGAGCGTTTTAGGTCCTAAGTGACAGTTAATTAGGGAGGCGGGCACGGTGTGCGTCGTTAATTTCGATTACGCGTTTAGCGCGGGGAGTAATAATATTTGTGGCCGAGTCGCGGCACGCACTTTTGTTGCACGGCGAATGGCGGGCCGGGAGAGTGATAAAAGGGGTTGCGGAGTATTTTTGGTGGGTAGGTTAGTTTAGATTGAGATTGTGGGTTGGTGCTGTGTTAGGACAGCTTGATGCTGATGATTGATAGTGTCATCGCTATCGTCTTCGCGTATGATTATTAAACTTAATTTAAGCTCTAATATTGTATACAACTGTGATCTAGTATTGAGTATCTTGATTGAGTACAGTGAATTGCGTTTCAAAAGTAAATTTTATAATTACACAAGTTCACTGAAAACGAGTTAAAAATTATCTGTTATACTCAGTTTGATTTGCCATTTATTATACTTTTTCTCTCTTATATAATCAGAATCACGCAGAATTTTTTTCCCCCTATCCCAACCCACAAGTGGTCCGGGAGTACACCGGAAGTGATAAGAAATAAACCGGAAGTAATGAGAAATATACCAGAAGCAATTTTCAATTAAAGTAATACTAACTTTTACTATTCTTCTACTTCTATTATCTAAAACTATGTAATATAATTTGACCAGAAGTAAAGTGAACAGTATAGTAAAACGGAACTAATAACAATCTTCGAATTCATTTTACATTCTAGGATATTTATATTTTAATATTAAATCAATTATTCACCATTGCAATATAGAGTAGGATAGTATAATCGATGATGCGATTTGAGTTTATGCAATATTTCACAAACAATGCATTATCTGACTCCAAGAACAAGTAACAATATGAATTCTAACTAAAGAAACTTCTAAAAATTGATTATAAAAACGTTATGCAGACAATAAAATACCAGAACTGCTCAAAAAGCCAAGTAAAACCCATACATCTTATATCCCACTATGCGTACCATCCAAAGTTTTCATTACACCCCATTGCATTGACCGCAACATCTTCCCAAAAGAATGCCGCTAATTCCTCCGAAATCAGCTCGACACCCATACACTCCACCACCCAACAAATCCAAACACCACCGCTCACACTCACACACGTACACACAAACCTATACACCCAATACACATCCAAGACCGAGACAGCAGCCGACGAATGATTAATGAGAGCGCGCGCGCGCGCGCGGGACGTTTTGATTACAGCGCGGCGGCGGCAACGGCAGCATCGCTCCTGCTTCCGGCTCTCTCTCTCTCTCTCTCTCGCGGCGCAATCACGACATGCAATTAGAAGATAAATCATTTGTAACTTTGAAATCCAAATCAAGACGAGAGGGAGAGAGAGAGAGAGAGTGCCGAGGCAAGCTTGAGCGCGCTTGCGCGCCTCGTCGTCGCGAAGGAGCTCTGTTTTCGGTATCTTCATTGTGCGGCACGAAATAACGCTCGCGCTCGCGCGCAATCAAATACGAATGGATGGAGAGAGAGAGAGAGAGAGAGAGAGAGAGAGAGAGAGTTGCATGAGAAGGAAGAGCGTAATCCTTATTTGTTCGTATATAGCGTTGAGTAAGGGGTTGGAGCTTAAGTAGGTTGACGCCGTTAATAAATCACGCGAGCGCGCTCGCGCGCGGGGGGTGAAACGAATAAACGGGTATATTCGCGTGGATGGTCTAATTATTCGAGCAGGTTGAGGATGATAGCGTGCTGGTATCTGGGTTTAAGAATAGAAGTTGCGATGAAATTTCGATGTTTGTTGCTTCACTGGGTCGATGCAAAGTTCATTACTGCTTTTTAAATATTGTACTGACCTAAAATTGTGAAGTCTTTTGAATGTGGATGTGCTGAGGTGTGTTTAATGTATAATTGGAGAGTAATAGTTATATTTGAATGGCGAGAAACTAAAGTTTTGTATTCAACGGAAACTTGAATCAATTAGCTTTTGGATTTTTCATGAATGATAGTGCTATTATTGAGTTTAGTTTCGTATACTTGATCTCTTATGCTTTTGTGTGTTTTTAATATAATTCGTGTCGATCACTACTTTTCATTTTAACGCAAAGATTCAACATTATTTTTTAGTCATTGGGAATTTTGAATTACCAAATTCTATCCGAAAAAGGAGCTACTACAATTTCGTAAGGATTTTAAACTTTGTTTCAGCTCGAAATTCAAATTTTTGCACATCTCTCTATAAAAGAATGATTATGAGATCACGCAGAAATGCGCTCGCATCCGTTGAGTTGCGTACGCATCCTATGAGCTGTGCGCGCATGCCTAGGTTTGTGCGCGTAACGCTATAGCATCAGAAAGGAGTGATAAGAGATAGAATTACTTGAGTTATAATTGTACAAATAAAACTCTACATTTTTACATTTTTTTCTTCTATTTTTTTAAAGAAGCTGATAATTTTATTACTTTAATTGCATTTTAAGTATACAACAATACAGTTGTATATGTAAATAATATTTTTGTAACACAAGCACGATTTTCGCGTTTATCTGTACCTATTAAGCAGGCCTAAAGGACAATTTTTTAGACCGGCGGGCGCAAAAGAAAATACACACATATATATTTAGTCCCGCTTAATATGCTAGAAAAACGCAAAAATCAATTCATGCATTACAAAAAATATAGTGTGCACCAAGGTCAAAGTGGGCTTTTTGACCTCGTGTGGTTGCAGTACTCATCTTCGGCTCATACTGCAATCTCCACACTCGGTCTAAAAAAGCCTACTTTGCGCCCTACGTACACATATACTATTAGTGAAAATTTGATTGATTTATATAGCATATAATTTTCAAGTTATAGAACTATAAAAAGTATCTTAACAAAACAGTAAAACAAATAAACAAATGAAAGCCTTTAAAAAATTGCGTTATCTCAAATAAAGAATCAGAGGATCACAAGTAATTGAGTAATCATGTTATGACATTAAAAATTATAGGATTTCTAATTGAAATTATTTGTAACTTTTGCAGACTTGGGATTTGCTATATTAATGCTGTAATAATCTGGCAGTACCAATATGACACACTTCGTTTATATATAATATATATATGATTTTAAGTAGGTAAATGCATTCTACGTTAATTTATTAAAAATACATCAGGTAAGAAATCAAGTGAGAAAATGTTTTAAATTTGCAATCTTTGTTCACCTCATTTAAGACTTTAACCTCATTTAGTAGTTAAAGGCCCCAGAATTTTTCTGTAGTGACCCTTTCATTTACGTATCCGATTATACTCATATTGTCATAAAACCATAGTCTAATTATTTGTATGTAAGAATATGATTTAATACTTTAGTTAAAACTTTTTGATATCGTTAACAATCATCTTTTTCATATTATAAATAATGCATATATATGATTCCACGTACTAAAATGATATTAATATCCACTTCATGCAATTGCTATTGACATTGCTGATGTTTGAAAGTTTGGCGCGCATAGCACGCCTGAGGCGCCTAGTAAAGTAAAGAAAATGTAATATATATATAAAAAGAAAAAAGACGTACAGTACTATACGTAGAAACCATCTATAAGTAAATAAAATAAATAAAAAAAATAATCGTGTAAAAGTAATTAAACAGCAGATATAAATAAATAAGCAAAAGAAACTACTATACGTTGCATCGTATTTACAACACGTAAGAACGTTACGAAATACATAAAAAATATTTACAATTACAAAAACTCGTTCCACCTAATGAACGCGCAAGCACGCGCCAAGTTTAATGAAAATAAACAAACTAACTCAGCATCATCTTCTCGCCTCTTACCATACAATTATCAAATTGCACAAGCGCATTGCGAACTACCTCCCCCAAAAAGAAAACTCATCCTCGCGACGAAGAATACGCGATGCGCGTTTATACATGCATGTGCACTCGTTCCAGGCGCCTTGCGAAATTTCCGCGAAGCCTCTCAGCCGTGTAATTGCAGTGTCAATCGTCGAGCAATCTCGCGACTCGTCGCTTCTTCCGCGGCGGCGTATTATTTTTGTGCACGGGGATACTTTGTACGTGGATTAGCGGCCGTTTTCGAATGCGGTTGATTGTGACGGGGTGATATTATGCAAGTGAGCAGAGGGGTATGAGCTTTGCATGGTTACTGGAGTTTAAATAAAAAATTTTATTGAGTAAATTAATGTGTACTAGAAAAATGTACTTGATTTTCTAGAGCGAAATCAGTACAAGAAAGTAAGAAACGGTGACTAAGAAAATTAAACTGTACAGAAAGTTAAATTTACTTTACGTTATTTCCGTTACAAGATTATTAAGTGGATGAAATGAATAGTGGATCTTACTAAACCTTTTAAGTGTACTTAATGTTACGGTACAATAGTATATTTTACTAAAAAAAACCTGGTAGACCCAAATAAATTATGTTTTATTAGTGTTAAGTAGCTACCGTCAATTGATTTTTCTCAGTAATGTAAGCGTACTTATTCAGATCAAACATTGCACAGTGTATTTTGTAAGTTTCGCAATCGATTAATTAGAGAAAATAATGGAACCGTATCTTAAAAGTATAAAAGTCCCTTTCGCAAGTTTTTCTTATATCATCAAAAGAAATCTTCATTACGAGAAGGCGCTTAATGAAGTTCGTTCCGCATTCATTAGTTTTCATTGCATCAACCTGTTCAATACTCATGTATTTATTATATGCATGCGAAGTCTATTTACATGAAGATAATTGGTTGCTGATCGATTGTATAGAAATACTTGTAAATTGCATAATAATATGGCTATGAGGTAATGAATTATCAATACTGTCATGTGTGTTACACAAGTCTCAAATAATATAATTATGAAGATGTCGAAGAAAGCTTCTGAATCTTTATATGACAGAAGAATTTCTTTCATTTCAATATCTGCATAAATATAGAAAATAAAAATATTATTCTTTAATACGTTTTGCAATAGAGTTTTTTTTAGAAGAGAGGATACACTAAAATTGTTATCAAATTGGGTTATTGTAATTGATAATAAATATGTTTATTTGTATTTTCAAATGAAATATTAATACTTCATGTTATTTCTAAATTCATTGACTAACCATTAATTGCAATTTTATGATGGATTATTCTATCTGTAGTAGCTCGAAATTGGATGAAAAATGTTTTTCATGTTCCTGCATTTCATGTACTTATGTTCTAGTAAAATTTCGCCTATCTTCTTGAATGCAGATGCAAACTTTATTCAAATCAAAAGCATATAACAAACGTTAAACTATAATAGACACAATCAAATAAATATAGCTTCAAATTTAACGTGATATCTGATATTATATAACTATTAACCACTTGAGTCAACAAGCATAAATATTGTAATAAAAAAAATTCTGAAAAAATTCAAAGATGAATGTTGGGCCTTGAGATGTGGAATGTTGGACTTTTGGATATGTGGAATAGATACTTATTTAATTTTTTAGTCATCTCGCATGTTTTACAGTCAAAATTCACTTATGCCCCCAATACGCGATCGCAAATAGTCTATACTTCGACCTTATGGCCATATTTATTGTACGATAATGTCAAGTTAATCACCTAAAAATTTATAAAAACGAAAAAACTGCATGAGTCCTGAAACCTATCAATCTATTAACTACATAATCAATCCATTATCACAACCACCCTCTCAACAAACTCCCACTAATCAAAAATTCAACTCTCTAACCTTTATCCTGAATCTCCTCCACACACTCGCGCACTCTCACTCAATGCTTCCCATACCCCCGTCTCCTCTCACATCGCTTATCGCGCATATAAGGTGCGCGAAAAGCGACCCTCGGCCCGCGCTAATTGTGACACGTAAGGCGATTAAGTGCATTGTGCTGCCTGCTGGGAGAGCTAATTAAGAGATGACTTTCCTCGCGCTCGTCTCCGCCTGACGCTCGCGCCAGCCAGCCAGCCAGGATTAATTAATCCGAATTGCCGCCGCGTGTATCCGCTGATAAGGAGAGTGCACGGCGTCTTCTGCTTCTTTGGCCCTCTGGGTGCATGGATGGGGAAGGGCTGTGTCTAGGTGTAATGGAGAGATTGTATGCGGGCTTTATTAGAGTTTACAGGTGGGCTGGGTGATGCTTGTTTTTTGTTGTAGTTTTTTCTTTAGAAGTCGTTTTTGTATAGGTTGAAATGAAATGAATTTCTTTATGGAGACTTTTTAGAGGTGTGAGTGGGTATTGGTTAATTTTTGAGTAACTGTCATTATAATTTTGGAGTATCATTTAGAATGACGACAAAGAATATTTAAGATCCTTATACATGTTTTTTTGCTTGTTATAGGTACCATATAAAGATCAAGCTACTTTAGTATACATTTATATAATTCTAAGCAGTGAAAAGGGTTTGATTACTTACATACTTTGTAAAAGTACTGTTACAAAACAATTTTGCCATAGAAAATATGAGGTTAATTTATATTAGATGATTATAAAATAATAATATCGTAGATTTATGTTTAAACTTTCATTTCTAAGAGAATTTACCTGGGTCTCTGAGTGTAAAACGCAATAATGTTGAATA
The DNA here is from genome assembly GCA_949152435.1 of Gastracanthus pulcherrimus. Taxonomy (NCBI): domain Eukaryota; kingdom Metazoa; phylum Arthropoda; class Insecta; order Hymenoptera; family Pteromalidae; genus Gastracanthus; species Gastracanthus pulcherrimus. The sequence goes on from OX424575.1 coordinate 15,977,898, forward strand.
AGGACTGAGTTGATATATAGAGTTAACATTTTCAATACATATCCTTATCTATAACTGTTCTAAGAGATAGATAATTATACTCAATTTATGTATCTTAAAATGTGTGGGTACAAAGTATGAGTTTTATAATAGTATAATATAGTATATCAGTCTTTTCATCTTATCGCGCGAACTTTCGCCCACCGGAGACCAAGAGAGGTTGGGAGTTTGAAGTATTATGAAATAATTTCTCATTCTCATTCCTTCCTACGAGATGATTTTTGTTTAATTTCAAAACTTACCTTGGTAAGGGACACGTAATCCCGCACCTGAAACGTTGGAAATGAAATTGCAAATATTTACTCGATACTACTCGCAGTAATCGACCATTTTATTTATCACCTCCATGACAAAGTATAATAGTTACAAGAATAAACCATTTACAAGTTTTTAAGAAAAGAATCACAGTTACTTAACATTTACATTGTAACTCGAATAAATGAAATCAATAAACATTACAACCTATACGGATACCCTAAACCAATAAAAGAAATGTTAAATCCGTAAAATGCCTTCAATTCTTTGCTAAAAAGAGCGTTAATTCGATAACACACATAGTCACTTTCTCCATCAACACTGTCTCCTTTCATCCCATCCATTCTACGCGCAGAGCTCCCACATTACACACAACGTGCAATACTCGTCTTATCTCCAAGTCTACATTTGTCTATACATCTCCGTCGCATCTCGCAGCGTCCTCCTCTGCATCCATTGTCGATGGCGCGTCCCGAGCTGCTTGCGCTGTTTATTAACACTCGACTTTATTGCTTTCCCCCGTCTCCCTAAAGCAGCACACACACACACGTACACGACACAGCGAGGAAGAGAAGATAATGAATGCGCCGTGTATATATATACCCCGGCTCGGCTGTTTTTGTGCCAGCTATACAGCAACAGCGCAGCGCCTTTTCACGTGTAGCTGAGCTCGGCAAATATTTTCCTTGCATTAATCGAATCGGTTATTCATAAGAGGAGGAGAGAGAGAGAGAGACGCCCGGGAGCAATCTGCGAGATACTCGTGATGCCGGGAAAGGTGGAAATGCCCGGGATTTTGGCTTTTGGAGCGCGAGGCTGGGAGAATAAGCGCTTGGGTAATAAGGATCGCGCGTGAATGTGATGGTATTTGAAATTTGATCAGTGTTTACCGGTAGACTCGACATTCCAACATTTTGTACTGTTAAAATGTGCCGAGCTTAGGAAAAAGTTTTAAAGAGAAAAAGGGTATTTAGAACAATAATTTGTTTTTTTACTTAAAATAAAATGAACAAATTATTGTTCACTACCAGTTGTATTTATGTAAGAGTGCTGACGGACATCTTTGGTTATGACCCTTATCTAGGATAAAAAATATTTAATTATATTTTAGTAAATTTTACTTTGCTAATATTTAAGTATTATTTGTTTTGTCTTAGGAGTCTTCTATACACGGTCGTGATATTACCAACCCTTTTGAAAGTTATTCGCCCCCCAGAAACTAACTGCTTACGTAAGAGATTTGCTATAAGCATCTTATGTAATTTAGCATTTATAACTCTCGATGTTATCTAAGAAACGTGCCTTTTAAATAAGTATACTTCAATCAACAGTTTGTTCTATTTTTTAAAAATAACCACATATAGGTACTACAAGTAATCAAGTCTCTCATGTATAATTTCATACTATTTTTATAAATTCTCAAAAATGCAAACAACCTTAAACTAAACACGATTTCGCCACTTACTAATTAGGTTGTTTCATATTGTTTTATATTGTATTCTAATAGATTATAGCATACTTCTTTTGTAAACTTTTCGGATTTTTGCAATACAACCAAAATGAAAGAAGATTCAGCGCTTCGTAAATTCTCGTGACGTCATGGTTCATATGCCTTTGAAATCACATAAGCCGTGACGTCATAAAGTAACTATCGATAGCTGTAACTCTTCTAAACCTCGTTCATTTTGCAAAATCCAAATAGATTGGTGAATCGGCTCAAGTTCTCTATCGAAATCATCGATACCACCGAAGAAAAGAAAAATATGAAACTATAACCCAATTCGTCCTCGCAACAAACCCACAACAAAACCCTCCCCCTCAAAAAAAGAAAAAAAAACAATCCACAAAAATTTCCTCTCTCGGAATTTGCATTTTGCAGTCAGCTCCAGCTCCCAAGGTTGCTACTCTCTCCATCTCCCTCTCCATCCTCGTTCTCCCCTCGCCAACTGCAACCGCGGGCCCGAAACTTTTCATCCGCCTCCCTCTCTTTCGTTCCTCCTCGCTCATCTTCTCTCTCTCTCTCTCTCTCTCTCTCTCTCTCTCTCCACTGTACCCCTTTTTCTTCGATGCGCGCACAATGGACTGTCTTATTTACATTCATTACGCTCCTCGCGGCAGCGGCTTCCCTCTGCCATGCAAAGTTTTTCTCGATTCTCTCCTTCGCCCTACACTACTGCTACTATGCGCGCACACCGGCTCTTTAAAATCTGTTCAATCGACGCTACTCTCGAACTTTAAACAATGAGTCACTTCTCCGACCCGATCGCTACTACAAGAGTAAGAGAGAGGGTAAACTTCATTATTCTCAATTGGCTCGTAACCATAAGCGAGCATATGGTGCATCTGGCTACTGCTGCATGCGGCAGTGGTACACAGTGCGCAAACATCCACCGGTGCAGCGGTATATATACAGCGCGCGGCCACTTAGGAGCGGCGGCGATTGCCTTTAAAATGTTTAAATTGGCCCGTTGTTGCTCAGAATAATCCCGGCCTCTGTGCTGCTGCTGCGTGTGTTTGCTCTATGTGAGCTTCGCTCTCTCTACGTCAAATTGTTATCAATCCACTTGGCTGAGAGTCTCGCTGCGGCTGCCTCTTGTTTGCGTATGCGAGCGAGCCCACTTGGCCGATGCTGGATTCTTTTTTTACCTCGTTTTTATGCGTTTGCCAGACGTGTGTGTGTGTGCCTGGTGTATGCTGATGATGATGCTGGGATTCATGTCGATATTCACGTGAATGAGTGGGTACTCTATTAAATACATTTTTTTGTTGTGTTTATGAGTGGGCTTTTAATTGTTTCTATTATTGGCCTTTTTGAGTGATGCCGCGAATGGGCTATGGTCTTTTTGCGAGGTTATAAAGTACTTTTTCATTGCTGATGGATGTCAATATAAATGTGCATGATCGTTGTATAGAATATTCTTTAATTTTACAGTCGATTTGATGTTTTACATTTAGCAGTAATAATTAATTCAAATTATTTTAGAATCCTAATTATTATTATGAATGTTATTATTAAATAACAATTCAAACCATTATCATTTACTTTTCAATATAACTTAGCTTTTCTATTAAATAATGCATAAAGACAGGTCTACCTTTACGTTCATATATTATTGTTCACACTTATTTGGTGTAATATAACCTACCCTAAAATTTTGCTGAACTAATTCAAGATGTTTTCTTTCATATAACACTATTACATTCAGCCTCCTCAAATTAATATCCAAAGAATTCAGCTGATGTATCAGTCAAATAACAATACACATCGCTATATCTGACACAACCACACATTTGACATGAAGTCTTACCCACAGCAATAACAAAACCAACAATATCAAACCCCAAGCGTAAACACCGCACTCCAACTGAAAAATCCTCTCGCAACTCCCAGACTCGCAGGCTCTCTTCAACCCTCGCATAGCCATAGTCGGCGCAGTCGCCCAGTCGCGATTGATATCGGGCTCCGCGCGCGGCTTGGCAGCTGCCGGCTGCTGAAAGACCTTTTCGCGGCCGCGCGCCTCGTTTTCTCGTAAATTATTCGCCGCCATAAATCCCTCCCTCCCTCGACCTGTCATCCGTCAAGTGTCTTCCAGCCGCTTTTTCTGCGCCCGGCTGCCGCTGCAGTCTCCTCCCCCGCGCTCGGCCGGGATTTCATCGAGCTGTGCTGTGTGGGTGTGTGCAACCCTTTCAGTTTCGTTTCTTTCGATGTCTGGATGGGTTGGTGATAGGAGGTGGGTATTTTTTGTTAGTTGGTAGGGGAGAAGGACGGTATGGTGCAGATACTAATTTTATGTAGTAAGATTTTGGTGTTTTTGGTTGTGTATGGGGGATATTGCTATGCAAATTTTGAGGAAGATTGACACGTGCAATATCACATTTGATGTTTGTTTGGCAGCTTTTACCTTGAATATGGCAATTTTTGTAGTAAATCGAGTAGTTTATAGTAGTTATAGAGTAGATATAGTAAACTACATCTCCAAGAAACAAAGATAGTAATGTTTGCCTTATAAATGTATAGGTCCAAGAGTAAGAGTTACTTAAGAAATAAGGAAGAGTGGTGATATTTGTTTACAAGTTCATTCAAACTATATAGTAAATTGGTTTATTTTTCATAAATATTAATAATTTAGCAGAAAATAAGAAATAAGAAATATTAAGAAATATTATCATTTTGATAAACGTTACTTCATTTACTCAGTACATTGCATATCGCGGCTGAATACATTTGAAAAATCTGCCTTTATATGTACACTTTACAATTTTGCATCATATATACTAAACCTTCAATAGCTAAACTTCTTATACAATACAATTAAATAAGCAGTTCGATGTTAGTTTCTGCTGCAAACTTTTTCTCATTTCAATTTTCTCCCCACTTACAGAAATGTATCTTTTATGATCTCATACAGTGAGGTAGAGACTGTTATAATCAAGACAACACGTCATCATTACAAACTCCTATGAACCAATAATTTCGTATTTAACAGTTCACTAGTCACGAACAATTATCAAAGTCGACATAAATTCCCATCCAATCATCTATGAATTTCTTACAATCCAATCCAATCCAATCCATCTCACTCACGAAACAGCATACCCCTCCCACCCACATTAAACACCACCTCGAAAAATTCATAAACTTGCAAATATCCAGCCCGATCAATCTTTCGCCGAATCTCCCCCCAAACCCACCCTCTCCGGCCCATTTTCTCACGTACACGTATGCACGCTTTGCTTTCGCTCCGCACATGCTCGATCGAGACCTCCATCCGCATCCTCTCTCCCACGCGAGAGAGAAAGCGCACATCAGCATACTACACAGGCATCCGCCGTCCGCAGCAGGCCACGCGCGCGATGACGAATAAAGCGAGCCACTGTCTGTACACCAGCAGCGGTATAACCGGTAGCTTCATCTCTCGTCTCGGTGTGTAAAAAGACGTCGCGAGCGAGACAATGCGCTCGTTTGTTTATCTCGAGTGGATCGGAGCAAGTGTGCGGGCAGCAATGCGAGGATCGACGAGCGGAGATGGAATTTCGATCGTCTGGGAAGTATCTCGGTTATATCGCGTGGATATTTATTTTTGGGCTGCGCGGGGCTTTTGGCTGAAGGATGGGTATTGAGAGCTGCGGCTCTTCGGGGTTTGATCGAAGGGTTTGGGGGACTTTTGGGGATTGCGATCTTTTATGGTAAACGGCGGAGATGTTGAGAACGCTGGAGGTTGATCGTTCGCAGGAAGCCGGAAATCGATTTGGAGATTAAGTTTTTGAGATGGGATCCGTGGGGTTTGCGCGTGTGCAGGGGAGTTGGATTCGTTACATACGTGGGTAATGGAATTGTAAGATTAATAATTTATAGATGAAAAGCATATGAGGAAGTTCTTGATTATTGGAATAAGGGCATCGCGCTGCCGGAAGTCCTTTTTAATATAGAATACGGATTCTTAATTAAATTGAATTATTTTAATAGAATTCATGTGTGTAAGAGCACTTATAATTTTGCAGCATAATTGTGTTAGTGATTTATGGATAATAGGTAAACCAATATCGGGACTGAATTAGAAATAACAATTATTAAATTGGATATGATAATTATGACTATCATACTTCTATAAAATAATAATTTTAGATTTAATATTGTTAATTATTATTATATTGGAAAAGCTGAAACGAAATATATATCTGCGTTTAGAGCTGGTATAAATTGTTGGCAGTTTTACCTTATATGAATGGGTCAGTGCGAATGCTAAAAATTCGATAATTACAAAAATCGCATATTTCGACGAATACTCGTGCTCTAAATAGTTTTTCATACGCAGAATAAAATATACAAAATTTGACCGATAAATATTACCGAGAAAGAATGTAAAATATTATATCGATACGAAATGTTACTTGAATAATTAATCAATCACATGGGCCCCCTTAAAATATCGGAAAGTTATTTATTCGGAAAGCCAAAATATCGGAATATTTAAAATTCGGATATTTAAAAGATCGGAAAGTTGAAAAATAGGATTTAGAAAAATTCGGAAAATATTTTTACTGAGAGTTAAAAATTCGGAAAATTAAAAATCGGACATATCGAAAAGTGGAAAAATAATTCAAAGGAAACTATGTTTTCTCATATCTAACAAATGTAAACTGATTACAAATCTAGACACTTCATTTATTTTTACATGGGCATTATGGCGCCAATAAGAATATGCTGTTTTAATGTTAGATTCCCTACAGAATGCATACTTTCAGTACGGCGTGCCACTCCATTTAATATTCCGAATTTGCGGTATTCCGAATATCTAATTTCCGTTATTTTAGTTATCCGATTTTTAATTTTCCGAATTTTTAACTCTCAATAAAAATATTTTCCGAATTTTTCTAAATCCTATTTTTCAACTTTCCGATCTTTTAAATATCAGAATTTTAAATATTCCGATATTTTGGCTTTCCGAATAAATAACTTTCCGATATTTTAAGGGGGCTCGATCACACTTCCCCTAGAATCTCCAAAAAAGCATCCTCAAACCCCCACATTTAAAAAGCTCTCTAATACCCCGTCTAAATTTATCAAACCCAACCACACCACACGTTGTCTCCCGCCGTCTCGTCTATACTCGTCCGTTATACCCACCTTACCCATAGACAACCGCTGCAGCCGATACTTGGCCGATACACTCCTCTCCTTCTCCTCTGCATCCACCACAGCGCCGCTTCGCAATAATGAAATGGAACTTTCATGTAGTTGAAAAGTAACGTCGAGTGGCTCGTCGGCCCGCAAAAGAGAGAGAGAGAGAGAAAAGAAAGAAACAAAAAAAAACAGGCGAATATACAGAAGGCTAGCCAATATAAAAAGTTTATAAATGAAGTCGATAACTCGCGCAAGTTGCGAATTCGTACGATGTGTGTGTATGTGTGCAGTATTGCGCGTACTATACGTTCGATTCTCGCGATGCGCGTACGCGTGCGCATATGTATGTATATATGGTTTTGTGCAGCGCGAGAGAGGGCCTATTCAATCGCGCCGCGGCTGCTCGACGTCCATCAATCATCGGGTCGTTCGTTCTTTCTCTCTACATACACCGTGCTTTTCGTCGGCGCGCGACTGCCGGCCTGCGATGCCGAGAGGAATTTGCGCGCGGCCTCGACCCTTTGGAGTTTTTTTTGAGAGGTTGCCGAGTACAAAGAGCAGCGTATTTTACATGTATTTTAATGGTCGTTAATAATGTTTTTGCGGGAATTTTTGTGCGCGAGGTGATTTTCTTTTCGAGGTAATGAGGGAAGCTAATCACCGTTTCTTTGAGGATTAAATTGCTAGTGTATTTTAATGTTGAAATACGTTGGTTATGGGATGTTATTGATTTTTAGGCGAATTTGAATATATTTTATCGAAGATAAGTTTTTTGCTTTTGCTTTTTTAGATTTTGTCGTAAATTTGTGCTTGTAACTTTGTCGATAAATTTATTTTTTGAATTACTACATTCGTAACGTTGCTGTATGTTTTTTCGACAAAATATTACCGTATAAATCCAAATCCGATTACTTTATTTACATCACGAAAAATACGAATATTCACTACGGACATTTTAAAGAAACTATAGATATAAACACAGTTTATTCACATTTTCAAAGATTTTATTCATATTTATTAATTAAAGAAGTAGTACCGGATTAGCAATTAGATCGCTAACCTAACCTAACCTTTTAATTTAAAGTATGAGAGATTTCCTTAAAATACTTTTGCAACCTATTAAAAGTATAAATACATTATTTAAATTGTTTCTTTATGCATAAATAAGAGTACGAACAGAATGCTATTTTAATTATACAATGGATCTCTCCGAATGATTGAATACATTTTATTAAAACGATCACTGATACACGCAGTATTCCAATAGCTTACTGATAAAAGACAAATTAATTGCCAGTATTAAATGAATTGATTGTTGAAAAATATTCCGATGCAATAAATGTCAATTAAACTCGATGAAAATATTCCTTTGATTGAGAATAAAATATTAAGGTTCGTAATATGGCTTTGTTCAGAATGCACCGTTTTGATCATTAAAAAAGAATTCTACAAAAGGTGATAATTTTCTGTATTATCTCTGATAATTTATCATATTATTGTAATAATTATATTTCGGAAATTTATTAACAATTCAAAGATTGGAATAAAAACATTACTGTCATAATTTTATATCTCTATAATATATGTCGTGATTACTATTGATTAAAAATTACTAAATGTTGTATTATCATACGATTTTAGTCAAAAGTTAATTTTTCACTTATAGTCTATAATATATTTATTTTATAAAATACTTTTTCCATTTTAGCCCTTAAAGTAAAATAATAAAAGCGAATTTATTATTTTTTTGCGATTGCAATATATTGGCAAATTTGGATTCATTTTATTCGATCACAAAAATAGTGAATATGATTTACTATTTACTATCAATTCAACACAATTTATATATTATTCATTTAAGTATTATCTGTTTAATTTAACGTTGAAAAAGAAATCTGCATCGCAAGTTCAATCTAAAACTTGCTGTCTTCCTCCCCACCGTACGTCATAAAATCTCTAAATCACAGCACATCAATACTCGGTCCTCTCTCATAAATTCCCGAAAAGACAGCCTCACCGTCCCCATCCTCCCCTTCTGAATCTAAAACAAAGCTGCGCAAAAGAACAGACGGAAACAGACGAAGCAGATGCGCGAAAGAGCGAGCGGCCTTGAGCTACTCGTCGATGCGCAGTCTAAAGGGCCGCGAAGACAAACAAAACGCAGAATAATGCGTACCTTACCCATGAAGCTTCTGCAATTACTCCGCAGAGGCAAACTCGCGGGGTTGAGAGGGTTGGGAAAGCGCGAATAAACAAATATACGTCTGCGTTGCGCGCGAGATGGAGAGACAATTTAGGCAGACGCGAGTTGTGTTGCGTCGGGGAGAAAAGTGAGAAATTGCAGGTGGTGTGCCGCTCGCGGAGGAGAAGACGCGTGGAATGGGCCGTTTGTAATAAGTTGTTGAAGACGTTGCGAGAAGGGCTGAATGATGTAGTGGGAAAAGGGTGGAACTTTGGAGTTTGTGGATTTTGCACGGCTGGCTTTTGGAGAATTTTGAATTATTCTAGCCGCTCTGCGTGTTAAAGGACTTTGTCATAATATAGGCATTGTTAATTCATACTATTCGTATCAAATCTAGCATCTTCTGATTACACTCGCTATAGTCAAAATAACCATGAAGTTTCATAACCAAGTAACAAGTGAGCTAGCATTACTGTTTTGGATCCTTAGAGGATATGTGAGCGTCTAATTTTAAATAGTGACATAGAACTAAAAGAAATTATACTAATTAAGAAAAAATGGTAACTAGTCACTGCCCTAAACTTTAACTCATTTGGGAAGCTCGTTGCTGAATTTTTTAATTCAGCGCATAAGAATAGATGTATTTTCTGTAAATTATCATATCTTTTGAAGAATTTTCCTAAAGTGCTTAAAATTTAATATAATGTCATTAAATAAAGATTGTTTGAATAGTATAAAAAATATTCAAGTTAATTTATTATTATTCAAGTTTTTATTTTTACACAAATCGATATTTGTTGCTAATAATTATTTAAAAATTATTATTTATTCTTATAAATAGATTTAGAATTCTCCTTATAGTATGTAGCATGATATACTAAACATGAAACATTAATGAGCTGCGTTATACACAATCTAGCTATATACCATCAAAAGGGCAATAAAAGATCTGCTATGTACGCCAGTTAAATATTCCATAAAACCTCGAGCACAAACGTCAACTCGTCTATTCCTCACTTGTACACTCAAACTGTCGACTCCTCTATCTAATATACACCACTGTTCTACACGCTCTCTCCCTCTCTCTCTTCTCACGCGAATCGACTCTGCAGGGACACACTTTTACATCGCTCGTTTTTTGTTCGGTATACACGAGGGATAAAACACGGCGTGCGTCGCTTCAAAAGGGCGCCACTCTGCGCATGCATATACATGCATGGCGCGCTCGTGAAAAGCACAGAAGTCGCGGTATATTGCGTTTGCGGCCTATCGCTCGATGGCGCAAATAGGAAGCAATAAATACGGCACTACATCATCCGCCGCGATGGTGTATATAGGGAAGGAGAGAAAGAGCAAGAACAAACTGCCTCTCGCTCTCTCTCTCTCCCGCTATAGAGGTCGAAAATCTCGAAATCCCGAGGGACCGCGAGCGATTGCTTTTGCTCGCTGCAAGGGAAGCTGTTATGAAATAAAAAAAAAAGAAGAGCGAGAGAGGGAAGGGCATCGATCTTTCGCGCCAGTGTATTAAGGCACTAACGGCGTTTGCGCGAGCCGAGGCGTGTTCTTCTCTCTCTCTCTCTCTCTCTCTCTCCCCCGTGCGAACAATGTTGGGTTGCGATATAACTCAAATTCACGAATTTTTCTTTGTCCTGGGCTTCTACGAAGTTGGTGTATTGCGGAAGAGAAAGAGAGAGAGAGAGTGCGAGTCTCGGTGTACTGGCTCATTAATCTTTAAAGTGGATTAGCTTCTATGTTTTTTGGGGGCGCCGCTGCTGTAGGGCGATGTTTCTTCCGAGAGTTCGACGTGATTCCGAAGTTTTCCTTTCTCGCGAGTTTGCGGTGGAAGTTTGATAAGAGTTGGTAATGCTAATAATGATGGCAGTTGGAAATATTTTGGAAATTGAAGTTAAAAATAACAGAAACAGTATTTTCAAAATAAATTGCTCAAGTTTCTTTGTATTATTCGTCACAAAGATTTGTTAAACTTGAGATTGAGCGTCCTATCTGTTATTGATTTTGCAGAAACCAAAGCTTCAAGCAAGGAACTTTGAAAAAACCAAAGCGTTTAAGTAAAACATCAAGCAAAAAGATTGGGAGAAGCTGATACTTTAAATAAAAAATGTTGGAGGAAACGAGACTTCATGTAAAAAAAAATTGGAAAACAGAGTTGCAAGCAAGCAATTTTGAAGAAGCCAAAGCTCTAAACAAACAATTTTAGAGAATAAAAATGTTCATGTAAACAATTATAAAGAAGCCAAAAATGTTCATGTAAACAATTATGAAGAAGCCAATAATGTTCATGTAAACAATTATGAAGAAGCCAAAAATGTTCATGTAAGCAATTATGAAGAAGTCAAAAACAAGCAACAACTTATAATTTCAACAACAAACTTCAACACAAAAATTTTGGAGTTGCCAAAGCTACAAGCAAACAATTTTGAAGAATATAAATCTTCAATTACAACCTTCTGAAGAAACTAACATTGCAAGCAAATATTTTTGAAGAAGCTTCAAACAAAGAATTATGTAAAAAGCACAAGTTTAAAGAATAAGCATTCATGACTATTCCTTTAAAAAAAAAACAAAAAGAAAACCATATGAGTTAACCTCAAGATCGATGGTCTAACCCCACCAAAGAATCTTAAACCGCACCTAACTAAATTATACCGTCTTAAAGACGGAAGAAAGAAAGAACCCTCTCTGCAGCAACAAACGCACGAATGGCCATGAGGAATGTCAAGTAGCCACTGAAAGCGCAAAGCAAGAAAAAAAGACGCAAATGCACATGTACTCGGCAGCATGCGTCGAGAAACCTCGCGGAAACGCGGGATTAAGGTAAGTGAAGTCCCGCGAGCATAGCCGCGCGCGCGGATGAGAACGAGAGCGAGTAACGAGGAGCAATAGCCGCGGGATGAAGTAATGAAATAAGCCGCGGCGTTAAGGGAAACAATGAGCCGAGGGAGCTACACGAGCTTTGGAAAAATGTAAGACGTGGCTGTGGTTGGAAAAGCGGGATTGCAGTTCGGAGGATGAAATGTTGGAGGTGGATTGAACAAGAAATTAAAGATTTAGTTAGATGTAAGCTTTTAAGAGAATGGCGTTGATGGCACTCAGCTTAACTTAACTGTTTTGAATAGTGCTAATTCGTACAATCGTTCTGTAAATCAGTCAATATTCGTTTCATTCAAAATATTAAAAAAAGCTGGATAGCAGATTTACGTACCTGCAAATTTAACCTAACACTTTACGCAAGCTTCAATATAAATTCTGCTTATTCTGCAATTAATGTTTTTTGTAATATTGAACATGTCTACATCATTTTACAGATCAGTGCGGCTAATTTATAAGCCCAATTTTGTGATCTTTTAAAAAAATTAATTAAAATTTAAAATTCAGTAAAGAATAGATGTATCTACCTATTTTCAAAATGCTAAAGAATAAAAATCTCCATTGAAGAAATAGATTTTTACTTTTATTCATTGATAAAAACGATTTGCGACAATTCATGGTACGTATTTGTACCATGTAGCACTGAACCTATTAATTAGCAAGTAAAATGTTGTTCTCGATATCAATCAATATTCCTTTCATCCAAAATTGAATGAAATCAGATATATCAACCTACCTAACCTAAATTTCCTCCCAACCTTTAATACAAAAGCTGCTTATCCTCAATCTTAATTCTCGATCCAATTTCAACACATCCACGCCATTCAACCGTCCAGCTAAACAGACCATCCCCAGACATCGGCAGCGCCAATTCCACCAGCCAGCCGGCGCAAAATCCTCGTACGAACTCCCTCGCCGGGCATAAAACTTCGTACATAGGCGCGCCATACGCGTTAATGAGGGCCCTGCTCGAGCGCGCGCGCACGAGAAATACGAAGTTTCGGGGGTGCACGGGATTAGGATACTAACGACGTAGCAGCAGCGTAGCGACTTGGTGCACGGGGGGATAGCGAGATCCGATAATTCCGAGGGGGGGCCAGCAGCAGTTCGCCAATAAGTCGACTGCCTCCGCTGCTGCTCGGGGGGGTATAGGTTTTCCCTTGGCGAGAGGGCCGTGTTGGTAATGGGATATCGAAAGGGTACTTGGTTAAAGTCACTGTGCTCCGGCTCCCTTTCTTTTCAATCCTTGCGCCGGTGCCTCGATGCGCGCCGGTGTAGACTGCACTCCTGGAGAGTTTGCGTTTCCTGAATTTACGCTGGCCATTCTGTAATTTTACGTTGGATGTGGGATGTAGAGAGGTTGGTAGGTAGGTACTGGAGGAGAGTTTTATTTGTCTGGGCTAACGGGTGTTAAATTTAGGAGCAGATCCGAGGAAGTTCGAGTAGTGTATACCTCGGCGCGCGAGCAGTAAAATGGGTTGTAGGGTTTGTTGATCTTGTTTAGGAGACGGTTCGCTTGCATTTTCCCTTTTTTTTTACGATTGTTACACCTGTAAAGTTTGCGCTGAATTCGCTGTTTGTAAATATCATTGCCATTTTATTGGCTGCAGTAAAAGTGGTTAGATTTAGTGTGCAATGATAAATGAAAATGTTATGAGATATAAACAAAAATTTGTAGATAAATGCACATTAGCTTTTTATAACATCAAATCAGATGTTCAATATCCTATAAATAAATATTTCACAAAAAAGTTTTATTAGTAATCTGAACTTTTGATGCATCTTCGTATGCTATTCTTTTTATAATTTACTGAAGGTCTATAGCAAAAAATGGTTCAATTTCATAACCAATTATCTTTCTATAAGAGCATATAATATAACGTTCAAGTATCCTATAAATAAATATTTGACAAAGCATGCCGTTTCATCACTAATCTAACCTGGTAAGCTATTAATTTAATTACTTAATGAAGATCCATAGCTAATCCAATAATTAGCAGCAGCAAGTCACTCGCCACAGACACAAAGCTTCAATTCAACCTTAAATTTCAATCCTAATCGAAAAGATATTACAAGCATTCCGACCGCGCCTCATTAACCACCCATATCGGCGTCTATACACCATCGAGGTCGCCACCCACTTTTTCCAACCTCGATATATAAACTTTCTCGCTTCTCATACAATTCCCTCTATATACAGTTTCTCATTACCCACGAGACCCCCCGAAATCCCTCCTCATTATATATCTCTCCTCAATCTCCTCTCTCACTCCTTTAATCGTCACTAAAGTCACTTCATTGTACGCCTCACCTCCTACTCCTCCTCCTACGTTACACTGCTCTTTTTCCTCTCATCCATCTCCTTCCTATTTTCCTTTCCACAGCAGCAGCAGCAGCAGCTCTACAGAACAACACAGACAGAAGCAAAAGAAGAAGTAGAAGAAGAAGAAGAAGAAGAAGATCAAGCTCCGGGCTAACGGTCGACTAGGAATTCACCTCTCGTGAGGCCGCAATCGAAAGATCGAAAGAGTTCCCTTATACTGCTGCTGTACGCCAGCATACGGTTGATTGGCTTCCGGACCCCTTGCCGAGATCTCTCTCGAGCAGAAAAGAGAGAGCGAGAAAGAGAGAGAGAGAGAGAGAGAAAATCCCGGAATCCCGTGGGATGTAGGAGAATCGAATCGAATCGCGCGCGTGGGGTGAAAGAAAGCTGCTCGTTACCGAAATCAAGGAGGCTTTTATGTGCGCGAAGGGAGAGAAACCTTCCTTCTCTCCTTCTCGGTCTGTCTTGTGTATATACCTCGCTCTAGTTGGCTTATTTATTGCTATTATTTATCTGAGCCGCCCCCCGCTGGAGAGCTGGACCTCCTTTATTGGCGCGCGAGCGCCACTTGATTAGCGCTCATTAATTCCTTTTACGGCCTTAAAACCTAATTACCGCGAGCGGGGATGCGACGCGTACAAAGAAATTACTTTCTTTTATGGGGAGGGAGACCGGGGAGGCCGAGGGGGTATAGCTGGGCGCGTATTTCCATATTTAATATACTTGCTTTTTCGTGCCGGGACACAAAAGAATGCGTCTACGTCATGTCGGCGTCGGCGTCGTCTGGTCGTTTCTTTTTAACGGCAATGGCTGTAAACGTAATTAGATGGTGAAATTGGGGATGAGCTTTGCGCACACAGTTGAATTGGCGAATAAACGGATTGTTTGATAGTTAATGTAGGGGTTGTAAGTCTGTTTGTTAATTATGAATTTAATTATGAAGCTAACATTTAGAGATAGGACAAACGGTAAACACTCGGAAGTCGGAGTTTTTAATATGAGCTTTGTTGACATTATTCTGTACAAACTTTTGTACAATTCTTTGTAAGTAAAGCACTTTAGATGCGATGAATAATTTTATCATAATGATATCGTCTGCGAATTTGGCGTTCCATTTCGTAACTTTTCTCATTCATCAAAACAAAGTCGACTTCTTTTATACTTATATAATAAATAATGCATACGCATTTATTCCCTGTGATTAATTTCCATTCAATCAAAGTGATCCATTCATATACCTCTACCCAAAAGCAAGTAAATTTAACGTTCTATTTATAATTATAATATTGTGGTTGAGTAAGTAGAAATAAAAGAATTTTCACTGAAAAAAAAATTTGTTAAATCTAAGTAAATATTTACTTTATTTAAGTAAATCTTTTCTTAGTACGATTCAAGAAAACATTTACTTAGATTTAACAATTTTTTTTTCAGTGTTTAAACTATATTCAGTAATTAATCCTTATATTTAAATAGATTGCGTTTTATTAGTATATATTAATACACATTAAATTAACATATACAAGACGTACACGTGCACTCACACTCTTTATTACTTTATACTCCATTGTGAGTACCGTATACCCTTCATTAATTTTTGTTCATAACTTTCGATCTACCTAACTATTACTTGTTCTGCAACCCTGCAAATTAAGCTCAAAGTCTATGCTATGTATTACTATGGTAATCTAAAGTTCAGGTTCTTATGAAGATTGTTGTGAATAGGGGAAATATTTAGAAAAGTTACTTCACAGAGAACGAAATAGCTGCATATTGAAATAACTTCTTGGCTATTATAAACTCTTTCGCAAATAAGTGTATCGTCTTCTTTAATAATTTTCCAGGGTCCCGTGTTTTAAAATTGTTGCAATAGTTAGTTATACTGACTTTGTATGAACATTTCTAACCTAGCCTCAATTTATGTGATAATTGGACGCAGATGTCTTAATAGTTAAGTAATCTAATTTTTTAATAAAACTAATTTCTCATACTATTTTAATATTTTAATTGCATCAATTTACTTATAGTAAAGACATTATTCTCTCCATCCCTGTATAAATATTACCTTCGACCGAAAGAATATAGAAAGTTCCGTCTGAGAGACTAAGACTCACATATTTAAATTCCTCTTTCAACCATTACTCGAAATGGACCCTAAATTTCCTCCCCCGTTCCTCTTAATACCTCGCAATTACAATCTCCACAACTGGTACACAAAATCACGCCCCACCCAACCTTCCATGCACACCTCACCTCGAGCAAAACCACACCGCGAGCCAGTCTCCGCAGCAAGAAATCCCAGAGCGAGAGAGGATTAAAAATTAATTAAATTCCAAGGGACAAGCTCCGCGCAGCCCGGCGACTACAATGCGCGGCATTGAAAAGCGCACCGCGGCGACGAGCGAACACCTTGGACCGCGCTCGCACATTGTTCCCGCGCGTATACTTCCCCTTTTGTCTTATATAAATACGACACGCGCGTTCGCGCTCGCGCTTATTATATTTGAGGTGGCGCGGACGACCGAGGCACACACGCGGCCAACGGCAGTCATAAACCATATCGGCAGCGCGCGCCTTGCCTCGCGGACGTCGTTATACCCATTGTCGGGGAGGGCGCAAGGTTGTAGGTGGAATTGGCACAGGGAAAACAATGGGAGTAGGTGCGGGTTTGAAGGTATGAGCGCGAGGTGTGGAGGTATCTGGAAAGGTCGTACGGATATTTGGAGATTGTGGAAGTAGGGGGTAAATGAGGACAGGTGTTGTGGGGAAGTGAGGATTGAAGATGATATGATTTTTGCAGGGCCAGATTGTTTCTGTAGACTTTTTTAGGGTTTGGAATGAATCAGATAATTATAGCGCATGTTCTGATATTTTAAATAAGCAATGTGGATCATGGTTTGTGAATTTATTATAGTTTGCAACTCTTGAATAAGACGAGATGAACCAATTTCGAAGTGTTATGTGTGCATAAGAAATTGATGAATCCACTTGAAATTTTGTATGAATACTTGCTATGATATTTCAAGAAATTTGTAGATGGTCTTTTATTACTCGTTTTGGATAAAAAAACAATAAAATCATTGAGCCGACAGTATCAATGATCTTTGAGCACATTTTCAATGAAATTCACTATGTACCTTTCATGCATAAAATGAATATATTCAACAATGGAAAATGTAAAAATTGTTTAAAAAAAAGTTAATCTTCAGTTCAATTGATAACGCTTTTCAATTCATGTATGTATAGTATCAATGAAATATGAAATAGTTTAGCTTGCGATTGCTTTCTGCTTTTACGAAATTTGTAAGCTTTCATTCAAATCAACGTCTATTGATTGCGATATTATAACCGTAAAATATGAATGCTGTTAAAAGCGCATAAAATGTTCAAAAGCAATTGTTCCGCTTTCATTCATTTTAAATTCCAGTTATTACCATTTCAGTATTCTGCAATCAACCACAAAAGAAATAGCTCACATCCATAACTAAAACTGATATACAATTCACCTACGAATAGCAAATAAATCGCACAACAAATTAAAAGACAATCCCATTCCCTCCGGTCCCCGCTAACTAAGCCTGACAAATCACTGTATAGCCGGAATCCCGACAAAGTGACCAACTCGTTATTACGAATACAAAATCTCCTCGCGACTATAAACTTCGCTCGGCGAAAAGAAAAGAGTGCAAAACCAGAATAGAGCCGATACAAGCAACTACATCCATATAATATATACCCTATAGACTCTAAGGTACAAGCGTGCGTATAGCATACCGGTCGAACTATAAAATTACGGAACGCCGATAGTACAAGCCCCGCGGCTAGTATCAGAATTAGAAGAATCGATATGCACTCGCACCTTTGCATAGCATAGCACCGTCGCGTATCTAGAGAAAGAGCATATAATATAGAAGAGAAGCGTATACAGGAAGTATCTTGTAGATGTGGTCGCGAGCTTCTCTGGCTTTCTCTCGTATCTTCTCTTTAACGGATACAGTTATAGCAAAATTTGGATATTTTAGGAGGATTTAAAATATTTACTATGTCTTTATATTAATGTTATACATGTACGGGTGAAATTTGAAACGACTTTACCTTTCGCTAAGCTGAAAAATTCGTCTTTGAAGTTTCAATGTTTAACTCATGAGGCATGAACTAAACCCGTATTAATAATGCTTTTTCATACATAACTTCGACAATTTTCTTAGGATTTAAAAAAAAATCTGGTATGATATGCAAGATTACTATAGGTATTATATAAAACAAGAAAAATAATAGATAACCGTACAGATTTCAAAATATAGCCATCGAAAGTTCCTGCATAATAAATATATCGGTATATCTGCATAGTCCAATCCTCTACAAAATATATACTATATGTTATATTTCGATTTTAGCATCTTTTCAAGATTTTTCTATTATTTTTATGTTTTACGTTACTCTATAAGTATCATTTACAGTTTACGAAAAAATAACCCTATTATAAGTCAAAGTTAATTTTTATATAAAATTCTATGTATTTATGCACATATGAAATATATTTTTAATTTTTCACTAAGTAGATTATTAAAGAATGCTCTGATGAAAAAAAAATTAACTTTCAATTATACAAAAATGAAAAAGTTTCACAATTTCTTACAAGACCACAAATAATTTCGTCACCATTACAAGAATCAAAGGCTCACAACTTTCATCAAATCATTCTCCACTGTCCTACCTAATCTAAAACTACAAAGAATACAATCCCACGCACTCTCTGCACCTGAAAAATTAACTTACCTCACCGACTGTACACCCTCAGAACTACAAGCTCAAGAATCGCCTCTCGATGCTTCCTCGGCCTCACACTCTCGCGGTTTATCGCGCGCGAGCGAGCGAGGCGTTAACGGAGCGTATGCGCGACAAGCCACGCGGCATCGGCAAATAGATCCGCGATATTACGGCGCGACGCGCGTGCAGCGGCTTCTTCTTCTTCTATCCCGCGGCGATCGTAAATATTTTCTCCGCGTGCGTGCGAGCGCGCGCGACGCGAGAGTTTTCCTTTTTCTTTTACGGCTGCGCGCGCGCGCGTTGATGGGACGCTGATTTCAATTTTTCTTTATGCGTGCTGGTGGCTATGAGATTCTGGTATGGTGATCTGGCTGGGAGGTTCGTGTGGTATGGAATTTGGATTGTATGGAGGGTGTAAGGGAGTTTTGAGCGTTGGTAGCTTGTTAGGTGATGGTTTAATTGGGCACGGGAACGTATTTTGTGAGCAGAATTTTTAGTGTATATTAATCGTGGTGAAAGTGATTTGTTAGAGAACTGCGGAATTTGTTGAGGTATGATTTTTCACTTTTGTTTTAATTTGACGACTAATTTCGTCTAATTCTAAAATTTTTTGATAAATTCTAATGAATTCTGAAGATTTCTATTAAATTCTAACATATCTGGTCAAATTATTACAAAACATTTCGTTCTTAGAAAATTTATCAGAATGTAACAAATTGTGACAGAAGTTTGGCTGAAACTGGAATGAAAGCCCGAATTCATATAGTTCTGACAAATTCTGACAAAATTTGTCATAATTTTCAGGAGAAAAACTTACTCGTTTTTAAAAAAAGAGGCAATACCTAAATAACAATGAATAACTAAATAAATTCCATTAAATAACATTGAATATAATTTTTATCAAATTGATGCCTATAAATTTACTTCTTGTTTGTCTTATACTGTTGCTGCAGAATACAAATTCTTTTAAATGTAGCTACATTAATATATTCTCTTATATTGAAATAAATATAGTCATAATAATCTCAAAATGAATGATTACTGTTTTCACGTAAACCCAAAATAAATATTTCTACAATTAAAGCAAAAAAACGTAACTATAAATCAACCACCAAAACGATCGACACCACACACCACCCCTACAAAAAAGAATCCACACGAGTACCAACAACCCGTTTAACGTTATTTTGCAACAAGAGCCACGAATTACAATCCACACACCTTTCCCACCTCTACCACCAAGCGTCCAAAGAACGAAGAAGCTTTATACACTCTCATCGGGAAGCAAAGCATCAGCAGTATCAGCAGCAGCGGCGAGAAATTCCTCCTTCTTTCCTATCCGCGGCGGCGACGGCAGTCGACAAACCTTATGGCGTAAACTGCATGCTCAGTCCTCATAAATCTAGCGGCCGCGCGCTGCTGCGGATCGATCGATTCGTGCCCCGCGCGCGCCGGCGCTTTCTCATAAAGTTCCTTCTTTCCTCCTACGCTGCTCGTGTGCCGCTCCCCGCTTGCTAGGCGGCGGATTTTTTTTACGAAGCACGAGGAGTCTCTCGGTTGGCTCCCCGAGGAAAGAAGCGAGAACGATAAAGCATGCGCGCGGTCGGGGAAAATGAATATGAAGCGACAGTTATTAAAGGGATGTGTGGGGTGGGGGTGGGTCTTGGCTTTTGGGGGTGCTATTGATTGGTGAGATTTGGATTTGGGTGAATTTTGAGGGTGATATGAAGTGTGCAAGTTGATCGCGGAATGAAATTATGAATTGGTTTTATCATTTGTGGGTATAAAATTCATAATTGCAAGCGAAATTAAATATGTGTTATTGATTGGTGAGATTTGGATTTGGGCGAATTTTGAGGGTGATATGTAGTGTGCAAGTTGATCATGGAATGAAATAATGAATTGGTTTTACAATTTGTGGGTATACAATTTATATTTGCTAGCGAAATTAAATATCTAGATTTACATTAAATTATTTTATACTAGTAATTAATGGACTAAGTAACTAACTTATTTCATATTGATTTTTGTACAAATTATTGGTTTCTAGAATAAGAGGCCTTTTATAAATGATCTGATTTCTACTAGGAAATTAGTCTTAATTATATAATATATATAAAACTATTTGTAATGGCAAATAGTGCAAACGCTTAAAGGAAATTTGATAAAACTGTAATTAAAGGAAGAACTTAATACCAATTAAATTAGAAAGACATGAATGTAGAAAGTCAATCGGAACAAAAATGTCAAAAACTTGACGTCAGATGTAATTAACGTCATTTTTCAATTTAGGCACATACTTTTAATAAATATATTCTTTCTAGCATTATACTGCCTATTTTTTATGATTCTCGTAAAACTCCAGAATCACTTGGCATTTTTATTTTAGACTTCCCTTTAATCTCATATTATTGTTATTCGAATGCAACAGTCTTCGTTATTTGTACAACTATTGCCTTGACTTTCTCCAAGAACCAACTCCAACTCCAGAATCACATGGTATTTTTATTTTAGACTTTCCTTTAACCTCATATTATTGTTATTCGAATGCAACACTCTTCATTATTTGTACAACTATTGTCTTTACTTTCATAATATCGTATTTTAAGAATACTGCATTTAGCATTATTTTTCTCTGAAAAAATGTCCATCTATTTTATATTAAAAGGCTAACCAAGGCCAAAGAAAACTTACAAGTAACAAAGACTGTCCTTCTACAAGCTCTAAATAGCACAATAAAAATGCCCACGTCCATCTCCTCGCATCATTAATAAAACTCTACCCTCAACACACCCATAATACGCAACGCATTATTATCCCATCCACCTCTGCACCACTGCAAATCCAATTACCATGGAAACGAACTTCTCCATCATCGCGCGCATCCTGGCGTCCAACACATGTTACCTCCGCTGCAACAAAGAACAAAAGCATCCACCTCCCAACAACAAAAAAAAGGAAAACTCAAATAATAAAATTGTCAACAGCCGCCACCGTATACACATTAGGTACACACCTCGAGACCCCCTCTAAAAAAATGCAACAACGAGAAGCACAAAAACCGACGCAGCACACACGTCGAAAATCGAAAATGAGACGTAAAAAATGAGGGGTGGGGGGGGGGGGGTCCAGACGCCTTTTAATAACCTACAGCTACACACGCTTAAACACTGCTGCATCGCACATATATATTCCTACATGCTTTTCCGAGAAGGGGGACAACATCGCATACGACGATGTACCCCAACAGGAGGCTCGCATAGCAATCGATCCGTCACGGCGTCAGGCCCTGCTCGCGCGCCTGGCAATCGCCATAAAACATCCGCGGTAATGATATTCATATATATATATATATATATATATATATATATATATATATATATATATATATATATATATATATATATATGTATCGCGTTCTTCGCATCCTCTGCGCTCGCTCGCCTACAATGTAGAGCCTCAGGGGGGTGTACACCGCGCCTGATGAATGCCAATGTACCTATACGCGAAAGATACTGGGTGTATACGGACTTAGCGAGCAGCCGGAGGATAGATCTGCAGTGGTACAGGAGGAGGTTTATACACGAGCTGGAGTTTTTCTCGCGTCTCGAGAGAGAGAGAGAGAGAGGAAGGGAGAAATCGTACGTGCGCGGAGCGCTGCATGCGAGGAGGACGATGATGATCAACGCCCGGGGAGAAGCGAAGAAGTGTAGCGTTAGTATAGCGTGGGTATAATGAAATATAGGAGAGCTGGGGGGTAGTTGTTCGTTAAGGAGGTGAGTGAGAGTTAGAGAGAAAGAGAGAGAGAGAGAGGTGGAATTTGGATTAATTTGGGGATTAATTTGGGGTGTGGAGGGAAGAGAGATTGGGAAAGTGGCTGAACTTGTGACATGGGGATTCGAGAGAGTTTTATTTTGGTGCATTTTTTAGGATGAAGTGGGATAATGCTGGGAATAAAAAATGAAGCGGCTAGGTGAATCTTATGATGAACACACTTATTGCATTAATAGTAAGTGAGATTCTTAATGCAGTGTCATGATTTGATTAGAATTATGCGTTTGTACATTTGAACATATATCTGTGGTGAACCGGAAAAATGACTTAAGTCCATTTCTTTTGAATATTGACTTTTTAGTGATTTTAGTATCTGTGCATGGTATAGTTTCATGTAAAATAATCAAAAGTCGCGAAAGTTCTTCTATTATTTTTTATAATCTATGCTTTACTTTACCTTTATTTCAAATGGCAATTTAAACCTGAATATCTCAAAATTTTTGAAAATGGACTTTTTTCGGTTTACCACAGATATATAAAGACGAGAAAAATATTCCTTCATATATATAATATATAAAGGCGGGAAAAATATTTCTAAAGAAGTTAGATGAGATAGCCGAATTGTTAAGATGCAGGTGTCAAATATGAGGCTCCTAGAACCCAAGGACTATAAGTACATTTTTACCGTTTCGAAAATGTGTTTAAAATTTGGATAATAATAGAATCTTCCGTATAAAACAAAGCAACTAGGTATTATAATTTGAAATAATCTGAATTAATGTAGTACAATCGCTTTTATCGCTTTGGTATAAGCATTCTCGCTGATTTATTAATCGAAGACCGCATTTTATAACTCATTTTTCTTTAATCTCAATAATACAATAATTGTTTTTTTTTAAACATATTTAATAGAAAATAAAAAAGTCAAGATTTTATAATAAAGTAGTACATATATGTATATCGGACCGATATATCAGACTACACAAACTGAACTTGAACGATTTTTATGACTAAATTAAAGTAATTAAAGTAAAAGAGGATGACCACGGCTTATAGCAAATTCCCATGAAACAATGGAAAGTCATATATATTTTGATATTCTTTCAATACCTATTATTCACTAATTTTCAAAATCTTATATTTAGTTATAAATGAAAATCTTGAGGTGCTTTAAATGGTAAATTTATTTATTTATTTAAACCAGAAAAATTTACGGAGTTATTGTATACCCTGTAAAATCCTGAAGAGATAAACACGTTATCTGTGCACAGGCCTGGCATTACAAAAAAGAACAATAAAGAAAATATAAACTTAAATCTAAACTTAAAATCTACTTAAACTAACAACTACATAAAAATTTGATTTTAACATAATAGTATTATTTCTATTACAATGATTTGTGTTAAAACTATAAAATAATTATAAACTATTATTTAACTATATTTTTAACCTATTATTATTAATAAACTATAAATTTGGTTTAATACATTTGCCAACATTTTATCAAATTTAAAACCGTCCAGGGAATTTTATTATCAGTAGTGGGCATCCTTCTTTCCTTTCTTCCTTCAACTTGGTTTAGCCAATTTCATTCTGCTTTTCCCTTGTTAATCAAAGTTAATGGATTTTGCTATAATAAAGCATTTCAAAACTTATTATTTCTTTTAACGCTACGATTTCGAACTTATAAAAATTTGTATATACTTACAATCTGGTTTAACTACTTCATAGTGTAGGATAAGAAGATGCTTATTTTGTTATCGATACGTAAAATGGATAAAGAATTTCGATATCATTCAATTTATGGACTTAACTCGATATTTTTTATCGAACTCGGCAGTTTTTGCACCCCAACGTTTCATGTATTTTCCTAAATGATCGTGCCATTTTTCTCATTAAAACTAAATTATGCATCCCAATCGTAAGACAACTCATGCCATCGAATATCTAGCGCTAAAAGCAAAAAATGGACAAACGAAGCATATAAGGACCCCCTAAAGCATTAGAATACGACACACGCCATTCGCTAAAGAGAAAATACTATACAATCCACGTCATACGTTCCTATAAAAGCAACGAAATAAAGCTGCCCAGTGCATAAGAACACTATACTACCGAACCCATCGCCGCACGCGTGTGAGAAAAAGATTCTCTCTCATCCCGTCTCTCGTCTCGGTTCGCGATCATCGACGAAATGGACCGAAAGAGAGAGAGAGAGAGAGAGAGCTCGTAAGTCGTAACCATCTACGCGTCCCCTCCTCGATTATTCGCTTCCAGAAAAGCAAGGGCTCCTGCGTATACGTACACGTATATATATATATAAAAGTATTAAGGGCCGGCCTGGGACGCATCGTATACCATTTTTTTTTCTCTTACGCGCAGCGCTAGGAACAAAAAAAAAGACGAGGCGAGAGAATCCTGTGCAGATTGGCGTGAAAATTTATGTTAATTTGCTCCGGGGACTCTGTGGAATTTCGCCGTCCGCGTCCCGCCGGCAAACGTCGTTTGCGCGGGATGATGATTTTTTTTCCTTTCGAGAAAAGAAGAGGGTACGGAGCAGAGCGAAGCGGAGCTGGAGTCTAATTTTTGCTGCGTCGTGCAGCGCGAAAATGGGATTGAAGAGAGGCGGCAATTTGCTTTGCGAGCGCGTGATGCACGCTTATGCGACTCGTCAAACTTGGTTTCGGGAGTGTATTTTTTTTGTAAAGTAAAGAGCGAGGTAAAGAGAGTATGCAAATAGATGGGATAAATAAATAAATAACTCGATGCCGCGAATGATATGGGGGAAAATGTTTTTACAGGTATAAAGTAAATGAAGAAATATTTGCGTTTTATCGGGATAACTGACGTACCGTAAAATGCATCGGCAAATATGCATTTTTTGATCAGCACAGGTTTGCGTTTGATATGCACGGTAAATTTTCATTTGTGGTTTCGTAATTCGAATTATGTGCCGAACGACGGCAAAGTTTGTTTTTGTAAAGTTCTTTTGATCCGGATTTATTTTTATTGCAACTCGAAATTCACGATTTTATAAATTTGATGCAGTATTTATCCGAGTAATGACGGGCATTTAGATACGCGGAAGCGCGTTAATAAAGTACACACACGGAGTTACGTTGATTCGCGGGAACTGGCGATAATGACAAGTCCAAGCTCCCCCTTTGACAGCTAATTCCGTCATTTGATGAGCAGCGCGCGTTCGCGTAATTATGAAGTTGTAAAGAGTAATCAGGCAGGTACTCGCGTGTCAGAAAATCAGGTTGAATTTTTAGTTCTTTCTTTCATTTATTCATTCGAATCATTTCTCTTTATTATTGCGTAATTATTTTACATAGATTCAGTGCTTTATAAAAGTTCGTAAAATAGTTTTATTATTTTCATTTAAATATACCTTTAGATAAATATAAAAAGTATGATTTTCATATATTATTGGTCAATTTTACCCAAAAAGTTTGAAAATATCCATACCCCAGGATATTATACATGATTCTAAAATTTCAAAAAATAACAAAAGTTAACATTTTTATATTATTACAATTTTGTATTACTTTAAGACTGTACTATATCATAATTATCAAAAAGTGATATATTTCTTTTTAATAAATAGAACAATATGCCATCAAATTATGCACTTCATCTTGAGAAAGCTTTTATTGAAACTCAAATACTTAAAAAACTTAATTTTTCCATTTTTCAGACATCGTGGAATAAGAAACAAATGTATGTTGTTTATCAAGTTCGTGATCTAGTATTACCATACATTACTTTAACTGACAAAGAAATCCCTTTGCAAATAACATTTCTATACATGTAAATCCTTAAATACATACCTGTGTTAAAATGACCCACACTCTTTTTTAACTTCGAATTGACGTTCTTTTAACAAGATATATTTGAGTATCCCGCTTGTGCGTATATTTGGTAAAAAGTAAAGTATTTAAGTAAAGTAAAGTATAAATAATTAAAAATGTCAGAAGTGCATTAGCCAATCCATTCGCATGAAGAATAAGAGATAAAAACAAAAAAAAACCCATCTATACGAAATAGAAAACAAGCTGAAGCTGTGCGTTAAACTCTTAAATAAACATCCGAGTGTACATAAAATTTGTATTCTCTTTTTATTCGAATCCCCATAAATCTCTCTAAGTCAGTTCATTCTATTCCCAAATATGTTAAAAAGTCAGCAAAACGAACTACAAACCCAATTAAACCCACTCTGAAAAAGCTTGAAGCAACTCCAACTCCGCGCCATCCTCATTCCTCGGCAACTAAAACTCAGCAGCAAAACTGGATCACCACAGTCGTGTACACCAATCGCGCATTGAATCCCTGCACGCGAGTTCTGCCACGGCGTTATCCCCTCGCTCTGAAAGGACTTCCACTTCCGCGTGACACTCGCTCCCCGCGCACACTGCATACACACACTGCCGCTCCGCTCTCTACAATAATACACACTCGCAGGCCACGCCGATGGCCTATATATATAATTAAACGCGAAAGGATAGACATGGACGTCCGACGTCCGGAGCATCGAAGCCACGGGGAGGAGGAGGAGGAGTGGCGAGCACCGGAAGCGGGCGCGAGCACGAGCGAGACGGAAGGGGAGGCTTAGATTCTGTCTCTCTTTGTAGTTCCTTGCTGCATTCAGCGAAATAAGCACCGAGTGAGTGTGTTCGTGGGGGTGTGTTGGTGTATAGGTATAGAGAGGAGGTTATAGACTGGCGGAGGCTGAGGAGATTAGGGATGAAGGAGAATTAGGTGGGCTTTATTGAGCTGTCAAATCTTTTGGAAAATTAAGGGATTTCTTTTTTTTATTGTGGTATTGGGATTGTGTGGTGTGGTGTGTGACTGTTTACATACTTGAATGCGTAAATAAGTGAGCAAAATATTTTGTATATTCATAAATCATTGGATGCCTGCAAGGTATTTAGGTATAACTAAAGTTACTCTCTTTTTTTATTTATCTCTTGTTTTTGTTGAAAAAATTCGTTTTATTTTAAAATTACTAACAAGGTAAAGTGCTTTCCATGAGCCTGTATCATTACTTGAAACTAAATTGTATGATACATATAAATAAATACCTAATATTGAATTTTCAAGTAAGAAATATAAAAGTAATGATTGACACTAGGTAGTTAAAAATAGACTAATTTATTGAAGCTTTCTTTTAATATCCATGTTTAGATGTTTAAATTCAACATGTTGTGATTCAACATGTTGTTGTCTCCTTCATGTTTATATTAATATAATATCCGGTCTTAAGATGCATAACTTCTTGTGATCACATCTTTCCTAAGAATATAATAATCAGCTTTACGTTGAAATATATATTTTTTTTAGTAAGAAATAAATAATTAATAAATTTCATAATAAATATTTAATGAGCAATTACTCGTCTCATCTACTACAATAAATAATCCAGCTTTTCAAAGTCTACAAAAATTATACAAATTATCTTACAAAGTTCATCCAATTACTTCCTAAACTACTCAACAAAAAAATCACAATCTCAAAATCCTCAAAATCCTCCATCGTCAAGCAAGCCCTTAACATCCTGCAACCCGGCTAAAGCTATATGCACACAGTCCGCCCTGTGCAACAAAAGCGAGTAAAACCGGGAAAAAGGAAAAGCTCGCCGGGAAGAAGAGCGCGAGACAGCCGGAAAACGCGAAATTCCAGAGCTCCAAGCCTTAATCCGCGCCGTCTCCGAGTTACTTAATAACTGCACGACAATGCCCCATAGTATTTCCAGAGTCCAGCTGTTGGTCCTTTTAACGAGTCCTTAAAACGAGACGCACAGCCAGCTCGAGAGAGAGAGAGAGAGAAAGAGAGAGAGAGAGAGAGAGAGAGTAAGTCTCTCAGCGACTTACGGGACTTAAAGGGCATTTGCCAGGCTGCTCCTACGCCACGCACACTTTTTGCTCGGGATTTCCGAGTATATAGAGAAGAGGAGACGCTAGCGACAATGGTCGCGAGATCGGGTCCTTAAGTTACAGTTACGTCAGATTAGGTTACCGAGGCACTCTGGTCTCTCTTTCTCTCTGCAGCCGGCTAATCCGATTCTTCGGGAGAAGGACGCAGCGTTTACGGGGCGGAGACTGCAGTGATGTACTGAGACGATCGACATAATTGGGCGTGGAGGAGTTTTCCCAGAGAGGCTCGAGGACGTATCGGTGCGTTCCTGTGTACGTGTGACACAGTTTTGGGTGGTATACTGGAGTGGAGTGGAGTATGTTGCGTTGGAACATTGAGGAGCGTGAAACGGTTTTTCGAGGAATTTGATTATTTCTGAGGGTATATACTTTGATATTTGCCGTAGGAGCATATGCTTAGAAAGTTTCTGGACATCGTTGATGTAATTTCTGAATTTAGGGAAATTCATTTTTATCGTTGGAGGTTCGTTGCCATATGTTGTTAAAGCAACGTGTGAAAATTCTTTGGCAAATAATTGAACATCTGAACATTGTTATATCGAATTAACTGTATTGATTGTACCGTTCAAATAATTCTTCTAATTGATATTAGACCTGTTTTTCTGAAATTTTAATTTTTTTTTTGATAATAAACTTATATACATTGCTGTAGTAACGTTCTCGTAAAAATAACGTAACGTAATCTATTGTTAACGTTCTTGAATGAATCAAATTTCACAGTATAAAGTACACGAAATGTTATAAGCTTGTCTATAAGGTAATGTTGTAGACACGTAGTAGAATTTCGTATTCGCAACTTATAATTGTCTAAGAAAATTGCAACATTCTGTATCGTTGCTTAAATGATAGCTCGTTTCTACAGCTTAAAAATACATGTTACTCATTTGTCAAAGAAACATTAATAGCAACTTTTTATTTCATCTAGAACGTTCAGAAAATTAATATTTTGCAGCAAACGATTTTTCGAATACTATGCTTTATTCGCTTCTTCATTTTATGAGATGAATATATATAAAAAAATATGAAATGGATTCCACTACGTTTAAAAGAACCAAAACAATCATCACCAAATCTACTCAATTTGCTAACTACTACAAGTACCTACCCATTACCTCTTCCAATTAAGTCCTCTAACGCACGTTCACATGTCCATTCAACCTCTTCCCCGAATGAACCTCAACTCCAACACGCACATCGTTAATTCCCTCACTCCCGCCGCTCCGATTTCCCGCTAAAAACCAGCGATTCCCTCTGTTTTCCCATACACCTCGGAATATCTCCACCACAAACACAAACAAAAACAGCCTTCGCGTCACGGCCAACCTCCACCTCCACAAACGCAATTTTCTCCTGGTCACTCTGGCGGAAAAAGAAGAAATCCCCAACCTCGCCTCCTACTATCCATTCGCGCGCGAATAATACATCTCAACCTTCCCGCGAGGCGAATTCTCTTTCTCTTCATATATAATCAGCGAACTCTTTACGGTGTGTGTATATCTCGTGCGTGCAGAGCCGAGGCTCGTTTCGTCGCGCGGGAGGGCATGTATAATGGCGCAGAGATATACCAAATGCAGCGGCAGCACCTCGAGGCTTCTAGCTGAAAGTTTAAAAATAGTCGTGTGTAGCGTATATAGCTGCAAAAGAGGGAATAATAGTGGAGCGAGCGAAGTTCTCGCGCGAGAACGTTATATTATACATGGAACTGTCTTCGTATACAGGTCAACGGAGACTCGCTTTGAGTTTCAATGTTGAATGGAATTAATACAATCAAAGTCAGATGGATCTTGAAAAGTCAAGTGGATGAAGAATAGATTTGTCTATATTTCGTACAGCACGATATTTATTCATATGAATAGAATCGGTATTATTTGGTGACAAAAGTTAAAGCGAGACTCCATTGACTACGGTATCAAACAGACAGAGAGTAGAAGCAGCATCGCATGCGAGATGGACTCGCGCTTGGCTAATGAGCCCGAACGAGACGAAGAGTATCGCAAAAGTGCCCGAGCACATTCGTGTAGGTACGTAATTCTCAGGGTCGCTGCGAGTATGAATATGTACGTTTTAGCCCGTGGGGCGCAACGCGAGCCCGATGATTGTCCGTTATTTTTGCGCGTTTCTCTCGAACGCGCGCGTTTATCGCGGTCTGATTATTATAATAACATGGCTCGTTGCGCGCGCCCGTTTGATTTCGCGTATTTATGGATGTATCGATTGCTGGAGCGGGTGAATTTGCATTCGCGAATTGTGTGTATAAAGTCATTTGAGTGCATAGGTGCTTCGTTCTGCTGGCGATGGAGGTGGCTTGGTTGAGTTGAATTGAAGGTCAGCGTGATTGATGGCGTGGCAGGGACTTTATGAAGAATGATGATGAAGAGAAGATGTATAGTTCTTTTTGTCTCATCAATCCTTGTTGTAGTTACAATGTATTTCTATGATATTGATTTAATATCATATACAGCTAAAAGGATATGCTTAAAATGTAATGTAAACGGGATGAGAGAGAACTTACTGGCAAATAGGTAGATTAAAAAGGTTTAATTGGTGACATAATTAAAAAAATAACGCGTATTTTTAATTATGTACTTATACGTCAGAATATTTTCTATTTCTATTAAATTGATTACGCGTAATAATTCACGCATAATTTAACTAGTTGCCCTTTAATTTTTCAAATAATAATTTCAAGAATATTTCATTGAATTGTGTTGCAAGATTTAAAAAATCTTCTTTATAATATTATCAATTGGACAAAAATATATAGTAAATTTGTCCACAAAATATAGCATTGAAACAGGTCAATTTGACAGAAACGATGTGCCGTCTAACGTCTGATTCTCCTGAAATATAATAAACCCACGACTATTAAAAGAGTATTATTCACCCAATGCAACCAAATCAATCAAAAAGCCTTTTACCACAACAATAACAGTCTCTCTCCAAAAATCGCCTGCACAAAACTACACTATACCCATTCCTTTACAAAAATCAGCCCGCGTGCACCATTCTAACCACTTATTCAGTTTCCAGGACCTAGAAAAGAAGAGATTTCGCGTGCTATTACTCCGCAAAAAAAGGACCAACTGAGCGAGCCGCTCGCGAAGAAAGAAGGCTCACGCGCATATAATATGTACACGTCTCGAATCCCCGCGCGTCATGAATAATGGAGCGGGGCGTTTCTCACGAAAATCCGCGACGCGTTTCTCTCTCTCTCTCTCCCTCTGTCGTAGTATCGATACCTCCGAGAAAATCGCGGTACATTCGTCAACCTCGCGCGCTGTATAGGCACCGAGAAAACCGAAGGGAATGGAATTACCTATGCGCGCGAAGAGAAGAAAAAAAGCAGGACGAAATTGGAAAATATTGTTCTCGTTGCGCGGGAAGATTTTCACACCCCGCTCTCCTTTTATTATCGGACCGGAGACGGAGAAGGAGAAGGCGCGGAAAGTTTATTCGCGCCTTTCTTTTACTGATTCGATTTAAAGTTCGGGCGAAATTCAATTTGCATACTTTGCGTCGTCATTGCCCGCCCCGCCGCATCGATTACTTTCTCTTGCTTCTTATTCTTGGCTTGTTCTCCGCGGAGAGCGAGAATGGATTTGTATTTTATTGTTTTGAATAATATCTTCGTGTAATTCGCGGGGGGAGAAGTTTCGGGATGAGGTTACGTTTGTACGACGCTTTCCAGCTATCTCTCCATTATTTATTTTATTTGAATATGTGTGTGAGTATTCTTCGGATGAATCGATATAAAACGCGAAATTGCCTTTTTCATTTTAATCGCTTTCGATATTTCACTCGAGAGTGTGTATCAGCGGTGGCGCAGTCTCTCGGTGGTTGTTGAAGAGCGCAGGGCTTTTGTTTGATGGATTGAAAAAAATAATGAATCGGAACGATTGTTGCTACGCTTTCAATGAATGGCGATAAAAATGGATGGTTATTAAAGAAGATAACTTTTGAGGTCATTTCTGCACCGTGATTATTATACTGCTGATATTGTCTCTAAAATCAGGTTCTATTTAAATAATCAAATGTGAATATTAAAATACTGCTCCTAATAATAACAAAGTTCAATGTGTACATACTGATTGTATACAGAATATGTAATATCATTTTTATACGATGTTTCATATAAATTTTACAACATATATCGCTTCAGTTACGACATCCTTATATTTTATTTTTTATGTACATTCATATAGGGAAAACTGGGATAAAGTGAACACACGGATAAAGTGAATCATGCTTATTATTTATTTAACAAATTATTATTTACACCTATTTTTAATTTTAATAATTTAAAAGTTTCCTGCATAACCATTAATTTTCGACCATAAATGAAAGTTGGTTTGTCGAATTCGTTATAACGATTAAAGATGTTTGTAATCAATTTTATTGCTAGATTTGTTTCTAATTACTTTAAATACGTTTTACTTACTATTACCAAGAATACAGAGCTTTAAAAAAGGTTTTTCTTCTATTTAACAAAAATTTTAAAGAATTGACGTCTCGGGGTACAGTGAATCGGGGTAAAATGGTCCGGAAAATAATGCGATAGCTGTAATTTACACGCGGCCAAATGGAAAATTTAACAAAATATTAATCAAGGTGTGTGTTAGTGTAGTATACAAAACCTTTGTTGCAACATATTTCGTATTTATATCAAAATCAGCCAACATAACCTCCATATTTAACTCTTACGTATTTTACAGTATTTAAAATGTTTTAAGACTATCTATTCTTGTACAAAAACTAGTAACATATTTTCCAAATATTTAATTCTATCCTCTAGTTCACTTTACCCCGCACTAAATGTCCCGGGTAAAGTGAACAGGTATTTTTCAAAAATAGGTAAATAATATTAAACTTAATAAATGACTTTTTTAAGTTGCTAGTATGTTTATTGATGTAAGAAGTTTCTTCTGCAACTTACAAAGCAATGTTATAAGTTTGAAAAATATATTCTTTTCGACTTTTAGAGTTACTATGTTCACTTTACTCCAGTTCCCCCTACATTTTAAAATAACATTTTCAATTTAATTTTGAAATTACTAATACTTATGACCATTCATAAATGGAAGTACATAATACTGATCACATCATATTTTACGCAGCTAATATCAAATCCAACATACCCCAATAACACACATTTCATTCCTATACATCCACTATTCGAAACACGCTTCCGATATAAATATCCAACACCCGTGTCTCCCAATGAGAGAAGAATTTCTCGAGCAAACTCTCTACCATTTTCTCCTCTACCAAAAAAAGAACACACACACACCTCCCTCTCCATCACTCCTAGATACACGCTGTACATACGACGTCGAGAAGCAGGAATTTCGGGTCCTTTGTGATTGGCAATAGACCGAGGAAATTGGTTTGAAATTCGCGCGCGCGCAGCCGCTGTATATATACGTATGTGGAATGTATTGGCAATCAGATTTCCCGGGCGGTGCGCGCCTCCGCCGCCCTTTCGATATCAAAAGACGCCCGCGGATTGTACAGTGGAGCGGTGTACGGCGAGAGCAGGTGTTTCACGCTATATTTCGTTTTCCGAGCGATAATTCGACAATCCCTGTCGACGAGATTCCACTGTGTGTTCTTTTTTTTGGGGGGGGTGGATGGTCGCGTCTTATTGAATTCGACGACGCGAGCGCGATGAGGTTTGCGCTTGGGTGGAGAGAGGAAATGAAAAAGACACGGGGACGTTGTAATATTGTTCTTTATTTATTTTTATTTTGCTTTTATGATAAGTGGAGATAGTAAAGTACATGAAATTGGAATTAGACTAGTATGTTTATTAAGTTATTTCATTTTTTTAGAAAATAATGATAGTAGTGGGTGGGGTATATTACCTACATACACACGTTATACATTAGACACTAACTATGTATGTTTTTGTATTTTGTATTTAAAAGAACAAATATATATCTATTAAATTTTGAATAAACATATAAGAATCTATATGTTTTGCATTTATTGCAAATTGAAGTTCCCAACTGCCCAATAGGAGTTATTTTAATATTAAAATTGTGATTACATAACTCGATCATTAAGACCGTTCACTGGTGATTCACAAATTTTGAGATAATAAACATATTATATTATGTAAATATAAAAATTTATAATTTATCAAATTAAGTTTCCTGCACCAGTCGAAGCGGCCATTAACTTCATAGTTTGTGATGCGATTGAGTCACTTGCACTGGCCGATAAGAAAAACTTTTTTCTTAATAGCATTGTGAAATTGTAGTTTTTGAAGAAATAACGAAAATAATTTTATGACGAAATAAATGTATATAAATTAACACATTTCCAAGCAAAGTGAAAAGAGCAAATTTAATTTTTGTGCTATATTTCAGATAAATATATATAAATACACATGCAGCTACTTTTGGTCTACCAAACTAATAATGCCTTTCATTTACTCCATTTTTAAATATAAACAATACCAAATCGAATAATAAATAATGAAAATACAAAATCCTTACAAATCCAGTAAACAATCGAAGCTACATAAATTACATTCATTATATTTATTCAAAACTATGAGTTTACAAAAATGAATCTAAACGTTCCCCGTTAACACATAATTACACCCATTCATATAATCACGAATCCCGCTGAAAATCAAGAACACTATATCCCCAGTACAAAACGAATTCACTCTACTCCATACCCGCGCGATACCCCATGGCCAGACGGACAGACGAACGGACGAACGGACCGCGCGCACGTTGTACATCCCTTAATGCGAAATCAATTAGTCGCGTCCCTATCATCCAACTACACACCGCCGTCCCATCCCCCCCGCGCGTATAATTAAAAGGGCGAAATTCACTTCATTGTTCCTGCGCGCTGGGCTTTTATATTAATGCAATTCGCCGCGTCCGCGTACATCACTCGCATTTTCCCTCTCTCTCTGTGTCTAGCGAGCGCGCGTTCGTGTATTTACTTGGTTTCCTTTTTAGTAATCTATTGTGGGGGCTAGGCGCATTGTGTCCTCGCTTTGTGCGAGGACTAGACTCTCTCTCCCTCTCTGCACTGTCTGTGTCCGATTCTGGCTCGCTTTTCATCATCGCGAATTGCGGGGATATATAGGAGAGGACGCGGGATTGAAAGGCCGCGCCGATGTCGATCTTTGGTTTCGTTGGTTTTGCTTTTTTGTTTTTCTCTTTTTTTGGAGGGGTGCTGGTGCGGGGAAATTAATTAAATCGGGTTTTTTGTGTGGTTGGGAGAGGGGTTTTTTT
This sequence comes from Gastracanthus pulcherrimus, assembly GCA_949152435.1. Classification (NCBI taxonomy): domain Eukaryota; kingdom Metazoa; phylum Arthropoda; class Insecta; order Hymenoptera; family Pteromalidae; genus Gastracanthus; species Gastracanthus pulcherrimus. The sequence continues at coordinate 16,013,944 of OX424575.1, forward strand.
GAAAGAACATGGAGGGTGTTTTTTGGGGAATGAAATTTCGATATTTTGATGTTGGGTTTGTTGGTTTGGATGTGCTACAGTGTTGCATTGATTTAATTCGTTTCTTTTTTCTATTTCTGTTGCAGGTATGTATTGGTGGAGAGATGGAGCTGTTGTAGCTTGCGAGCGGTGATGTGTGAGTAGCGAAATTGATTTTGATGTATAGTGCAGAGTCTGAAATATTTAGATAAAAAGCTAAATATAGTTGGGTAGTTTACCAGAAAGTGATAAACGAAACTGTAAAAATTTACTTTATTGGATAAAATAATTGGTTTGCAGTATATGCTTACTAAATTATATGGGTTAAGAAGGGGTCAAGCGACTGCATACGGTATATTTTGAAGGGAATAAAAATTGTTATAATCACCATTTTTTATCTATAAGCTTCATGCAGAATTTTCTTAAAACAATCGTAACTAAAATTATCATTATAATCAACGCATTTACCTAGGAATTATTAAATTAAATCATTACATTTGGCACCTTTTTAAGGCTCATAAAAACATTCATTTTATATAAGTTAAAATGTTATCGTTAGTTAATTAATGATTTATTTTGTTTCAATATACCTATTTTAAGTAAATTTTAAATATAGTCTAGTAAAAATTGATAATTTTACATTTCATCAAAAAGTGAATCGTATATTATTTATAATATAATGCGTAGATGTAGGTATACACAATTAATTTAAGATAAAGAACTTGATCTGCTTTTATCCAGTTTCAAATTAAACGAAAAATAAACAATGCATTGTCTAACAGCCATATTTTTCAATACAAAGAATATACGTATTTATATTGTGCAATCTCAACAATTAACTTCTTAAAGTAAGCTACTCCGAATCATTAAAGAGATCAAATACATCTCGTTAGCAAAGTAATCTCCCTAGAAAGATCAAAACTGCACCATCAAATAAAATAAAAACCTACATCTCACGGTACAAACTACAAAGTCCTCCTTTCATCAAACTTTCTTACCTCTCCATTAAAGCCTACTTTACAACATTATCTCCTCAAGCTACACCCTCCTCCTCCCCCTCCCCCATTCCTCACACCCCTCTTCCCTCTCTCCCTCCATCCTGAGCTCGCTATCCCCGCGTAAGAAGTAGAACGAAGGTGAAGGCCCACAAAAAGAAGAAGACGAAGAACAAAGTAGAGAGAGAAAAAAAAAGGAACGCGGACGCGCAAGAGGAGAAGGGATTACCGCCCAATCGAAGCGTAACTTTGTCACGGCGATTGGTTTTTCCCTTCTCTCTTTCTCTCTCTCTCTTCTCTCTTCTCTCTCTTCTCTGTAGAAAAGTCAGTCAGCCGTGTCGCGCGAGCTCTGAGCTGCCGGCTTCGCTCGTTCTTACTCGGGCACAGTGGCGAGTCGATAGATAAGACGAGCTCTTTTGACAAGCTTTTCCTCCTTTGCCTTCTTTATCCTGCGCCGCCGTCGTCGCGAATAAAAGCAGGAGAGAGAGAGAGAGAGAGGGAGAGATCTTCCACGGGCAGAGGAGGTTCAGCGGTGGTGGTGTGCTACCTTTTGTCTCCTATTGTTTTCCTTTCCTTCTCGCTGACTCTCCGAGTCTTTGCTCTGTTGCTTTTATTTCTTTTTGTCGCTTTCTTGCTTCTTGCTTGCTTGATGTTGCTGCCGCCGCTCCTGCGGCGTGTGTCTCCTTTAGATGCGATAGTGGCTGGATGGTGCACTCGGGGCTTTTGTTAATGGGAAAATGCTATCGGAATAGTGTGAATGATGATTTATTAGATGATTAATCGAGTGGATGGTTGTGGATTTTGATAGTGTTGTGAGAATTACGAAGTTCTCGAAGAAACAATTGGATTTTAATATATAATGTTATATATAAATTTGTTGTATCTTCTTTTATTTATATACTTTTATGGGCAAAGCATGAACTTTGACAATTGCTACATTATTTATCATGTAATTGTTGTTAGTACTGTTCATATTTTGTTCAATACAACCGTTCAGATATAAGATTTTTCTATTATTTAAATATTATTTTTATTTAAAATATATCACAATGATAGTTGTATGAACTTTGATTGAAATCACGTGACTAAAAAAATTAAACATAGTCAATAAGTACTGTAAAGAACACAAAAATTAGCAACGATTATGATACCTGATTGAAAAAACGTTTAAAATAAAAAACACGGGGTGGGAATAAATATACTTCTGCAAATGTATCTTTCGGTAAATTTATCCCCACCCGTGACGACCGACGCAGCGCCGTCTGGATTCATCAGTAAGTGCGCGAGAGTATTCGCCTTGTGACATTTTGTCACAAATGAGTTTTAGCTTTACTTTATTCAATGCGAATTTCCATTATTACATTCTCAAACTCGATTTACTGGGATCTCTCTTTGAAAAAGCATTCTGCTAAAGCAAATAGCAGCGGTTTCTTAATTTTTCATACTTCTGAATAAGTGGAGTTATACCGTTTTTCAGAGATTGAATGAAATGAATAAACAACTGGAAAAATATGACAAAAATATCAGTTTCCTTATTAGAAATTGTCTAAGTGCATAAAACTGTTATAAATCTGTGAAAAAGTATGTCAAATATACTTTAAAAATCCTTACGTAAATTATGAGCGACTCCCTCTAAATACTAGTTGCAAGTAGTAACCGGTAGATGTTTTAAGAAAACCATATTGTACATTCAAAGAATTGTATCAGCATACTGGTATGAAATAAAAAATACAAGAAAATTTTATGAGAAAATTATTACAAATTTATTAATACATAAATCACATACATAAATATTTGCAAATGTATCAATTTATTTACAATTTCGGTATAATATAATTACGCATTGATTACATTAAAGATTTATTGAACTTTAAAAAAGTTACAATAATGTGTAACTTTTTCTCCAATTCTTTGATTAAATAAAATTTATATATATGTTTTATTTATATATATTTTTTGTATATATATATATATATATACACACACACATGTTGAATAATAACACTTTTTACAGCAGTTTACGCAAGTATATATATATATATATATATATATATATATATATATATATATATATATATATATATATATATATATATATATATAAATTGTATTTAATCAAAGAATTGGAGAAAAGTTATATATATATACATCTTGAATAATAACACTTTTTACATCAGTTTACGCAAGTCCACAATATTTAAATAACTAACAATCTTTTGTACAATAAGCTCAGGTGGCTCGAGGATCGGTAGATTATAACGCACTACTTTAACAGCATTATCCACTAACAATCTTTTCTCTACAGCTTTATTGTACTTGAACTTGAGCATCTCGGTAAATAGCGGGAACTCCGACGTTAATAATATCGACTCGAACGTGTTAGCCAATTCCCCATTTCTAGTATACGGAACGATCTTATCAGTGTTCTCCACTAAAATATTCGACACATGTACTCTTCCGAAGATCCTCACGTTGTTCATCCTCGTGATCTCATCCTGGCACTCGCTGTAATACTCCTTCAAGCGCGTTTTCTCCTCGATATATTGTATGTCACCCTCGGGCAGCTTCTCGCTCCGGAAGCTCAGTTTCGCCATGTGCTGGAGCAACAAATTCACAAAATTTGAAGGGTGTACAGGTAGTTGCAAAGGGTTTGATGTCGTTACATTACTTAGAAGAACCCTTAATTATAACAACATATAGGTTTATTGTACATGGTCAATCCTATTATACCTTACTAAATCTAAAAATTGAACATCTATATGCTATTATTAACCATTCTAGAGAAGGTAGTTATTGTACATTATAAATCCTATTATACCTTCCTAAATCTAAATATTTCAAATTTGAAAAGTAGACAGAAGAATTATTAAAATGTAATTAATCGAGGTACAAAATTGGTTTGTGATAGATGATAGATTAGAATAAATAATCATGATATAATTATAAATGATGTAAGTTAAATAATTAATAAAGTTACATAATCTATATTATACCGCAATTGCAATACCATATCCCTTCCTTTCTCACGCACAAAGCACCAACATCCATCCAATAAACCTCCCCAAAAGCCTTCAAACGAATCGCTCGCACACGCCCAACCACCCATAAAAAATATCCCTCTTCCAAATCCTCTCCTCGTCTCGTCCAGACATATTTGCCTCGTCGTCAATGCCTCTCTATATACCTCTCGTACACTCTCCCTCTCGTCTTTCCCATTCCCGCGTGTACATTGATATCGCCTTTTCCCTCGATTTCTTCTGTTCGTTGTCCCTTCGCGTCATCAAGGAGCCTCGCACAGCTCGCCTTCGTATATATATATATCGGCCCTCGCGCGGCTTTCGGACTTCCTCCGCGCGCTGCGGATGTACAGCCCTTTTCTTTTTTCTTGGCAGACTCGAGCTTTCTTGTCCCCTCTGCAGCAGGCGGTGGAGAGAGAGAGAGGATGAGATCGGATCTACTCGTATCTATCCGCGGGGGCTTTGGCGCTGAGTCTTGCGCTTTCTTGTGCCGGCTGGCTTTTGCCGCTTTCCTTTTGGGCGAGGTTCTTTTCAACGTTAATTACTAATTGTCTGGGAAATGATTAGGTATCGAGAGCGAGTTTGTTTCGGGATTTCTTTTCTTCTTCTTTGGCGAATGGAGGTTTTTGTGGGATGTGGAGGCAGTTTTTAATTGTATGGAGTTTTGATTAATTTCTGTTAATTTTTGTTGATATGAACATTGTTACTTCAAACTTATTGTGATTAAATAGTTTTCAGGCGAAATTACCCTTTACTATACCAAAAACTGTATGCATTAAGTCTAAAAATATAAGTAAAATTTTATCTATGAAAGACCTGTCAGCAATTAGTCTTCACTGATCAAAAATAATAATCATAAAAGTGTTTTATCGAAGAAACAGTGATTAATACAAAAGCTTTTATAATTTCATAAAATGGTATTTAATAAAATATCGATATGTAATGAATTAAATTATTAATTAATTTCACATCAGAAATGAATATACCAATATATCTGTATTAAAACACTATTATTAATTTAACAAAAAATATATTGATTAATATAAAAGCTTTTATGATTCGAATATATATTAAATAATAATATCGAGCTCTAATTAATTAAACTGTTATTTACAATGTATTATAATGAATTTAAATAATTTTAAAATACACTGTAACAGCGAACTCTTCAATTACATTAATTAAACAATCGATACTTCACTTTTCAATCAGACATTCAATCCCGCGTCATATAAAATTCTAATTCTGTAAAAAACTCATTCATTTGTAAAACGAACAATACGTATTTTATTTCAGTTATTTTAACATTTACTCGAATAACGAAAATCATCACTGGAAAGTAATGAATATTTACTAAATAAAGTAACTGATTGTTCAACATATTTTTAATAAACGTTAATTCGAGTTAACTAAATTCTTTCCACCTAACGGGCAAATATAAAAATATCCCTCTGGTTACCAACTCGACGAGATTCATCGTTCGAAAGTCAAGTGCGGTCGCGTCGCGTCCGTTTCTTTCGCTGCGTCGACGTACGTCCGGTGAAATTAAGAAGATTTCCCATCTGTCACCTTCGGACCTTCGTCTCTTCCGCGACGCGAGCTTTTTACAGCGGCGCGCGAGAGCAAGAAACGCAGACTATAGCCGCAGGACTCGTCAGCGCTGTTTTTTGCGCGCGCGCGAACTTTCTCTCGTGTATAAGTATGTATGTACCTATGATTTCGTTTAATGCGAGGTCTTGGACCGCGCGCTAATTAATGCGGGGAGGAGACGAGGCGAATGAGTGCATTGGATAAATGATGGGGATTATTGTGGGTGTTGACGATGAATAATGAATGCGACTCGATAATTTATTTTAAAGCTGAGTTGGGGACGATCGTTCTGATATTGATGCACGTCGTTAAATTTTAAAGACGGAAGTTTAATTGTAGGGACTTTTGGAATCGATGTGTATACGTTGTAATGTTTGAATTCAATAAGTTTTATTAATACTTTCTTTTAAAACTTTGAATTTTGAATCCTGGAAGTTTTCATATTAAAAATCGATAGTATTTCAAATCCTGAATCTTTCATATTTATTGATGTCGGCAAAAATGCTTTCCTTACAAGATATTCCAATATTTTTATAATTTTCTTACACATATTGTAAATTAATTAATATTGAGTAATGTTTTGACTTTACAACACTATCTGATCTCACACATGATAAATAGAAATAAAATAATTATTGGATGCATATATAGTTCTTTGAAAAGCAGGTCACTGTGATTGTTAAAAGAGTAAAACAAAATTAGTTCAAAAGTCCATTAGATTCATATCCATAAAAATATATGAATCCGCTATTCATTGGAAACAAAATTGAACTTCAACTTCGTTCTCTCGGGCCGCTTGAGAATTTCCCGGAGCGTGAAATAAATACTATTTTCAGTTGCAATCTATCAATTACATGGAGCTACCATTTGTTTTCACGAAGTGGCACGCACACTCTTCAATTTTTATTTATCGTTAACAAGCTCGAACGGAACAGTTGTACAGTCGAGATCGATATATAAATCTGCAATAATTTGTTACTTTTTTTGATTGAAAAAGGAGAACAGTTTTCACGTGTTTCATATTTTTCTCGTGCCTGTGGGAAATTCAAATTTGCAGTATATTTTTATTATACTCGGTTTTATTGCTTACTAAGTAAATGTTCGTTCGCGTTCTTAATAAACAGTAAAATGTAAATAATCAAAACTGGGAGTATGGCGAGGAGTAAGAAGAAGAAAAAGAAATAATAATAATAAACCGTTCAATTTTATTGTTATTGCTGTAATATATGACGTTAAACGGAAACAATTTTTGTATGAATAAGACAATCGTAAATAAATCATAAACACGAACGAAACAATTGTTCATTTCATTTATATGAATAAGCTATTGGTGGCAGTCGATAAATCGATAGTAAAAAAAGTTTGGTATAATGTTTTATTCAACACAATCGTTCAAGTCGATATGCATAACGAAGCTATTATCATCCACTTTAGAACGCAACAATAGTCTCATTTTTAAGTCGAGCATCACCTCTCGCCATCACGCGCGCACTTCCAATCATAACGCACCTATTTATACACCCGTGATCCTCATTCTTAATCAACGACTACCGCGGACGTAATACAACGATTTGCGCAGGTCGTAATATTTATAAACAACTCCTTAATTTTTCCACGCCCGCCGCTTACGCACATGCACTTTTATACATTTCCGTCCGAACTCCGATTTAAATCGCGGCGATAATTTTGAACTCGCGCGTGTATACTTTTTAATGGCTCTTAATTCCGTCCGCGCGCTCGAAAATCCTTCCGCGCGTCACTTATCGACCAACTTCTGCCTCCCTCAACGCCGATCGAAGCGCTGCAGCACTGCACACACGCGCGTATACCTACCGTCGAGAATAACGTCTATTTCGGGAGAGGCGAACGGGAAGTCGCGCTTTTCATCGCCGTTTTTGAAAGAGAAAGAGAGAGAGAGATCGTTAAGTTCCGGGAGGGAGAAAACTGTGAAAAAGTGATCGGTCCCCGGCGGCCGCGCGCTTGTTTGCTTTGTAAATAAACAAGGAGCGAGCGAGGGTCTCTTTGAATCGCGATCGTGACTTTTGTGAAAAAATATCAGTGAGGCGGCGAGAGAGGTGGCTGTAAAATTTTGTGTCATTTCGTGTGATATTGCTGCCGTTTGGCGGGTGAGTGTCGCAATGGAGCTGGAGGTTGTAAGGAAGACGATCGTTTGAAATCGTTTTTATAGAAAAGTAGAAAGTTGGATGGTATTTTTAGTAATTTGTTTGCTTTGGTGATACTAGAATCGCGTCTTTGACTGTAGTGACCTATTGCATGATTTATGAAACATAGACTATATAATTTCACAAAAGAATTCATATTTGTAATTAACTTAGCATCGATTATGGCTTTTCTTTTGTCTAGTCAAATTTTTTTCATTAGTTTCTTTTCGCAGTGGAAAAATTAGAGGTGCCCTTTATTTTTTATAGCATGACTATTATGTGTATAACCAGCATAAAAAGAAACAAAACTCCATTGCGTAGTTTTTGTTAAAAGTATAGAAACAACCTACACTGCCATTCATTCTCTACCTATAGACATATAATCGATAAAAGGCATTTATAATGCGAATACACGAATCAAATAAAATATTAAACCCACTTAATTATAGATAATTATAGTACCATGTAATAATAATTTGATAATTTAATTATAATTATTGCAGTTATAGAAAATTATCTGTAAGCTACACAAATTCACAGCAAATAAGCATTCAAACAATTCTATGCAACAATTACCATCTTTCTTAATTAACCTCACTCTACCTCACCGCTTACTTATTCCAAAGACTTACCTTACACAACTCCAATAATTTCCCTCTCGCACTCAGCCATCCATCAGCCAACTTAAAAACCAATCACAATAAAGCTCCATCAGCCAACCTCCATCTCCGGAAGTCTCTTCCAAACTCTTATAACTCTCACTTCGATACGAATTATACTCACAAAAAGCCACCGCGCGACGACCGATAGACTCTAAAACTCTTCTATACAAGTATATACACGCAAGATAGGCCCATTGTGCGCGCGTCTTTGTAAATAAGTCGCTCTTTAATTACGCGCATACATTGTACGCGGGCCCGATTCCACAAATAAACAAGCACGCGGCGCGCGACCTTCTCTTCTCTCTTCCCTTTACTTCGTCTGCTTGGAGCGCGGGGCGAAGACAATCGCGACCACCCAGGACGTGTCGTCGAGAGAGTAAAGTAAGAGAGAAGAGTGCATGCGCAGCGCTGAGGTATTGAGGAAATGTAGGAGGGCTGATTAAAAACGTATAATACGTGCAGTTTTCTTGGTGAATGGATTGAGAAGAGGGGGGGGGGGGGGGTGTATTGTTTGGGCGATGAAATAACGTTGCTGTAGTTTTTTAATTGGAAGATTTTGTTGGATTGGGATGCTGTAAACTGTAACTGGAACGTTAATGTATAAAGCCGTCGATGCTCTGTAAACCTTAATCGCTGGGATTACTTTATTTATTTATCTATTTATTTATTTGCTTATTTAGGATTTCAATGCAGGCCTACTGGTGTTCTAGTACAGTAATAAATATAAGTGTAGTAGGTACAAGTATTTTAGAAAATATAGAGAAGTTAATCATATGACAGCATGGAATTTAAAAATCGCCAAACATACTTTAGATAAAAATTCACAAAGTATTTTTTTCTCAGGTACTTAAAATAATGTTCACTATCTCAGTTAGACAATTCAAAGTAATGCATTCCACAGACCACTGCATCTGTCTATTGTAGAAGATTAACCATACATATATTTTTCTTACTAAATGTTAAAAATCGTAATACTTGGGGATTATTTAGCGTAAGTGACCCATATTGGCAATATAAAGTGTAATAATTTAGAGCATACTTACAAAGTAAAGACAAGATAAACTACCAAAATAATGTAATAAAATGTACAAAGGATCACATAAAATCATTATTGTCAGCTATAAACACCTTAAATTATAGGAATCCACGTAATACAATTAAAAATTCTTGAAATCATTTAGAATTACACCTCCAATTTAACCTCTATTACCAAACTTCACCCACAATTCTAATCACCAATCAATCGATCAACACCACCATCCCAACCTCCCAAAATCCAAACCTACCCATCCAATTCATCTCCATCTCCATCTCCACAAACAAAACCAAACACACCGCCAACTCATATAAGACACCCAACCAGCATCCTGTCAATGCCCAGGCACAACCGCTCGCGAATATACAGACTCGTACGGAGCCTTCCTCCACCTCCACCACCTCCGTCCATATCGTACGACTCGTCGTCGTCGTCGTCGTCCACCGGACTCTGTCGTCGAATTAACGTCGATTAGTATGCCCATTAGGCAGACGTTGAACTTGTCCTCTCTCTCTTTCTACCTCTATCTATCCGCTGCGGGGCAATCACGAGAGGCCTCGTTGCGCCCGGCCGGTCAACCTCTCCGCAGCTATACTCCAGCCTCGATCGTATGTGGTGTATATACCTATATAGCCGGCCGCCGTTCCTTTGCGGGAACGGAGAACGAAGAGGAGAGAGGAGCGAGGAGGCCTTGCATTATATACCTGCAGGTCGATCACGATTTGCATCGGAAGAGGAGGTACGGGGACGGGAAGGAAGGTTCTTCTTCCTCGGTCGGCTCTGTCTTGCCCTAGAGTTGAAATGCTATATGGGTACTTCTATAGAGAAAGACACTTTTGCTTGTCCTTCGTGTCTTTATATGTAGGATATCTAATGCTCGGACCCTTAAGCCCTGTAATCGCACACACATATTCATTACTTTGCGTATTTTTAGATTAAAAAACTTTCGTAGTATTAAGTATAATTAAAATAAGTTAATCGCTCATTATTATAGATTTATGGTGATTACAAATTATTTAACCTAATTAAATAACAATTATTCTCATCTTGTTCGAACATTGGAACGTGTCTGATCGGCATAACGTGTTTCTTACACATAAGAATTATACACTTAATTATTCTACACAATTTAGCATTGGTCAAATTATATATAGATACACTTGACCAATGCTATATTGTGCACAATAATTACGTGTATAATTCTTATGTGTAAGAAACGCACTATGCCGTCTGATCATGGGTACTTTTGACTTATGATACTATATAATATATAATGTATTTTAGATCTTGAGAATGTACATAATAAAAGGAAGAGATGTCTATTTGAAGAGTGCAGTAATTTGTACGTAATTCAAATAAGCTGATTAATGCAGTATAACCTGAAAAAAGCTTCAGATATAATGTCTATAGAGTTACTACATTAACCAGTTAATTACAATCGGAATCAAAATATTTTTTTCTTTAAATAGGCATACCTCATTATACTAGTATGCATATTTCCAAAGATCCATAGTAAATTGTACCCGTATGGAAAAAACTTTCAAGTTGAGTGTTATTGCGTACCCTCAACTAAAACTTGGTGACTTGTAGAATATAAAAATTCAGTTGAGGGTACAAAATAACACTCAACTTGAGTTTTTTTTCATATGGGTGGTAGTATGACAAAAAAAAGTAATGGCTCTAAAAAGATACAACTTTTGTAGAATTACCCATATAGGAATTGTCTCTTTCTTTTTCTGTCTTCTTTCGCGATGGTTCGTCCTTTGCGTTCGGGTATTTTGTGCACACTCAAGCGAGAAAGAAGCTGAGAATGCAAAAAAAAGTTTTAATATGATGCGAGAGAGAGAGAGAGAGAGAGAGTTTGCTGTGTGCCATGCCAGGCACTTTACAGGATATAGCGTTTGATTACGGTAATGGTAGAGCGCGGTATATCGTTGTTTGGGCAGTATAGAGGATGTTGCATTCGCGCAAGGATGTTTATGTATGATATAGTTTGCATTTTGAAGTTGATTTTATGCCCTTTTTAGGGTCTATATTCCAGTTTGTTTACATTTTGACGAGCATTTTGAGGAAGGGGTGTATATACAGCAGTCACTGAATTAATGAATAGCTACAACACTTGAAATAGTAGTAGAAAACGAACTTTTATTGTAATTAGGTATAAGTATAACACGCAGAAAGTAGAGCACGTGAACACAAGGTAATATGTTCTTAAGCTAATAAAAATGACACATGATCTGGTCATTGATTTAACTTAACTATGCATTTACTGATGTAAATCAATTTACTGCGATGCCTAAGGATAATAAAATCACGCTTCTAGAATAATATTATGACAACTGCAACATACACCTTAACAAACAGTTTTTAAGAAATCTAGCATTTTGAGTTATTTATCATCCGTAGTCTTGCTCTCGTGATATGAAAAGTTCTATTTATGAGACTACTTCAAAAATAATATTTATGAGAAAGTGTTTCTCGTCGTTGTTTGTTTGTTCCACGGAGTTTACTGAACGCTTTAGATTTTGATTTACCTCCAATCGCGCATATCGTGCCGAAGTGAGGAAAAAATTCGAGTTCTATCGTGATTCCCTGTGCTGCTCTAATGCTATACCGTTTGATTGCGATAATGATACAGCGCTAGACAGGTGCTTACGTCACTTTTTCCATTTATGATACTTGGCGCATCCGAGCGATTTGTTCTGGTATTAAGTACTGCGAATGGTCGATATGAATTAGCTTATTGGTGCTTAGGAAATTAAACGATCGTAGAAAATTACAGAGCGATATTGACTGTGGATTTCTATTACTTCGTTGATAATGTTTGTAAACAGGATTCGAAATGAATGTTTACAATGCTCATATGTATGCGAGAGTTCAGTTACTCTATGCAAATGTATTCCTGCAATAAAATTCTAATAGGCTTCCTCGTTTAATCTGAAAATTATACATTGATCGTCTAATTATACTTCAATTAATTATTTCCCTATCAGCTAGCATACCTAAATCGAATTACATAAATTAAGCACCATAATGACTTACATTGTATTATATACTATATAGACAATGATAGAGTAGAGAATATAAAAATATTTCGAACGAGGTCATCGAACTGAATATGTTTATACTTTGTCTTGTATTGTAGCATATTCCTGTGCAAGCGACTATTTCAATACCTATTACTTATTCGAGTAAAAAGGTAAAAAAAGCAATAAAACTATCCGAAAATGTCTTTCTCGAATATTTACTTATACTTTCAAAATCTGAGATGTACTCTGAAAATTGTCTTTACTGAAATTAAATATGTTCGCTTAAAATAGATCCAAAATGCCATTTTTAACATTGGATAAAATACAATAAACTGGTTTGTTTTACATTGCTTAAGTCACTAAAGCTGATTTTATTCTTCAAACTTCGCCTTCTGAAAAATCATGTAATTCTTAAATCGTCTCAATAATCACGTTTTCCCAACGATTTCACTGATTTAATCCCTTTCTTGTGCGCATTCAACCAATCGGTATGTAAGCAGTCGATCGGAAAGTAATGGCTTACACTTCGTAAACAAACCGTTTCACTCGATATCCTTCACGCGAATACTTTCCCAGAGTCTCGGGCACCTCCACCCACTTACGGAAACCCTTGCGAAGGACAACAGCGCTATTACAAATCGCACACGCGTGCACATCCTCTACTTTAAAGAAAGGAAAGAAGCAATTGCCGGCGTACACGTCTCTCCCGACTCCGTTTGCCAAGCTTACATCGTTGTGTACTCCGTCCGTCCATATCCCTTGACAATTGACGCGCAAATCGATTGTAATTGGCCACCTCCTCCTCGTGAGAATTCCGCGCTCGGGTGGACAGGCGCCTTTACGGGATAGCGTATATATGTGTACGGGGTGACTGAGAACAATATGGGAATCCTGTGCTCCGAGAACGATCCTTTTGTCCCAAGAGGATGTACTTGTAAGATAGCATACCCAGAGGAATTCCATTAATAGGGACCAGAATCCTCTAGTGAAAAAGTAAGTAATTTTGTTTCAGAATTATTTATTTTCCTACAAGAGGATTATAAATGGAATTCCTCTAAGTATTAATTATGAGGGGACATCCTCTTCGGACAAGAAGATTGGTTTGAATGTAAAATATTTGAGTGTGGAATATCTCGAAGCAAACATTAATTGAGAAAATTTTAGGGTTGTAAGAAAGCCATCAGATGGGATGATCAACTTTTGAACCCAAGGCCCATTTTGAATCTTATTTGGCCAGCCCGTAAGGAAAAAAACTCTCAAGGTGAGTGTTATTTCGAACCCTCAACTGAATTTTGTACAAGTCTAATAACCTTCCCAATTTTAGTTGAGGGTTCGAAATAACACTCAACTTGAGTTCAAGCGAGAGTTTTTTCCATACGGGAGGACTTGCCATCTGGAACTGAACTTCCATATGGAAACCTCCATTTTCATCACAGATTCGTATCCGGTGCAACATTTTACGTTCAGATCAAGAAGTACGCCGATCCTTTTAAAAACAACAGTACAAAATAATTGTATTTCATCAAGAAAATCTAATAAAGATCTCGTTAGGTCCAAAACAGTCCAAAAATCATTCCGTATAATCACTTATCTGAACCACATATCCCAGACTCTCCATACTTTACAGCCACCCTGTATATCTATACGTCCTGAAGACAGATCTCTAGACTCTTTAGCCTGACTCGACCTTATACAGGCCTCGATCGTGAGACTCGTTCGCAGTGCATCATCCCTCGCGCTCCTTTAAATACATCGCTAGCGGATAGAGATTCCCAGGCACCGATCGACTCTCCCATCTCTGTACCTATATACACCCACACCCACCTACATTTTCCACTGCACCCGGTGTAAAATATGAACGAGGCCCGCGAGGAGATCTCCGCGGAGGTCATTAAAAGTTAATGGATATACCCGAACCCGGGTATATTACGAACCGATTGATTCCGACCCCCGGATCTCTCTTAGGTGGATTGAATTCTTTTGTTTTTTTCGGAGTACCTTATGCGAAATGTATATATGCCTGCGTGTGCGAGGATCGAGAGCGACTGAAATTAGATTACACGTGGAGGAGGTGAGCACGTACTTTTAGAAGAGGTATGGGCGATAAGTTCGGTTTGAATGTGGGTTGAGGCGGCTGCGGCGTTGGCCTCTGATTTATGCGATGGCGCGGATTAGGAGGAGCGTTGAAGTGCTTGTTCGCGGTGGTGCGCGCGCGCGGCCTTCCAATCGCGATGGGTGGCTGGCCGGATGGCGTAAGTGGCGCTTATTAATAGAAATGTACTTGGGTTTTTAATGGCGAGGCGCTTGTTAAGTGAATCATGGCGGCGGTAAAGTTGTCGATGATGTACGTCAAGAGTTTGGATGTTTTGGGTGAGTCGGTGATAAATTTGGGTGAATTGTGTTAAATGCAGTTTAAACTATTTAGAAGAAGTTCTTTTATTAGGGAAGTGCAATTTTTACTTTTCTCGTAAGATTATCTTGCCTTACAGATGTAAAATTACTCAAAAGTACATAAGTATGACAGCCGGAAATTTGTAGGATTGTAGTTTCAATTTTAGTCGCTTTTCGGTTCTGAACATTTCAGCACTTTATAATATATCATAACTTTTCTTATTCAAACGTTTACTTTTTGGAAAAACAAACAAGTCCAGACTTGACAATGTTATATGTCTTCAGAAGCATGTGAAGTATGACTATTGACTGTACATAAAACTCGCAAGCGTAGCTGACTGTAAACAATGACATTTATTGAAGATTTGTAAAATGAAAAAAAAATTAATTTGAACAATGTATGTCTGGTAGATTTAGTTGTGTTAATTTAAATTTTAAGTTTTGCAATCTGTAGTCTAGAGATAAGTTTGTTAAATTATCACCCAGATATATATATATACAGTATAAGGTTCATCTGCAAGTATACATAGATAATTAAGTACCATCCTCGACGACAGATTATGTACTAATTTCAGCGTTTAAAGATAAAAAGTTATTCGAGCGTTTCATAATTGTTCAAGTCTGCACTGATGCAAAAGCTGTTACCTAGTTTCGAACAAAATCAATTTCCTTTTTTATCAAAGTCAAAAGTACCAGAGATTTCCCCATCCATGTCTCTGACAATTATTGCAGTTTTCCCCAGTTTTCGGTAAACAATGAAAGAGTTATTTAATTAAAACTTCATCAACGCCGCAGTTTATAACAAGTGCAAACCACACTTTTCACGTAAAAAATAATCAAGGCAAAAAGCAACAACGGTAAGTTCAACTAAACTATTGAATTCTAGCGAAAACCGTTAATTACTCGACACTCGACATCCTCCGCAAACCGCCAAAACCCACATATATCCGAAAATATTAATACACCCGGGGGCACTCCCAAGTAAGAATTTGTTATCGCACATCAGAGCTTCCTCTCGTCCCCGGCTCTGACAGCATCCATTTGCTAAAATCCAATAATTTGACTGACGCCATCAGCTTTAATTTTCCGTCTTCCCGCCACACCCCCCCCCCCCCCCCCGCGCGATCACTTAAAAACGTCAAAACCCGACACGCTCTACACGACTGATACACACATTCCCTCTCTCGAGCCAAGAATAAAAAAAGCGCTCGAAACAGAGCACGAAGTCACACACACACACATGCACGCGAGAACGCTCGAATAATTGACAAGAAGCCGCGCGCTCGCGTCGCACAATGTGCCGGAAGCGCTCGGTATAGAAAATAGTCCGCGGGGCTCTCTTGTCTCTCGTCATTCTGAAAATAAAAGTAACGGCGGAAAGCGTGCGTCGTACACACACACACAACCCTTTCCCCTCTCTCTTTCTCTTGCTCTACTGGGTATATTCTTCCGAGGCAGTGTAGAGGATCCCAAAAACGACGACGTCCATTTGCAGCGGCGTCTCTCTCTCTCCTCCGTAAATAGCTAATGGCAAGTGTCTCCGTCTCTCTGCTATTGCTTTTTCTCTCGGTGTCGTATTTCTCTCATGGGGTGCGCGGCGTCTTGCCTGTCGAGCGGACGTATACACGTTGGCTTTCCGGTGTGTGTGCATGCATGCAGCTCGGCGAGAGGAGAAGAGTTGCCTCTTGGATGCATGTGCAGTGCGGTGCACGTGGCTCGTGGCGCGTGTCCGAGGCGTTCTCTTTGACTTCATTAGCGTTGAGAGAGAGAGAGAAAGAGAGAGAGAGAGATGGGTGGAGTATAAGTGCAGTGCGATTTTTAAGCTCGTTTGGCTTTTGAAGAAGTTGCTGCTTTGAAGGCCTTTTTTGCGGGATAATATGGTATTAATTGCCGGTTAAAGAGATCTGGCTGGGTCTTTTGAATGTTTTGTGTATTGAAGTGCCGTTGAATGATGTGGATTTAACTTGGTAAAATTAAATGATTTTTTTTAAATTCTATTTTGATAATAATACTTGCGCATAAATACATTATATGTCTGATTCTAACATGCATTCTCATACTTTTGTATTATGTCATTTATTATTATTATTACTATTTTAATAGGTAATTTGATATTGACTTTTGTAATTGTATTGACGAATGTTTTTTTATGAATATAATCAATAGAATAAACAAATTCTTCAGTATTTAGACAATTTATTCTTTTTCTAGTATTAAAAGTAATTTATTTTTGGAAATAGTTTTTTTATTTTCTATTAGGGTCAATTTATATATTTTCATGTTATTTCTTGATTATGAACAATCCTAAAGAGAAAATAGAATTGTTATTTTTATAAATTAAGTTAAATGTAGTTATGAACGACAGTGAACATCAATAATGTAATTTTAGTTTCAACGAGTAGCGGAAACTGAGTAAAAATAAAATAATTATTAAATTGCATCAATGAAATACACCGTCAAATACACGTTGACATCGTACCAATTTTAGTTAATAAAAAATCCATACTTCCGCCTCTGTGTATATTATTTTCAGAATCTAATACTTCTTTTAATAAACGAATTCCAAATAAAATAATGTTTTTTTTTATTAGTGATCATAAAAAATATAAATGTATATCTTGTAGCACATTAAAAGATAATAATATCGTACTACGAAGAAAGCCCATCGATAAAAACTTTATATCGTGTTTCACCATCAATTAAGCTCCTATAAACACGTCAAAATTAGTCTCAATAGCCAAACATCCGCATCCTTCTCTGCGCGACCCTCCATCCACTTTCATCGGCTCTGAAAATCCCAAAAACAAGCCCCCAATCAACAAAACCTCCCGATCAGATAAAGAATCATCATCGTCCACGCAAATTCACCTCGATCTTATCCGAAAATCTCCAAAATAACAATATTATATTATCCCCCATCGCCCCCGATAAAAGAAAACGAGAACTCCAAGCATATGCATGCACGCAAAGAACTCAGACTCTCCGAATTTAAAAAAAGAAGTCGGGCGCACGAGACCCCCCAGAATCCCTCAAACGAATCGTCGTCGTCTTCGTCCCACTTTGAGATATATACGCCGCTGCTGCAGCTTCTGGCATTCATGCGAAATGAGGCTCAAAACGCTGGCTACGGCGCACCCGCTCGCGTTCATTGAAAAAGGGAAGGCGACCTTATCTCTCCTCGACGAGAGACTGTATATTCCTTTAATTTCTCTCCGTGTGCGTGCCGTATATACACACAGGCAGAAAAGAGTCCCGCGGAGAGACTCGCGCGCATATGCAGAGAGAGAGAGAGAGAGAGAGAGTCCCTTTGATGCTATGCACCTGGCGCAGTCCTCTTTTTTTTCTAGATATATATTCGAATAATTCGCGTTTTAAACTCTCTCTCTCTCTTTCTTCCTCCTGTGTGTCTTATCTCGTTGGAGCATCGGCTTTTTTCTCAACCGAGAAGAAGAAAGATTCGCTCTGCACGTATAGTATGCCTACGTGCGCGCGCGTGTATAGGCTCGAGGCTCGCTCTTTGTCTCGACTTTTCATATATACACCTACCTACGTTTCTTTTTTCGATTCGTATTTAGAGAGACGTATACCTTTCTTTCGCTCGCGCGTTTCCTCGCGAGGATGCGGCGCGTATATGTACGTATGCATTATCTCGCTTCTTCTTGACGTGCACATGCGCGCGGAGGAGAAAAAACAGCTGCCGCAGCCCATTTTTCACGCGGACGCGAGGCGCGAAAGGAGCGCGAGCGCGCGTGTATGAGGGATCGTCGTTTTATGCAAAATTGGGTGTCCCGAAGAGAGAAATATGCGCGCGGCGCGTTGCGCGCGAGATTTCGTTTGTCGGTTTGTTTGCGCGGACGCGGCGAGTTTTTTGGGATCGAAAAAGTTTGGAGAATAAAGGTATAGGCTTCGTGGAGATTTAGGGAGATTCGTGGAAAGGAGTGCGTTGGTATGGTGAAGAGGATGCTTTTGAAATACAATATTTATTAACTTGATATAGTATTGTCAAGCATCAAATAGAAGCATTTTCATCGATAAACGTTTACTTGTTGACGTTGTGTACAGAACATTTACTTCAATATTCTCAAGTAAAAATAGAATATGACTTTTTATTTTATCTCTAGTAGTAATCAAGCTATAGTTATATAAGGTTTTTTAAAATTGGAAACGAGTAATTTTTACAAAACTCCAAGGATGTCATAGGTCTCGTTCGGTTTTTATATGTATTACTTCAAACGCACTTTCTTACTCCTATCCTAAACCGGAAGTTGTCCGCCAGTGAACGGGAAGAAAACTGTGAAAAAGTGGAAGTGATCCAAAATACAAACTTTATTTGTTGTCGACCCACTTTAACGTCTCATTTTTCAATCTTCTTCTTTTATTACTTCTGGTATGTTTCTTACCATCTAGGTCATAGCACATCACCGGAAGTAAATCAAAAGTTATCGGAAATAAACCAGAACTGTTGATTATTTCCAAATTATTTATATAATATTTAGTTTGAGTTATGAATAATTATGATACTGACAATCTTGTATAAAAGTGAAATTTCAAATAATGAGTAAATCTAAGGGAGCTTTAGCAAGTGACAAGTCTCACTTCTTGTGTAATATAACTTATAACAACACCTTTTCAAAACATCTTTTATGATCCATTCCAAGTAACTCTCAAAATCAGCATTCAACTTCAAACCTCGTCACTCTCAACTCTCAACTACAATCTTATACACTCAACCCTGACGTCAGCCAAATCACCAACTATTCAAAAATCAAACCATCTCGCATCACGCAAACCTCCCCTGCACACATCTATCCCATCCATCCCTCTCCTTCAAACTCGAAAGAGCCTCTCTCTCTCTCTTGATACTCTCTTGACACTAAACTGCGCCGCGCGCGAAAAGGCTCTTTTCGGCCCTGTGCCTGCTGCACACTGCTCTCGCGTCAAAGCTCCAAGTTTATACACGATAGGTAGTGTACGTATACCTGCCCTTGTATACACACCGAGGGCGAGAGAGGCGGCGGCAGGCGACGGCAGCGGAGCGTTTTGCAAGCGACAAGCTTTATAAATCTCTTGTCAGAGCTGCTGGTGCTGGTGCTGCCGCTGCGCCAAAGGAAAAACGAAAGGGTGCTGAGAGCGAGAGAGGCCAAAGGCGAAGGAAGGAAGGAAGGAAGGCTTAATTTCCTGTCGCGGCGCGACGCGAGCCGACGCCGCTGCACGAGAGATTTTCATTAAAATGTCGTTAATAATATTCGCTTGCCGGGGAGGTGTAGTGGAGCTCGAGCCCTTTTTAAAGCTACGCCAGGAAGTATGCGTGTGCGTGCGTGTGAGTGTGAGTGTGTGTTTGTGTGTGTGTGCGTGTGTGTGTGTGTGTGTTTGTAGGAGGAAAAATGGAGAGGAGGAGAGTATCGGGTAATTTTTTCGATTTTAATAGGTGGTGGACTTGCAAGTTGGGAGCCTTCAGGTGCATGTAGTGGTATCGAAGTATCGATATAAGTTTAGATTGGCT
Organism: Gastracanthus pulcherrimus; assembly: GCA_949152435.1. Lineage (NCBI taxonomy): Eukaryota > Metazoa > Arthropoda > Insecta > Hymenoptera > Pteromalidae > Gastracanthus > Gastracanthus pulcherrimus. Next base: position 16,034,347 of record OX424575.1, read on the forward strand.
ATATGTTGTTTTTTGGTTTAGTTTGAACTGCTTGCTAAATTTAATATATGGTTAAAGAAATTACATCCGTGGAGACATAATATTTTGTTCATTAACTTGGACAATTTCAGTGCAGGTTTTTCCGTATTAGATACATTATTCAACAACTATAGCTATTTCCGCCAAAGCAGAAAAACGTAAAACGGGAAAATAAATTAATTGAAAAATTAATCCGTCCTGGAAAAGGAAATTAAAAGCATATTGCATATAATTCTAATTATATTGAAATAATTTTTAGCTGAGTATAATAAATTACATAATATAGAAAATGATGTACTTCTGTGAGTCTCAAAACATTTAAATTACTTATGAAGTATAAAATACTATAGAATCTCCCATGTCAAAAATTCTTTGCCATTTTCATTAAAAGGTTTAATATCACTTTATTATAATGTAACAGTGCATGCAAAGAAATTAAATGGCAATACCTGCAACGCATTCACACTTGGATGGCTAGAACAATATTGACAATATAAACAATATCAACAATCAAATCCAATTCGTAACATTTTTTATCTATTTATTATACATTATACAAACAAATGAAATCAATAAATACTACTCGTATCTCAAATGCACTCTAATCGATATGTTACTAAAACTCATATCATTCAGATTTAAAAATAAGGGAGGTACAGGTAATGTGGCCACCTTAAGGAACTCAATTCCCAGTAGATATATATCGGATTTTGAGGCTTCGGAAACTATTGAGACATGTTATTTGAACCTTTAACTCTAATACCTCATAAGTTTTTTTCCAAAAAAATGTACACTTCGAATTTTAATTAAAGAAGCTCTAATAGTAGTTAAAAATCTTCAATTCTTATGGTTAAGTCGTATAGTAAGTGCTTCAAAAAGTCAAGACTAGCCTAGCAGAGAATTCCTTTATGTGTTATTTAAGGAGGTTCATCTGGTAAAGGAATTAATGAAATGTGGTATACCGATAGATATAGTTTCCAAAATAATTCAGTTAAATTTTCGGAACTATCTAATAATTAGAGGGCGCTAACAGCGAGGTCACTGCGCCACTCAACATCTACTATCACAATAAAACACTATAGGAATTACGGCGCCCCAGAATATCGCATACAGCGAGATCTCGTGTAAGTAGCCACATTACCTGCATGTCCACATTACCTACACCCACCTTATTTATTCCCACCTATCATAATTTAAAAAATCACCCACGCCCACCCTCATTAAGCAAATCCTCGAAAATACAACCACCTATATAACCTTCACCCCGCACGCTATACCAACCATATCCACGCGTCAAAATTATTCAAATCTCTCCTCCCGAAAAAGAAAGGTCCCGTATAATGACGTTACTGCATCCGCCACGAGATTACGCGCCTGCGCCTCCCCGGCACACACGTGATATTTTATGCAAAACTCGCGGCGCATCCGCGAGCGCACGTAACGTATAAGCATTCGCGTCAAATTTATACGCAACTCGCGCGCGCTCGGTGTAATGCAATATTAAAGTACGAATATGTGTCACACGCGTGCTCGCAGCGGGTCTCATCTATTTTTCACTCCCGTTCGCCGTGCATACGGCTGCGAGATAACGGGAAAGAGGAGCGAGCGCAGATTTTCAAGAGTGAAGTCTCAAGTGTGTGCGTGCGTTATACGGATGCGCGTGGGATTTGATGGAGTGCGCGAGGAGCGAATCGATTTTAATTGAGTTCGATGCTGGTGTGGTTTTTTTAGGGAATTGAACGTTTGTTTGGGGCATGGGAGGTAATTTGAGTGATGCCGCTGATGCGATGCGGGTAATATGTGTATTTTAATTTTTGTTTCATTTGTAATTTATCTTGTCATGTACAGTGTTAAATTGAAAATTTATAGGTAGAAATTCGAAAGGCTGATTATATTTTTAAATATTGATGACAAAACGCTGTCGATTGCTTGGATTTGCTTTCCGGAAGAGATTCCAATTTATACTAAATTATTATTTACAGTACATTTGAGTGCCAAAAATTCATAAGTAAAAACTGTAATTTTGGGAAATTATTCATTTAATATGAACATCCCTTTTGTCTTCTTTTCAACAAATAGCACAGTCATTAGACGATAACATAAAATCATAATATTAAGTTAAAACTGAATTTATGACTAACAAATTGTTTACGTACTTACATAGTTTTTAATAATAGTGTACGAAATAAATTCGTAAAATACAGATACCTCAAATATCTCATAAGTTTATAGAATAAATTGATTAAAAAACATTACTTTCTCTTTCAAAGAGCTATAATAGCTGGATTATATTCTAAATAAAGTACATTTTTTGCGAGCAGTATATTTGGACTCGCGAACTCACACAATTTGTTCACACGTTAAAATTTATCGAAACAATACTTTCTCCCTTCAAACCCCAAAAAAAGCGTCTTCCAGCGCATTGTTTCGCGTCTGCACTTTACGACTCCTTCAGCACCGCACACATCGGCCCCCTTCCCTCTCTTCCCACCGCGAACTAAAACAATGTTCCCCCATTGTGTACCGAGCCATAAAATACTAAAATTTCAACCCCGAAGAATTTCGCGCATTGTCGACTCTTCCAGCACCTCTTCCCCCCCTCCTCCCTGCGCTCTAACCCCGCGCGCGCGCGCGTCTTACACACCAGCCAGCCGTGTAAAATTAGAATTCCGCACGCGCGCGCGTGCTCGAAGGGCCCCGAACTATATATACACATGCACGCCAGTCGAATAATTTCTCGTGGGGGCAACGGCGCCGCCGCCGTCCAAAGAAATATCGCCGAAGTTCGCCTCGCCAGCCGAGCGAAGTAGTAAGGGTTGTACAAGGAACAAGAGAAGAAAAAAAAAGAGGGAAGAGAAGCAGAGAAGTAAAGGAGAAAACTGCCCGAGGCGTCGGAAATACTACTATCGACGAAAGTTTCTCGAGATGGGCGCGGGAGGAGGAGAGGACTCGTGGGTGTGATTCGGCAGCGCGTGGCTTTTCAAATTAAAATGCGGATAAAGGATGGTGAAGTGGAATTGAGGGCTTTTGGGATGTATCGAGGATAGGGGTTTTAACGAGGAGTTATATTCGGTGTGAGTTGTAAGCGATGTTCGATTGGAATGATTCGGTGATTTTGGTGAATCAATTCGAGAAATGTTGTTGTATGACCATAATTCGTAATTTAATTTTGTTTTAATGATAGACTTTTGAAGATACATACCTTCTACATAACAGATGAATAAACAACTGAGGTTTACTTAAACGTAGACACTTAAATCTATTTACCCCATGTAAAAAAGTTTAATAAACAACTGAATTACGTTAAACTGTAGATTCTTAATTCTACATACCACTTAACAATATTGTATATATTTATTAAAAACATTAAAAAGTAAAAAAGTTTATTAAAAAGTAAAATAATATTGAGGAACCATAGAGGAATCATTTAGAATCAAATGGATTTTCATTTTGGCGCATATTTTAAAAGAAGTCCGCTTGAAGTAAAAATTTATGGAAGTAAAAATCCATGTTATGAATTGTTGATAACGAATCTAGAATGTAATTTGAAAAGTAAACTAGTGTATACCTTATATTAATATTATATTTCAAATTTAAAATCAATGACCTATATGAAACTAGAAGCTGATATATGAAAGTATATAGATGAATTTTCAGAAAATCGATAGATTTGAAAAATTACAATGTTCAACGTAAACAAGTATTTCACTTATCAAAAATAATCTATCGTGAGAACTATTCTGCAAAAAACGTATATTAACATGTAAAGATTCATTAGGATTTGAGTCATTTATACCACTTTTCGATAAAACACACTTAACCCATATATATTTATAAATAATAATACTAAAAGAAGAAAATCGTTATAATATAAGTCTAAAAAGAACATCGTAAAATCTAGATGAAAAAACGCTACACTACCTCTACCAAAGAAAATAGTCACTCTCACCTCAATGACTTGAATCAACAATCAACCCCACATCTCCGAATCCATTCCCAAAAAGAACCACCCTCCGACCTCTCAAAGCACCTCGTCCACATCCTCTCCCTCCCTTCCTCGCTCGCACACACGGCGTCGAAAATCTGCGACGCTTATGCAAATCCGAGGAACGCCGCTCTCATATTTGCACCGCGCGATGTGCAGAGAGAGAGAGCGCCGACGAAACGTGACGAATCGCGCTGCTCCCTTTGATTAGCGTAATGAACGGGCCAATTAGAGAAGACGGGGGAGGACTGAGAGCGCGAGGGGCTGCCGAAAACGGAGCTCGAGCGTACGAACGCTGTGTACGAGACGCGAGTGTACAAACGTTCTTTGAGACTGGGAGGGAAGTGTTCTTTTAAGGTTTGCTCGGGTGATTTGAGTTTTTTCTGGGAATTGTTTGGCTTGGAGATGTAGGTTTGGTTGAAGGATCTTGGTGATTTTTTGAGATTGTTTAATGTTTAGTTGGCGTAAGGATAATGTAGCAAAGTTATATTTATATTTACGATTTTAGTTAAATATTTATTTATACAGTATATACTTAGTTAAAGTGTTACAATAAAAACTAATGAGCATTCTGATGGTGTAAATATTCATTAAAGATTATCTTGGAATACTTTTACCTACGTTATTATGAGCAATTTACTTTTATTATAGAACATTATTTTTTTGTTGCGCAAGAGAAATAATTGAGTCTATTGTGTTATATGAACCGCTCGTGAGAGTGTATCAAATAATTGAATACCGACTTTATGACGTGATTTACAAACAATGCCTTTGAGCCTCGTATTTAGTGTCGATTAACATTTGCACAACTAGTTTACTATATATATATAATATCATTCATAATAACATTTCGGCATAAGAAGCTCACTTTCACGAAAGAAAATTTTATCGCATTTAACAGGCACATAATCCCACCTATAAATGAACGCGCTCGCATTTCGAACTTTCCATTAGCTGATTCGACTTTGTCCCGAACTCGTTACCAAAGTGTCCCCGCAAATACGATCCACCCGTAAACGAATCCTTACATCAATCCTCGCGCATCGAACTAATTTCCGCTGCACTTAAGACCCGTGACCGCGGCCATCAACCTGTCAATAAAATCCTCCCGGCGCACAAACTAAACTGTCCGCGATACTTATTCTCGCCGCGGTGCCCCCGTGCGCTACATACACACTATATACGCGCCATGTGGCGAAATATAATCAAAGGCGCATTATCTCGCGCGCGCGCGCACCGTAAAACTCCCTCGTATATAAGCCCGAAATGTAGGACGATCCTCTCGGCAGAAGAAATCCATCTGCGGAGGGAAGAGCGTAAAAGTATAGAGTCTGCGTGGCATCGCTCGGTCTAGAAAATAGGATGAGCGAGAGGCAAATGGTTTATTGTTTAGAAAGCGCGGCTCGATTTGTATTTTGGCGAAGCACCTACTTTGCCATTTTACTGCTGATGATTTTTGCAAAGTTGTATATCTTTTGGCTTTGCGTCCTGGTTTCAATCGATTTGATTTATTGTTGAGATTTATATTTCGAGATTTACGTAATGTACAGTGGAACTTGCGTGAGCAGAACTCCCCTATTTCGAAAACAGTATGAAAAATCGAATTTCTGTTTTGACTTTCCGATCGATATTTTACATCTGTAAGTTTAACGCAATATATTAAATGGAATTAAATTAAAACATAATTAATTCATAATTTAATAGTAATAATAATAACAGAATAATCCAATTTAATTTTAGATTTTCGTATTTGATTGTATCGTGTTCTATGTTTATTTTAATTAATGTCAATCGTAATAAGCATGGAATACAAATACAAAAGCTTAATGGCTACTGATAATGTTAAAATTATAAAGGCCAGTATTAAAACTATATTAATTAGTAGGATTGAAAAAAGCGTCTTTGTTTATTAGAAAAATATAGTTATATATTCTTCTAAAAATACTGGCATTCAATCTCAAACAGGAGCTCTGACTAAAATAATGCAATTTTTTATTCAATAATTATTAATTAATCAATCTACTATTAAGTAATTTTATTACAAATCGTAGAATAATTACAGTATTCTTTCAACTTTTTGTACTAAAACTTAAATTTAACAGGCACTTATTTAATGCAATATATATTTTTGTCTACATTGTTCATTTTTACGAACAAAATTGTCAAGTTTCTTTTTGGATAGCATCGTTGATATCAATAGAGTAAAACAGTTTTCATTACTTCGTAAAATGTATCCCTCTCTATAATTTGAAAAAAAAATAATATTTTCTCTTCGATTGAGGAATGCTCCACCGTAACTTTATTATTTAATTAACGTGCCTACTTGAAAATACATGACCACAGAAGCAGTTAACAACAGAAAAATCCTAACACCAGCCAAACCATTACCATACCGACCCTATAAACCTCCAGGGGCCTTATTCTAGTTCTAGAGTGATAAACAGCGAAGTCTAGCTATAAACATATTTTCACAGATTTGGCCCAAAACAATGTCCAAGTCGATGTTTTTAGTATTGATCGTAAATTCAAAGCGTAAATAATGGCGCCCAAACACATTACGCTTTGTATTTACGATTAATACTAAAAACATCGACTTGGACATTTTTTTGTCCAAATCCGCGAAAAAATGTTTATAACTAGACTTCGCTGTTTATCACTCTATAATACGTCCCCAGGTCAAATCTTACATACGATTATTTGACGCATCCACCTCCTCAACTACGCATCTAATTCCCCAAAAAGAAAACTCGCTCTCCTAAAAAATCCCCTTTTTCTCAAACGATCCAGCGCGCGACCAGAGCCACAAGCATCTCCTTATTACACGTATTCCCGCGGCCGTGCTCCGCAGCTTGACCGTAACGAGATTTATATTTACGTGCGCTCGCTCGCGCCCGATAAAATCGGCGCCGTAAAACTATTTGCCGCGGTCTTCTCCCCATTATCGTGATGCTCGTGACGCGCGTGGATCAAAAGGAAAAGGCCCATGGGGAACCTCCCACGGAATCGCGAGAGAGTTGTGTTGTGCTGTCGTCCCTCGGGGCTATGCGCGCGCGAGTTCTCTCCGACAGGTATATATAAGGTCTATGGAGGAGAGATGAGCTGTGCGATCGAGATCGAGGATTGTGGTCGCGGGGGTGGGAGAGAAGGGGAGAGGTGGAAAATTAGGTGGATAAATGCTCGGTATTTAAAATGCTGGGAGAGAGGAGAGTTTGCGGGTATTTTTCTTGGGGTGATTGAGGAGATAATTTGATTGGCGATCGAGCGGGTTTTTGTTCTTGTTTGGTGTTTGAATGAGTTTCATTGTAAGTGTAAATTATATTGCTTTTTGCATTTTAAGACAAATCTGCAAATATGTTTAAAGAGATAATGATGTATCGATAAATATAAATTGAAATAAATATAGAAACATTTAAAGAGATAATAATGTATCGATAAATATAAATTGAAATAAATATAGAAACATTTTTAAACATCCCTGCTGATTCATTGACACTTTAGCTTCCTCAAACTTAATTACTCATTTTAATGTGAAATATAACTGTTCTAATATATTAATTTAAATAGCTACCTGTATCTTTTTTAATAATAGAATTATTAGAAAATATTTTTAACAATATAACCTCATGTGCGTTATTTTCAGTAACAATGCTAACTTTTATGGAAATACACTAATTTAATTGAGATCATGAAGAACTGCGGATTCTGGAGGAGACAATTTCTCAACTTATCTATTGTCATCCAAATGTAACAAAATGATTGATGGCATTGGATAATATTTTAAAGAAACCTTACTTGATTAATGAAATATTTATTGTTGTCGGATACTATTATCTCCATTTATACCAATTGTTACACGTACAATGATTAATTAATGGATGAAAAAAATTATTTTTATTTGGTTCGAGTAAATAACAAAATATAGTTAAGTGCATTCTTTTGCTTCTGATCATATTCGAGCTTTGTTGTAAGTCATCTTTTTCTTAGAACTATTGAAATAAATGATTGATTATAAATGCATTAAAAGTTTTAGAAAATATACCAATCCGGCTCTGCGGAAGCACTCAAATACTACAAAACTATAGGAAATTGATGCATCATTGTATCTAATAATAACATGCTTCGACAAACACCATTCTCAATAACCGAAAACACCCACGTTCAAGTCCCAAAGCTACAACTGACTAACACTCACCAAAAACAACCCCAACAAGACCCCATAAACAGATAACCAGACCCCCTCCACACCAACGACTATACAATCCGCACTCCCATACAAGCTCCAACCTGAACCCAAGAGATAAAAGCCGACCAAGAGAGCCATGGCCAGCACACACACACATACACCCACAGCTCCAGACGAGAGCGAAAAGAAGGCACTTTGCTGAATTACCATGATCGGCCGGAACGCGCTGCCGGGCCCCCGCCTGATTGCCTCTCCTGCTCTATACCGGACTCTGCTATACGTCATTCGCGCGACCCTAATCTCGATGAGTCACGACTTTGCGGCGCGCGCCGATTCCCCCTCGAGCTAGAGCTGCGGCGCATCGGCATACCTGGTGCCTGGCCGCACCGGAAATCTGCTTTTCTCACTTGGGAAAGAGAAAGAGCTGCTGGTTGGATGGAGAGCTTGTTTACGTGGGTCGCTGCTGCGCTGGAGGAGATTTTTCCGGTGAGGATGGAATGGCGATTGCATGTGTGTAATGGGGAGGAGAGAGAGAGAGAGAGTTGGATTGGTATTGGAATGGGTGACGGTGGACTGGTTTCGATTGTTGCGATTGCGAATGGAGTTTACGGTATTTTGCAGATATGACTAATGGATTGTAATTGACATTATTTAGGTGATCTACGATTGTTTGTTATTCTTTTAGAATAAAAGGTCTTGGGTCGTGTTCGTCTGGGTGAAAGTATAGAAATTATCGATATATACGTAATTGGTTGCAATGCTTTCTTCTGATAGTATTATTACAAACGAATAATAATAATAAAAGTATAATGAAGGGCGTTAGTTTGAGTTATAAAAGAATTTCTTTACTTACGTTAATTTTGGAGAAAAAGTGCGTTACTGAATGACAAATTAAGAGCATACTCGATTTCAAAAACCAAAATAGAATTATATATATAATATCGAAGTTTACATCGATGTTACATCGATTTTTTTTATTACGTAACTGTTTAGAAAATGTCTGAAAAAGGCATTCCGATACATGAAAAATTGCCCCGACCCCTTATTATGGTTTAAAAATGCACTTAAAAAGGTAAACATTTTTCTTGCTGTAGTACGGAAGAGTATCGCTAAGTTTTGTGCGAGTGCAAAGGTGACATAAAAATGCGTATTCCTAATTTTTTATAGCCAAATTAATAACTGGGTAAGTAATATAAGGTAATAAAGACATAATAATTATACAATCTTTGTCTCGTACAAATTAACGGGATATTACGCTTGTGAGATCCATGAAAAAATAAAGTGGTTTACAAGGTTATATTTTTATTGCTTTATATTGCTTTACCAGTAATAAACTCAGCTGAAAAAAATTTAGGAATGCGCAATTTTACATGATATTTATGTCGTTAAAATATTATCGGGATATTATGCTTATTAGATTCATGAAAAATAAAAGTGGTTATTGGGGTTATGTTTTTCTTACCTTATATTACTTTACCAGTTATTAATTTTACTAAATAAAATCAGGAATACGCATTTGTATGTCACCTTTGCACCTTTACAAAATTTTACGGGATTTATCTTTCCAACTGCAACAAGACAAATGTTTTCCTCTTTCAGGGCATTTTTAAATCTAATTAAGCGGTCGGAACAATTTTTTATATATTGGTAGGTTTTTTCCAGACAATTTCAGAAATAGTTACGTAATAAAAAAAATCGATGTATCTTCGATGCAAACTTCATCCATATCTAAAAAGTTATAAGTATATTGAAATTGATGTTGCGGTGAAAGTAATGTAATTTGACCAATGGTTAAATAATGGCATCAATATATTGATGAAGTGTAGTTAATTGAGCAAAAGTATGTAGGGATAATAGTGTCAAACATAGGATATCGGATAAGATATAAAAATATTTCTGACTTCTCACTTGTACCCACGTGTAAGCTAAAAATATCTCATAATTATTATGAATGAAGAATAAAAAAGCATTTGTAATATTCATGCACTAAATATCTACATTTCTGAATAGAAATTCAAGTTGTTATTTCTTTGAGGGCAGTAATAAGAAATTCTTATGTTCTGCTTAAGTTTCAGAATAAATTATATAAAAAACCAACAAGAATTATTATTTATTACATCTAGGCTCAATTTCCATGTACATTATTAATATTATATCTGACTTAAATAGAGGATATTTAATATTTTGCACTAGTACACGCCGCGATATTTACATATATTGCCTGCTTTTGCATTCAGAGCACACCGGAAAATAAAAAAAAAAGAACAAGAATTACAGGTTATGAGAGTGTGAGAAGTTCGCGTGATGCGATAGGTGTTAAAGGGGTGGAGAGAGGAGGGAATTTTATTATGGAATGCGGAATTTTATAGGCGCGGGATGCGTTTCGTGAATTACACGTTTTATGGGTAGACTGCGATACCGCGCGCAGCTCGCGAGAGATGCAAATGCATAATGCATCAAAATTGTTGGTTATGTTTCTCGACGTTTAGTGCATTTTTTTAATAAGTGCGGGAGTGCGCGGGTACATAGGTATCACAGTATTGGATTGAATTTTCCGTAAGTGGCAATAGAAAGCTTTGAATAAGTATCGATATTACGAATTTTACCGTTATATTTGGATTCTTATTGACAAAATGCATGTAATAGTAATAAATCGTCATTGTGTAATATAAATATTTTTATTCTTTTTATAGCATTACATAAGCATAAATGAAAGATATAATAATGAATGCGTAATACTGGTACTTTTTTTATAAATATTAAAAAAGCGGAATAATTTTCATAATTCCAGAATATCAATTTAAATTTTAACATTGATTATTAAAAGTGTTAAAATCATTGGTTGATAAATAATTTCTTCGTATATTTACTGATTCTAAAATTTCTCTAAAGGAGTAAATAATGCTGTTCTTTTACTCCAAATAAGTTATTTAAGTCCTGGTAAAGAAATATTAATAAATGTGCTATTTAACTAATTTTTGTTAAAATCAGTGATCTAAAAAATCATCAATCGAACATTAACTTTAATACTTTTGACACATAAAACATTCTATTTATTCAACATATTAACCAATACCTGTATAATTAAATAATTTTTCTGAAATAATGAAAAAAACAACAACATTATAAATCAACGGCAGTAACCATAACAAAAATTGACTTAACATTTCTGAAACTAAATTCATCGTCAAAAATACGTATAATCCCCAACTTGATAAACGATTCCAAACAAAAGGACAGATCGCTAATTAAACATCCACCTCTCCAAAAAAAAGGAACCTCTACATTATTACCTCGCATACGCACGACACAACGGTCACGGCATTTTCGTCGCGTCATGCCCTCTTGATCAGCGCGCAAGCTTCACCTACTTCCTCAATTTCACAGTCGTCCATTAGCTAAAACAAGCCTTTCTCTCCTCGTTTCTCTCTCTCTCTCTCTCTCTCTCTCTCTCTAACCCACACCGAAAGGGTAAGAATTAAGTGAAAACGAACCTTGTCTAATGCCACCGAAAAAGCCTACGACCGCAACAACAACAGCTGTCCTCCTCCTACCTCCCAAAAAAAAGCCTCTACCTACAAAAAGAAAGGAACGCCCGGCGCCACGTAGCATGACGGCACTTTCCGAAAATTTCGCCCGTGACGAGCAGCTGGTGCGGACACGCGCGCTCCTCGCGTTATTACGCGCAATATCGCGTATGGATATACGTAACCCTTTTTCCGCTGTGCCAAGGGCTTCCGCGACCGGTTTTTCCATTATCCGGGGACTTTATGCGCGCGCCGACAGGGCTAATCGCCGTCAGGTGAGACGGTGAAAGGGGTTAGATCAAAGGCGGTTGTGTGATGGCTGCTGCAGATGCGGGGAAGAGAGTAGTGAAATAGATTCTTATCGCGGGACTCGGTGCTTTCACGCTTTCGTGAGTCGAGGTCGGGTTGTGTGCGAGTTTTTTTCTTTTTTGGGTGTCTTGGCTTCTTTTGGGTTTGGAAAATGCGTGCGTTTTTCGATGGGTGCAGATGGGGGAGATCGATGTGATCCGGAGTGATGAGATGGTTGAGAGGTTTCGAGGGATGTGGGCTACTGGGTTGTGTTATAGGGGCTTGGGGCTCTTGTTACGGTTTTGGAGAAAGGTGTGAATTTTTCGGATGATGTACGAGTGTGAGAATTCTCGTTTCACTTTGTATGCCTGGAAATTTTGTCTATAATAGGTTTGTGTACTGTAAGAAATTATTAGGATTTCAGTTACTACATTGAGGATATAATATATACTCGATTTTGTGTAAAAATTGCCACAATTATAGTAAACATTACTAAAATATAAATAGGTTAATTTTTATTGAATATGATTATAGTTCTTATATGGAATCTAAATAGTATATTATTATATATATATATAATTTGTAATTTTTGCGATATAATTTTTCTCAATGTAACTAATACGATTGGATCAAAACATTTGAATGTACATTTTAACATTTATTAGTCTAATAACTTATAAATCCTCAATTCTCACGTACAGCTTTCCCCGCTATAAAAAGAATTCCATCCCTGCAACAATATATCTGTCAAATATTGATAAACACCCTCTCGCACATATTGTATTCAAGCACACGTTTGGAAACTATAATACCCGATATCATATTCTGTACTCATCGGCAGATTCTGTAAATGCTGTGAGAATAGTGTGGGAGTGCATAAATACATAAAAATACATCTTTTTAGAAACACTATCGATTTTTAAAAAGAATGCAATTAGAATTTGAATAGCTATCGAAGTGTATTAATGTGAAACCTAATACAGTAAATCAAGTCAATAATAAATCAAGCTTATACAGTAGTATTCGACTCATTATAAAAATTGACACAAAAAAATTCATCAAACTACTCCTCAACCCTCTAAATTATAATTCATAGTTTTCCATCTCACGTCCTGTATCCATTCGTGAGCACGTATCTAAACAAAATACGTGACTCCAGAAAAACTATTATTTAAATTTAAAAATAAATAATTTCGTCTATATAATAATGTTTAGAACATACTTGCAAATACCGCGATATTATTTAAAAAATGTTACCATTATCTATCAAGGGAACAAAGCTAATGTAGTAAATCAATTATTATGATGAGAGAATCATTTTTGTAAAAAGTGGAATACTGAGTTGCCCAATGTATAATAAAAGAAATTTCGTCTACAGGATTATGCTGTTTAAAAGTACATATTTAAAGCTAAAGTATTATTTACAGTATTTTAGATACCTGAAAAGATATTTTCTGTTCGATTCTTTGATAGCCATTCACATAAGTTTTAAAAATAAAAATGTATCACTAGATACGAGCTTTATGGTTTTAAATGTGCCATGAACACATACAAATCTAGAAATACTACTACTAAGACTGCAAAGCATTGTAGCTGCATCATTTTAGCTGGCATAGCTATATAATGTTTTAGCAAAAGTGTCAGCTACGTCGTTTCCAGCAAACTTTTTAGCCGTTACAACAATGTACTTCTACGCGAGCAGCGTTATTATAACGAAACCATTTACGCTTTACAACTCTTACAACAAATCGCTTAACAAAATCCACGCTCGTCAGATCAAAAATTCAGCCATACCTCACTCCACCCAACATTTCCAAAAACCCGTCCATCCTCTCTCCTTCGTGTCTCCGTCTCTCTCCGTCTAACCACACGTCCACGAGTGCCACCGTTTACGCTCTCTACTCGTCAGACCCATCGTCCTCTCTCTCTGTCTCCTATATATACGCGTGCGAATCTCTCTCTCGGCACAATGGAACCGAAGCTGTATAGCTGCGGAGCTGAACTGCTGGCTCATTGCTATTCGGCGAGCGCGCCGGACAATTACACGGAGCCGTGCCATCGCAGCGGAATACAGTCGCAGGAGCTCTGAGAGAGACGAGAGAGACGAGAGATAGACGAGCGTAACGGCTAGAGCTGTCCCTTTTATCTAGGTATAGAGGAGTGTCGGAGTGGCCGTATTAGGAGGAGGAAAGGGCGAATATTATGCGAGCAAATCGGAGGGAAGTCGCGCGCGCGGATGATGCTGGATTGGATCCCGGCTTGCGCGTCACGACCGAGATGATGGATCGAGGATGGAGGGGTATTACCGGGATGATTGTTTCGATTATTTTACTTCTTTTTGGGGGATGGAGCTTTTGGAGTATACTGTGGGAAATTTCTGAGAATTAAATTTAATATTTGGAATTCATCGGTATATTTAGATATAGATGGGTAGATGGATATTTATTTGTAAAAAGGTTGGTAAAAGTATAGTTGTAAATGGCGCTTTACGTCATGAATTGCTGTATGTCACTGTAACCACAATAGTTGCTTGTCAGATATATTTCATAAAACTGTAATACATATACGTAGTATAGCCGTCGCCTCGTCAGTCAGCCATCGCTTCATGTAATAGGAAATATCGAACATATTAGGTATATATTTGTTGATTACATATTAATAATATAATTGATAATAATAACTTATTCATTATAACATTTATACGTATTAATCAGACGTACATTTTGACCATGTTGTACTCTTGTTAATAAATCAACCTACTTATTCTTATGTAGAACAAATGAAGTTCAAATAAGCGCGGGGAATAAATATAAGAAAATGCATACAAATGTGAGAAACCGTGAGTTTGTTATGAATTTCAAACATGATTTTTACAACTTTTTTACATTCCATTATATTTGTCATACTTTTTAATTTGTTTTACTGATTTTACTTTTTAACATTTCTCTTTCTTTTTACAATTTCTTATTCATAGTTCTTACTCATTTCTGAAATTGTCTCAGGTATATAATCATAAAGAATAAATTATTGATGAATATTGTAAAAATATAAGAATATGAGAGAAACCGACAGATATTTCCTTACATTTGTATACCTTATTATTTCCACTATAGAGTAACGAATTAAGTTAAATCATTCAACAATGAACATCTACAGTAGACTTCACATCATTTTTCACTATCTTTATAAAAAATGAATCGCATTCCAACATTATACTTAATCGTGTCCATACACTCTTTACTATTAAGTTTCATATATTCCATTGAATAAAACCTCAATCCACAAACTCTTACATTAATTATTTCCCAACAGTTGTAACCAATTCCACTCCGTCCCCACCACACCGCCCGAAAAAATTTAATTAAAAACCTTATCAACATACCTCTACCCAACCTCAAGCCCTCCCAAAAAAAAGGACCCAGGAAAAAGCCCCGTCGAATATTCCATTCTCGGCGTTGAATCGCGGCCCGCACTTTGACGAGCACCGAAGCCACCGCCGCGCGACGAGGATCATTAATCCCGACGCTCAACGCCCTTCCATCGCCGCGCGTGTACGGCCTCGATAAATCAAATTTCGACTTGTAGCCCCCCCCCCTCGCGTACATATTCGCGCGTCCGATTTTTATCTCTCGCCCGCGCGAAACGGCGCGCGATTTTACGAGGAGAAGTTTTATGGCCCGGCGTAATGCGCCTTTATTTCGTCTGCTAATGAGGTGTAGAGGGTATATAGGTGTATATTGGATTCGCGGGGGGCGACGAGAGGTGCGAGGTTTACGAAGCTTGGCCGGGGCTCGTTTTTATCGAGTTTATGTGCGTGTGTGTGAGTGCGTAATACTGAGCGATCTGCGATTGTATATTTTATATTCGGAGGCGAAGCGGGGGGGGGGGGGGGTGTGTGATTTATTTTATTGTAATTAAAAGGTGAGGCGTTATTGCGGCGGAGATATAGTGGGGTGCGAGAGTAAGTGTTGTGGTTTATTGAAGGAAGTTTGGAGATGATTAAAAGTTGATGACGCGTGGAGAATGAATTGTGTGCGAGTTATGCGAAATATTAATTTCAATAAATGATAGTTCTAAAGGGAATACAATGGATTATACGCAGAAATGAAGTAAGTATACGGTAAAGAGTGTACATATAATAAATTGTGTACATGTAGAAAGAGAATTTTTAGATAATTACAGTAGAAAAGAATACATAATTTCTTTTATTCGCGTAGTAGTAAAAAGAAGTATATAATACAAGCCGGATGAGTATTACTTTTTATATTTTTTTAAAAAATAGTATATTTAGAAAAGATCCTTCGAGTGACGTGATATCATTAAAAATTTGAAATATGTCAATGTCAAACAAAGTGACGTAAAAAAATTTCAAAGCTTCTGTATATATATATATATCTTCTTCAATTTTGAAGATATCGTAAAGATTCCGAAAGTTTATAAAGAATATATTACGTTCTATAAAAAATATACCGTTAACTGATTATCAGTATTCTTCTTAACTTTTAAGAAAATACAATATAACAGGGAAGAAAAATACTTAGAATTAAAGAAAAAACCCATATAGCAGTTAATATTATACAGATCAAAGCTATAAAACATAGATTAACATTAAACGAAGTTAAATAAAAGAATTTAAAAACGATACCTCTAAAAGCGAATCATACTCTAATACAAGACAAAAACGAATTCCACACCCCCGAAACGACAAAACAATTCGTTCTTACCCTACCCCCACATCGACTCACTCGTTCGATAAGAATTGACTTGCATCACCCTCCAATCCCAATCCCTCCATTCCTCACGCTCCAAACCCACGACTCCTCGTCATCCCTATCGCACGCCGAAATTGTTATAAAACGCACAAAGCCCTATCGCAAAAGGGCAGAGCGGCTCGACAATTTTAATTCCATCCAAACGCCCCGCACGCGAAACGTATGCACGCGCGAATCGACTCCTACAACGCGGTACAAAGAAGCTCGAAAAAATTCCAGGAGGGTGCGTGCATCTACACACACACACGCGCGCGCACACCAATTTTAATCGAGGGTCTCGTCGCTGCATTATCGAGTGTGTCGCCGTGGCGAATCGAGCCTCGCGCGCATAAGAAAGGCCATCGCAAGATGGAGGGGTGCGAACGCGCACCTAACCTCAAAAAGAGAACCGTCGTACACCGCGCGGGGAAGATTGATAGGGAATTTTCGGGCGTGCAAGTCATCGATTCCCTCGTCCACGTGCACGAGCTCTCGCACTTTTTTCTTCTCTCCTTTCTTCCCGCGAGGCTATACGCGTGTCCCTCTTTCCCTTTTTATTCGAGATGAATGGGTGTGTGCGAGTGTCTCTTTTGGCGAGTCTTCTCGCGTATCACCGCGCGATAATTAATCCATTTTTATCGGGGACGATGCCGGGGGGAAGAGCTTTGATATGCTCCGCGCTGTGTGCGAGTTTGCCAGCGGAGGAGAGTATGATGTGCTTTGTAAGCGTGCGCTGATGCTGCGATGCGTCGTCGTGGGTGCAGCTGAGTTCGAGCTCGAATTGGCAGGAGGAATTTCGTTATAAGAGTACCGCTGTGGGGATATTTGATATTGCGGGTGCGGGAGGCTGTTTTGTTTTGAATGACATAACAGGTTTTGGGGAGAAGAATGAGCGCGTGGGTGGCGTTTTGAATTATTTATTTCGATGGTCTTTGTTGGAAAATGGTTTAATTTGGTAACATTTTTTGTAGCATGAAAGCGATTTGTTCATCTGTGAAAATGAAGCTAGTAAAGACTAGACGGAAAAAAGTGTATAGTGTCAAATTTATTATTAAACGAAGTAGTAAAAATAGTTACAAAATTGATATAACTGATTTATTACTATTTTCGTGACGAAAAATCTGAAAAATTGTATTTAATGTAAAATATATTCATTTATTAAAATGATTAAGTTGTTATGGTTAATAGGTATAGGTGCTTTAAGAGAAGCATTTTATTACTTTAACGTCTTAGCAACACCAAATACATTGCATTTAATAGATTGTTTAGTATATAACTATCACCAATTGTGTTTTTTTAGCGTAGATGTATTGAGTGAATGAAATGAATATTCAAACATATTTCATTTTTATAATATTGTTGAAATTGTGTTGTATAAATATTATAATTGACAATTTTAATAAAAATATTATTATTTTATTCTGTTGCAGGTATGTACACGTCACGATTCTTCACAACTATTAACCCACTAGCGACGAAAGCGGTGAGCAATAGACTAATGCAAAATCAATATAAGAAACAATTAAAAGAAAACTCCTTGTATAAATTGATCAAACTACTGACTTTGAGTCTGACTTTCTCTGCAGAATAAACTATACCTTTTCCAACGCTTAGAATAATTTAAACTTAAAAAAGATAAAATCATATATATATCACAAATATTGCCTTACTGCAATTATATTAAAGTTCATAATATAGTACAGTATTATTTAAGCTTTCTATTCAGTACTTCTAAACTTTTGTATATTTCTTACTTACCGTTCATATTAAAAAAAAAACCCTCCCTGAAAAGAGCAGAACAAAATAAAATTTGTATAGTTTAGTTTTAGGACAAAAATGTAAAATCTAATAAAAACATTCGATCAGAGGACCTTTAGCTTATGAAAAAGATTTGTTTATGAGACAGTCATCCAAAAATCCAGAAATTTGAGTTGTTATACAATCTTATTCTGCAATATTTCGAATTACAAACATCGCTCTTCGGCACCTCAGCAAAACCTGAAAATCCCATCTAACGACCTAACCTCTACATACTACGCACTTGCGTAACTTGCTCCCAGATTGAATGAAAGACTCTCTCGAAGCCCTATCGAAACTGCATCCAGATACAACAACTCACCACGGCGCCTCCACACCTTACTTAACCCACTACTCCAGTATGCCTCGCATTATACCTGCACCCATCAGCGACATACGGAAGGCGAGCCAACACCACCTCGATGAATGACGCGCGCGCACTCGCGAGCTTCAACGGACTTTCCTCTCATCCACCCCATTCACCCTTCTCTTTTTTTCTCTCTTCTCCGATCGAAGAAAAAGGATGAAGAAAAAGAAAATGCCACGCACGCGCAACCTGTCGCCCCAGCATCTGTCGCCCCTGTTTTGTGCGCATCCTGCGAGGTTCCATCTGCGGGACGAAAAACCGGTTCCTCTCCCGTTGTTTGGTGTTTTTGTTTACGAATTACGAGCCGGACGATTTGCGCTCGGCTATTTTTCGCGGCGAGGTCCAATTTTCGAGCGCGCGGTGATCACTGCTGTGTGCATGGATGTATGGGTGTATAAGTCGGGAGGTGGCCGCGGGCCTGATGTACACGTTATATTATGTGAGGTGTATTAGAGCCTGTTATTAAGCATTTAGAGCGAGACGCGCACGCTAAAATTGAGAGAGATTTCGGGGTAGGTGTATGTGGATGCAGGCTCGCGAGCTTTGAAGTGGCTGCTGGTTTAGAAGTCTCGGTTTGCGTTGTGGTTGCTTTTTTGGAAGCTGGTTTTGTATAGCGGTGGACTGAGATCGATGCGTCTGGCGTAGCTGCTTTTACTGCAGGAATGCGGTGATCGCTTTGATTGCACGAGTGTATGAGAGATTTGTTTGGTTTGAAAACTATTTTGTTTGTTAAGCTTTGCGATATTTTTGGCGACACGTTTATTTATTATAAGTTGTCTGAAAAAGTGATACTGTAATTGAATTAGAATTAGATCAGGATTATTGGTTGGAAGACTAATTTATGGGAACATTCAATGGGGCGGAAATATTCTACTAAAAAAATTAGCTTATATTATACTACATCAAACTCAAATATCTTTTTTAAAATTTTAAGGTAATGCACACTTCTATTTTTACTCCATTTTAATTAAGCTTTAAAGATACAAAGAAATAACTTGACATTTGACGAGAAACTACTATCGGTTAAAAAATGATAGTCCTCTGCCATTTTTTATTAATATGTTTAAAAAGAAAAATCGCTTATTATTCAGACCAAAGGTACATAAAAGCAAAACTATTTACCAACAGTATAGAATAGTTGCGTTTGCTAAAAGTTATTAGTGCAATTATATTAATTTCTTAGTGATGCTCGTTTAAAGTTTAGAATCAAAAGACCAGTTAACTTGCTTTTTTACTCTAAACTTTGAACGAACATCACTAAAAAATTAAAACGTTTTATGTAACCATTCAAAAGTTTCACAATGTCTTGACTTTTGAAGAACTTTTTAATCCTTGTCCGAGCTTTCTACGCCCATTGGCAGCGGTGATAGTTTTTTTATTTGATGATTAATACTGTTCGATTATATATTGATATTATTGAAAAAAAATTGCGCGATCGTGTAATTGAATCTTTAAAGTATATGCTTGATTCTTTGCATCTTTGTACTGTCGATATTTACTAAACGGCAAGCACTCAAAATTCGGCTTAAAACGAAGCGGTGAAAAGACGGCATTTTTTCCTGTTATTATAATTGCACTGATAACTTTTATCAAACGCAACCAGTACCATTCTAATGGTGGATAGTTTTGCTTTCACGTACATTTTGTCCGAATAATAAGAGATTTTTTCTGTTAAAGATATTAACAAAAAAATCATAGGACTATCATTGTTTAAGCGATAGTAGATCCTTTTTTAGCATTGCCGACAACGAATTAGCCATTTATTCATTTTTCTAAAAGTGGAATAAAATTCTACTAGAATATTTGTGATGTATTTCGTTGTATAGCTTTAAATTAATCGACTACAATTAATTTAACAAAAAATTTAATTAATTTTTGTAGAATTGAAGTCAGACTTAATACAATATAACATCTACAATGCTTCTTGTAGTTAATTAATAAATAACTTGGACGTTATTATTCTAATTACACACCTAACAATAAATTAGTAATGTCAAAGCTATTTTGAGTGCACCGCAGTTGATTCATTGGAATAATTAAGCAGTTTAATTTACATCCAGCAGCGGTGGTTCTATATTCGTCGCTTTCGTATTTGCATTTTCCAATAAATGCATTAAACTCAATGCAATAAATTACGGCTTAAATATTGCACTAGCTTACTTTACAGTCCAACCTCACACACTACAATTATTTCTCAATTGCATATAAATACACCCCAACGAGAGCGTTTTAAAAGAAATACGTACCTCTACTCCAACCAACCCAGATCCACACTCGAAAATCCTATAAACGAACGCACATACGCGGTCATACGCCACGATAATTACCGGTCTCCATCTCGAGCTTCCAGACGCATCCACCGAAATGACCGCTCTTAGTTCCACTTTACCCCGACGTAACAACGACAAGAAACTCGCGCTCTTTGCCAATTGCATCCCATTTCGATCCACACAGCTACACGGCCGTTACTTAGCAGATTAGAAGCGGCTCGCCTCTCGCTCTTCCCGAATAAGCGCCGGGAGATGACCGCCGTCGCGAACCATCGCTCCCCATACGCGGCAAATTGCAGCAATTTCACACAATTCGAGCGATTCTCCGGCTTGCTCTCCCGAGTGCGAGCAAACTAAACTTTCTCATGCAGGCGCGCCCCGCGCCATTAGAACCTGTCATTACGCGAGCGCGCTTAGAGCCGCGCACCGAGTGCAGAGAGACGAGAAATATAATGCTCTGGCCACAAAGTGGACGGAGAGAGAGACAAGTTTGGACTCAGGTAGCCCCCGAGTTGCCACCGGCTACTTGTAACCCTAAACGATGCGCGCGCGCTATTTTTCGGTGTTTCCGCGAACCCTTTGACGCGGTCGCAAATCGGCTCACGCGCCACGGGGCGCGGGGTATTGTAAAGAGAGAGAGCGCGATTTTTCGTCACCTGGTGTCCGGAGTGGCTACTGTATGGAGAGAGGGAGACTAAGCGGCTGAGGAAATCAGATTTGTGTCGATTGTGAATGCGCATTTTGCGGGTGGTTGGTACGTGTAGGAAGGAACACGGTGACGCGTGGTTGTATAGGGGTGTTGAGATTGTTTGAGGTTTTTCTTGGTTCTTAAGCTGTTTGGGAAGTTTTTCATCTGTGGTGGGATTCAATGCGGAATGAGATGGAATATTTATTTTTAGTTTATGATAAATCGTTCTGGAATATGACAGGTGATGAAGTACTTTGTGTGGGGATTTGATGAGTACGCTTTTCATAAGATATTTCGTAAGTTTGTATTGATAAGCATTAATTACAAATAATGTTACATATTTTAAACAATGGATAACGAGTTGAGTTAATTTTTGTAAACATTGAATTACCGAAAAGTATAATAAAGAAGGCCTCTTGCATATAAAAATAGCAGGAGATACAAAATCATAACCCATATATGATTGAAAACTGTATAGTATATAGAGACATCTGTATCTTCAAAATCTGCGCTATGAAAATAACTTCAAGTGAGTCAATATAAAAATGACTTACAATTAATATAGTCATTTTTTTTATTTCACGTGTCTATATTTCGTTAATTGTCGTAGTATTGGCTTACAAACAATTTAATGGCACTCAAATATTTGTTTATTAGAGAATTACATAATTCACCGAAACGAAATCGTGTCATTCTCGAGAAAACAACTTAAATCCATTTATGGTATGAAATGTGTGATTTATTATATTGTATACGTTATTCTAGGATTCTTATATTTCGAACTACAAAACGAAAAATGTACTTAAATCATTGTGCCAGAAAATCACAAATTTCTAAAAACATGTTATCCAAATATCTATACATACATGTATACACCTATATAAGTTTAATCTTAAAATTTTCCTCATAATCACAAAGCCGTCCTTCTAAGCCATGCTAAAACCCCATTTCCGCGTAAACCTCAATCCTCCCGAAAATAAACATGCACCCAACCCCCATTAAAAACCCCGTTAAAAAATAAAGAAACCCAGCCTCCTTCCCGAACCTCCACCCTCTCCAAGAATACCCAAAGCCCCGCACCAACCGGCGCGTAAAAAAGGGTTGAACCTCCTCAAATAAAACAAAAATCCACCCAGCATCCCCCCTCTCTCTCTCTCTTTCTTTTCTCCCCGTCCACAGGCAAGAGAAGTAAAGAAACTCGGCTCTCCGCGCGGCCGCGCGACCATAAAGAAGCTCAGCAGAAATAAAAGCCGCGCGCGGAAAAGCGGCAGCGTCAGTGGCTGTTTGTTCAGGCGCTTTTATGCCCAAGTCCGCACAATTACCCGTAGGCCGCCGCCGCTGCAGCTACTGTATACACACGCACGGAAAATGTAAAAGAGGTACACATAGCGAGCCTTCGGCTGCTGCCTAACGTTTATTTTTCCAATTTCACGCAGGGAAAGAGTCGCCTCGGCTCCTCTCTCTCGCTTCCGTCGAATGCGCGCGCGTACGTTGTAAAAGCCTTCAATTATGACGTTCGCGTTGGTAGATTTCTTTTTTAGTGTCTACGCGGTGTATAACGAGTCCGAGGAGCTCAGTTCGGTGTGTATCCGTATTGTGTGGAGAGACTGAACTGTGCTATAGCTGTGTATAGCGCTTCAGTTTGGAATGGAATAACATTCTTTTAGCGTGGCAGTCTTTAAGGCGCTGTTTATTCGGCAAACAGTTTATTTTATTGCACGCTACTCGCCCGGGAAACGGAGGAGAGGAGAGAGCGTATGGGCTTTTCGGAGTGACACGAGCCAGGGTCATTTTGTAGGGCTTAATTGAGAGGAGGCTTTGATGTGCGCGCGCGGGATGCTGCAGAGGCCGATGCACATGGCTGCGTGCATGTGTGCTCTTTTGTGCGCCAAAGTAAACAGGCCGGTTGTGTTTCTTTTTTTTGGTAATGATATTGAGTCTCGGGAATGGGGTCAGCGGAGAAATAGAATTTCAAAGCAATTACGCGTTTGAACGCGGTCTTTTTCAATTTCGCTTTTCTGTTTAGTGGCTTGCATGCCTTACAAGCGTTACAAGCACTCGGTTACAAGAATATTGTAGATAAATGAGGTGTTTTATTCTTTTTTTGAGTGCTATTATAAGTTGTCAGTATAAGAGACTATTAGAACTTTAAGCTATAAATGTTTAGAATGACTCTAGCAACACCTTTGAAAAGATCAAGGATTTAAGGAGAACACCTTGATAAGTATATTTGTTAAGAAACATAGTTTAAGAACTTTATAAAGTGTATATCGTGGTTATAGTTTTAAGTCGTTGCTATAATCTGATAAAGAGTTTACGAAACACTTGACACATTGTTGTTGTATAAAAGACTCCTTTTTTTAAATTAAAGAGAATTTTTCTATATAAAAAGTATTTTTTGTCTGCACAGGTGCTGCTAGACACAATGTAGAATTTCTGGATATTTTTGTAATATTCATAATTTTTTTTTTTTTTTTTTATTATTATTTAACGTCGCCATGTTTGTGCTTCCATGTGGTGCTAATCGACGACGGGGGTCTGCGGTGTGTTTGTAAACAAAGCACATGTAATTTTTACAGAGGTGCTTGTATCAAACGGCAGAGACTAGGATTCGAACCCGGGTCACCGGCGTGGGAATCCGACACTCTACCGACTGAGCCGCCGCAGGCCCCAATTCATAATTTAAGTTATAAACTTTGGTATAACTTTAAGGTATATTGTGAGAGATTTCAGAAATAACAATACATTTTTTAGAGTATAACGCTCTTTTATTATATAAATTTTTAAATATCTGACTTTAAATCAATTACTTAATAATTAGCTAAAATAAACGGTGATTCATGCACAGAAAAATTTCCTAGGGCAAATTTTTTATTTAAATATGAAAATAGACGAAAATAGACGACATCATTAATTTGAAATAAATTAATTCACGTGGAAAACATATTTGCCTTGAAATTTTGTAACTTCCATAATTCGATTATAATATAATAGTTCTAATTAAAACGTGAGGATTTATCAGATACCTAACTTAAAGTTTCCTAGCATGCTTTAAACTACATACCTAAAGTCCATATAATAAAGTACGTCATTACGAAAACATGAATCGGGATTCTTTATGTCGAATGTTCAATGCATCCTACTTTTTCTGCATAATGTTAATCACATAATTCGTTTTAGAATCAGATTAGACTTAATAGCTGTGCAAATACTTTTTTGATTATCATGTTTTAAGGAAACGCTGCCATTTCGTACAATTATCAATCAAAACTCATAAAAAATGTATAAAATTCTATATTTAAATCAAACTCAAGAAACATTCCAACAAAAATTACTTTGCAAAATAGCAATGAACACCCGTTAATTCATTGCCATTTGATTGATCAAAATAAATTCTCCACACCTCCATCGTCCACTCTCAAAATCACCCAATACTCCACCCAACCGTCCAATCCCTCCTACAAAAACTCATTTTTCAAAAAACTGCACTTCATCACCGATTCTTTACCATTTAGCACACACGCCACACAGAGGTCTCCGCATTTTCTAACGTTAATTTGTTCATTTCAGTCTCCTCATTAAGAATATCTCGGTGCTCAACTCGAAATTTTGGTCATTCCGTTGTTACTAACAATAATCAGTCCAAAATTGTGTTTTCTTGGCAATATCTCGAAAAATACCGCACATATACTAACATTCATTCAAACAAATTTTCTCATTCCATTAAAGCGCACATATTTCCATTCTTACCCTTCTTTCGTAATACCAATAAACGACGAAAAAGAACTATTCCCCTGCTAATTCCTCAAACGTTCATACCAAACGCATCCGTGCTCCCGCAATAAAGGCGCAAAACGAGCGAGCCACCGCCACGTGTTGTGCAGCAGGCCTATAGAGAGCGACCCGCGCGCGATCGTGCTGCTCTTTTATATTAACGAAAACGAGCGCTGCTGCTGCCGCTTCGCCTGGCCGCGCGTCTGCCGTCCAGATTGCTCGAGAGCTCGCTCCGAGAGAGAGAGAGCGCCACCCAAGGAGCAGAGTCGAGGCTCTCTCCTACGTGCGCCTCGCTTTGTACTTTTTTCGAGATGCTGCGCTGCTGCGATGCTCTCTCTCTCTGTCTTTTTGTCCCGCGCCGACGTTGCCGACGTCTTCAAGAAAGAGGAGAGATGGGGGAGAGTGTTTTGGAGCGTTTAGCTTGTTAGTGGATGGGAGACATGAGGTGAGCATCGGAACATTTGGTGGGGGGAGTTTATAGAGGGGTTTTATTGGGGGTTGTGTGATAAATGAAATTATGCAAGGATGGGATGGAAGGGAAGGAATTGTAGTTTTTTAAAAATAGATTTTAATTTTTTAAAAGTCTTTTTCGCTTTGTAATACAAACTTAGGCTCTGGTATTGATGGATAAGCAGATGCAATGATCTCTGAATTAATTATGGATTTCTAGTCTAGAAAGCATTTCATAAAAAGTAATTTAAATTTATAATTTTTATTTATTTCGTTACATTTATTCCTGTAGAACCTCTGTAGAAAAAAAAGAAGAAATTCTGTAATTTTTAAATTATTTTGTTAACTGTTTATGACTTAGTTTTAACAAAATCAGTGTTCCATTATTTTCAAACAACAAAATGTTTAAAAAAATACTAAGAAATAACAATTTTCACAATATCTCAATTTCTTATCTCCCACCAAAGATCAAATACTTAGAAAGCATCTCCGCTGCTTCGCATTCGCACTAGCCTACGATACCCTAAACTCCTTCTAAACTTCATTTCTCATCCGTAACATTAACCCCCCACACTCCTCCCCACATATATACCCACTTCCAAAAATCCGCAACAAAACCGTGAAACTCAAACCCACACGTGTCTCAACATTCCCTCCATCTCTCTCTCTCTCTCTTCTCTCTCTCCGCTCCGGCGTATTATATACATTGACTCCACAGTCTCCCGGCATCCCCTTGTCTCCACGGTGACGTGTAGCGACTGCCGCTGCGCGCGGCTCATTGTCGTGTTTAGCGGGGCGCGTGAAATTTGCATCTTTCGGGGCCAAACACGCGCTCACGGGGGTACGTTTCACGAACAATGCACGCTGCACGCACACGCCACTACCGATTCGCTTCTACGCGCGTCGTGTCCCCCGCTGGGCGGTAGCTCGCTGCTGACCATTTCTCTCGAGTGCGTGGCATCATCTTCGTTCTTTTTTGGCGACGTTTGTGCGTCTATCTTCCTTTTTTTTTGGATGAGTTCTTAGAGGGTATTCTTTATTGGTGTGCGCGGGGGTATACAGGGTGTAGCTTGGATAATGAATGTGGTTTTGGTGGTTTGAATGTTAATGATTTTTGGATGACTAAGTGGTGGTATACGTATCTGCTAAGGTTTCGAGTTGAAAGTTTAAATGATAACAAATTATGTGGCATGAAATGTTTGTTCACTGTGCAGTTGGCACACTCAAAATTTGTGCATTTTCAAGTGATTATTCTCTTGGTACCTTGACAAAAATTGTAAATAGAGTAAAAAAGTTCTAGAGATTTACTCATATATCACGGCATATAGAAGGTCTAAAGTATAATTATGCCGGAACAAACCGTTCTAATCGAATTGATAATATTATTTAAAATACATAGTTCCACCATTACACGAAAAATTACTGTTGAGCCACTGATCCTAATATATAAATTCGTAACTTCGAGCAAAAGAAGAGACGAAGAGAGTGCCAAATTCTCTAATCCTTTGCAGCATAAATTTCTCTTCGCCTCTCTGCAACTAATGAAACTTAAATTTTTCTATATATCACAGCAAAACTTCAACCTCCAAAAGGTCTAAAAGATTTGAAGTAATATGATTCCGTCGATTCAATAATAATTAATTCCAACATATAATTATCAATTTGCATCTATTTCGCTATTCGAAATTTCGATTCAACTTCGAACCGCCTCTCACGCATAATACCACCAAATACCTTAGCTAAGATACACCCTGTATATACCGGACAAGAAGGAGAATAGAAGCGTATATAGAAACGTGTAGGCACGGGCGCCAAGAGACGAGGAGCGCATTAATTATTCCGGCAGGCGCAGAGGCAGTTTCTTCCTCTGAGGTAGCGCCGAGCGGCGAAAAATTTTGTCTGATGGGTCGTGCGGCGCAAGGGACAGTTTGTTTGTTTTGGCTGTATATGTATAGCGGCGCGGGTTATGCGAAATATATTTATCGCTTTGGTTTTTGTAATTCATGGATGGCGGACTTCGGTGAATTTATTGTATGGGCGGGGTGGAGGTATTCGATGTGGGCAGCTTCTAGCTTGCTGAATCTCAATATTGAAATGACGCAGGAAAAAAAGTGGATGAAGAGGGATGATTAAATGAGAGTGATTTTATCAGTAGTTTTAGAACGAAAATTTAAAATACGTGGAATACGGTATACGGCTGAAACAATTTAGTAAATTCGAATAAACATATTTTATTGTGCTGCTAAAAAATAATTACTTGAAATTAGTGAAAGATTGTAAGTTTTAGGCAGTGATTCTTTTACAAGTTAATGTTTACTAAAATAAAATAAATATTATTTCGACGAGTCCTAATGAGAAACACTAATCTCACTACTTAGTCTTACAATTAAATGTTTTATAGTGAATTTAAATTATCAATTTAAAAAATTTGTTTCTAATTATTTTTCCTCTGTCCATATTAAAAAAGTCGTGTTTCTTATGTACAACTGTGTGAGACTTACGGTCTTTTCATATCAAACGGCAGTTTTACAAAACTTTTGAATCCATAAACGAGGACTATTTGCTTTGTGCTTGATACCCCATTATGAAACGCACAAATAAAAATCTGCTTCCCTCACACCTATACCGAAAGATAAAAGTCTACCTAAAAGTACATTAAACGACGCTACATCACACCGAAAGTGAAAAGCACGCCTCCTTTATTCCCATTGTGCCTTTCCACTTCAAGCGCCTATAAATTTCAATCAACCTATGGACACACACGTGAGAGATTCCACATGAGTTATGCGACGCATTCTCCGGAAAAACACGGAAAACACGCGTGTTTGTTGTCACGGAAAATGGGCGTACGTGTATGTACTTACTTCTGTGGGGAGAAAAATTCGATTGTTGCAGTCGGGGTCTTCTTGTCTTTTCCCGGGTGTTTAGCGGTGGATGCGGCGAGACGTCCCGTAGCGCGACGACAAACGCGCGCTGAGAACATCCCCTTCGATTTATAAACAGGAGATTCGTGGAGATACGGAGGCTTGATGTATAATATTTGTATTCGAATCTAATTTTTTTTGTTTGCGTTTCGAGAATTTGTAGCACTGAAGCGTATTATATAAGGAACCAGTTTTGTTATTTTAAACTGACGAGAAATACACGATTCGAATTCAGCTGAAGTAGTAAAAAATGTTAGACACGAGCTATAAGAGTGACTACTCTAAATCAAATTAAATTACTTAATTAAACTTATTTTGTTTTATCTGGCTATTCTTGATTTTCTTCAAACTTTAAACGCCATTTATTCAAAATATAAATCAATTATTATAAGAACAATTATCATGACCTAAAATCGACCTAAAATTACTAAAAATCATATTAAAAGTATTACAGTATTTCCTTTGCGTCTTAAGAAAGAATTATAACGTGGGTTTATTCTTGTCTGACTGAAAACTGAGCATTTGATAGTATGAGAGAAATTAATATTATTCTTTGCAGCTCTTAAGCGTAATTTATATTTTTAATATAGTAAATAAGTAATGCTAGTAAATAAGTAAAGGCACCAGTATTATCTATTAATACAATCCATAGTACAATATTTACAAACACGTTCATAATACGTTCAAAATTCCCTTCAAAAACTCCCAAAGCCTGCAAACGACGTATCCAATTACAAATCCAAAAATTACAATAATACCACCCCGAAAACACCTTCAAACAACACTTTAATCACCATAATCTCCAAACCCCTCCAAAAGCAAAAAAATTACCTACATACAACACAACACCACCAAACGTCTAATTATCCTAATCCACTTAACGGATGAACCCTACCTATACCCCCTAATCCCCTTCAGTGTCCGTCTGCAACCATTTGCTCCCCGTCGCATCTGCCTCCAAAAATATCCATAAACACACAGCCGCGCGCGCCGCGATATCCGCCAAAACGAACCGCCCGTTAAAAATCGCAAGCCCTCTCGTCTCGAGTCGACTCCCCGCGGTGCGGCCACGGCGCAACCATTCATCCATACCAGCCAACTCCGATCTCTATCTCCATGCGACCCAGAAAAAGACGACGAGGAACTGCCACGCATAGCGGCGAAAATTCGTTCCAGAACGTATATATATAGGTATACTCGAAAATATACTCGTGCGCACTGGCTGATTCCCTGCAGACGAGTCGAGAAGTCGAGTCTCTCTCTCTCGGCTAATTTAGCCCGTCAGAGCGGAGACGCGACAATTATCCCCCATCCCGAGCGAGTTGAGCAAAGGCAGATTTCCCCTCGCGATGACTAGTCGGATTTTCCTCGTCGCCGGCGGTCTGTTTGCCCTGCGGACGAGGCCGGGGCCGGAAAATCGGTAAAACAAACACGCGCTCTCGTTGCCAGAGCACTCGAGATGGCGCGACGCACGTGATACACCCGACAAGTATACGTATATACGAGAGAGATCGCTCCGACAGTTGCAAGCGGGAAATGCACCGAGAGTTGATATAGAGAGCAAATATGTGTGGATGTGGATGTGGATGTTGATGTGCAGCGGGGTCGCGATCGTCCTTTTGGATTTTCGTGCCGTGCCGTGCCGTGTGTTTGGCCAAGGCGTTGACTGATAATTTCCGTGCGTAGCTTGTTTGCAGTCTTGCGATGAGCTGCACGTAGCTCGCCTGGGTGTACTTGCGAGTTTGCGGGGACTAGGATGCTGGCTGTTCTTTTGAGGGAGGATCTGGAGTTGCGTTTGAGTGGGGATTTTCGGCTTGTTTGCTTGATTTTTACGGACAAGTAAATGAAGGTTGGACGAATGATTTTTAAGAAGTTGGTTTCATTCGTGCGAGGATGGAAACGTAAGACAGTGTTAGTCGTTTACTGATCGATATTTGCAATTGATTTATTTTTGTTTTCATGACTTCTATTGAATATACGAAGCTTTTTAGGAGGTATAGATTAACTCAGTTTACTTTGATTCACTTATTTTTCTGCAGAATTTTAAGTTCGTTAAGTAAAAATTTTTGAAAATCGAAAGAATATCGATTGCAATTTAACTACAATTCTAATGTGATATAAACGATTCAGTAAAAAATTTAGAAGATATTATAATATGTACATTACTTTCAATACCACTCAGACTTTACAATTTGAAATTAGGTATATTACTTATAACTAATTCTTAGCTATATTATTTGGAATAATATATAATACTGCTATCGTTTTGTAATTCATTTAGTAACTTGTTCCATAAAGCTATAAATACATTTTATTCCGTAAGTCGATTTCTACTAAAATTGACTGATAGTTGAAGATAATTGTTATACATTAATGATTAAGAATTAATTTATCTCAAATTAAATTGATTGAAAATTTATTTAATATAAAATATTTAAGTATGATATAATTTGATTTATAAATACTCATTCTTTACTAAACATTTCTACTGCAATGTATATAACTTTATTCTTCAACGAACGGGCATAAAGGTCCAAAAGAAGGCAACATTTTACTCTAAACTCACTCCAACCTGTAATTTACGATCAATATACACAAGAATCAACACAAAAAGCATACTTCCTTCCATTCAGCTAAATACACCCCAAAAACGCCATCAAATCCGTGTAAAACACTCCCTTATACCCCTCCTCCCCACACTCCACACAATGTGTACACAGATTTTCGCACAATGTACCTATACGTGTACGCATTTTTGTCTCACACCCAATATCCAGTATCCACAATACTATATACATCACACGCACTCTCTCTCCCTCGTACATCCCGATACATCCTGAAATATATTGCTCTCTCGCGCATAAGGGGACGCACATATCCTACACACATTTATACCAAGAATGAATGGAGAGCGAGAGAGATTCTCGCACGTCGCGCGTCAAATCGCGCGCGCGGTCGGTCCGATTTAAGCCACACGACGACGACACTCGAGGTATGAAAGGCGTTTTTCGAGGGAAAAAAGGGAGGGTATGTGTGTGTGTGTATTTACGGGGATACATACGGCGTGCGAGAGATGCTGAGCACAAAAAGACAGAGTTGGGGATTGCGCGCGCGCGCGTATATACGTGCGCGGTGTCGGGGATCGAGAGGGGATAAACTGGATTTTAGGCGGAAAACGACGGGTTCGCGTATATAAGTGTGAGAGGGATGTACGAGTGGACGATGATCGGAGTGCTTTTAAGGCGCTGGGTTGGTTGAGTTTCTTGGATGGTTTGCGCTCTTTTGGGAGATTGAAGAAGTACCTATGTGGCAACTATTGAAAAATGTTGAAAACTTTAACAGTAGAAGACGAACAGGGTTCTAGTGCTTATATTTATAATAATTTTTTTATTTATTTATTTGAAACACTTTTGTATATATACAATTGTATTATTGATAAAGTCCATCAAATTCTATTAATATCATTATGATTGTGGTTTCTACTGTTTCATAGTGAATTTAATTAATACTTTTAGAAATGACAGTAGACGCGCAATTAATTATTATTAATATTATTCTGCATTGTATGCATTATTTAACAATTACATCATAGTGTGGCTGTATTAATTCAAGGATGCTTAATTTCCGTTATTACATTTAAAGTTCAATGCGCGTGTGGTCGCTAATTATTCATAAACTATACAAATGTTTTGATTAAGTTTGTCATAATATAATTTTATGTTTCTAGCTATATGTATAAATATTTTATGTATCTTACTACCCTGGTAGAAACGTTGACGAATTTCTCGCGAATAAATCGTTAATATCGCCACAGTTTCTAGTCAGTTTGATAAAAATGGTTAAAAAGTGGTTTAAATACATTATTTCGACCGCAAATCAAATATTTGTATCAAGTACAACTATTTTGTAATTAAATCAAATATAAAAAGTTGTTAATCACTTTAAGATTATTTAATAGATTTTTTATTTATACCGCAAAATATATCTATAGTTTCAAAGCTTGTATAAATACCTTAATTTTTGTACAACAATTGATTTGTATTACAAAAAATGTGTAACATCAAATGAAGTAATCAATTTACTAAAAAAATTTCGCTGGATAATGACAGCGAACTTGACCAGCCTTGTCAATTTTCTGCCAGGGTATTTATCAAAATACTAATTAAGGTTACTTTTTTAATATTAAGCGATATTTCACATTTCGAATTATTATTTTTCATCGTAATAGTAATAATCACGAAAAAAAATTAAAATTTGTTAAAATTCCATCATAATTATGTAATACATCACAGTGCAATTATTACTGTTTTCAAATCCTTGATATAATATTTTTGTTATTATTCTTGTATCTCGTACACGTAGCATAATATTATACGTTGAAATAAATGTACATGCACATAATAACTAATCGTTTTAAATAATATTGAATTGACATAAATCAAATTGTCAGTAGTACAGTCTCTACCCTTTAAAAATACAAAACAATTCCCCTAACAAAATAAATAAAATCATTTTGAATTGCTATCTTATACAGCAGAATCTTATACCATTTGGACAAGAATCACTAAGAAAGGCCGACTCCCAACCACCAAATGTCTACTTCTAACCTCAAAACGTTCACTTTTCTACTAGATACATTTATCCCACCCAAACAAAAAAGAAAAACCACAGAAAAAGGCCATTCACACGTCTCTTTCTCGCTTAAAAGAAAGCTCCACGTCAAAAGCTCCTGCAAACTCCAGTACACCCAAGCAAAAGACACACAATCGCTGTCTGTCACCTATACGAAGAAAAGACGCGCACTTCTCTCTCACTCTCTTCCACACACAACGGAACCTCTCGCGTGCGTTAATGCGCCGCCAGACCCGCAAACTCTCCCCCTCTCGCCTATACCTTTTAAGCATCCGCGGCACCCCTCGCGAGACAGCTTAATCATCGTTCGCGCAAACGGCCGCGAAGAAAGTATATATATATATATATATATATATGTATATACGCTCGCGAGGAAATTGGCCCCGAACGTTATGGACCGCGGGAGGAGTACGAGCCCGGCCTATGTAGCGCTCGGTTTTTTAGTGCCACTTGCGCGAATAAAATGGCTTCGACGCGCGCCAGAGAGAATGGAGACGAATGCGAGGCTTTTTAGGAGAGGTGAGAGAGCGAGAGAGGAAATGTTTTCGAGGCGAGAGAGAGAGGTGTGTTTATGTATAGCTGTGGCTGCGGCTTGATGGCTTTTGGTTCTGGAGGCTGCGAGGGGTGCAGTTTGATGAGAGCGTATAGTGGGCTGTGGGGATTAAACTTTTAAATTACGCGGGGGCGAGAGTTTTTGAGGGGCTGTGCCAGGAGGAATATATACGTGTGGGGGTTATTGGTATGTGGGTTTGGGAATAGGTGCGGATTGTGGTTTGTAATTTTGGTTTTTGGGGATTTTTGGATATGAAAACGGTATTGTAAATTGTGATTCGACTACAAAAATCGTTATTCATCGTTATATAGGAAATGTAAAAGTACTGTACTAAACAAGACTGCAGAAAATGAATATTTGTGTTTACTATAAATTAATTAATATCACAAAAAATTATGAAAATTAAGATCAAAATGAATTTTACGTCATTGACAATAATAGCGATATTACCATTATTTCAAGTTTTAAGCACAGAAGTATTGCATTTTGTTTTTTTACAGAATACATATCAATAAATTACATGAATATAAGGTATGATTAATAAAGAATTTACAAAACTGTCATAGTCTCTGGCTTCTTATCCAGATCATTTTGAGGTTAAATGGCACGATTTTTAGACTAGTAACTAGAGAGTTCTTACCTATAACTGTAAAAATGGTTTGTTTCTAGTCTAAAAACCGTTTCATCAAAAGTCTGATTTCTACTAAAGAATCGCATAGTCTATATAGATAAAT
Source organism: Gastracanthus pulcherrimus (assembly GCA_949152435.1). NCBI lineage: Eukaryota > Metazoa > Arthropoda > Insecta > Hymenoptera > Pteromalidae > Gastracanthus > Gastracanthus pulcherrimus. The sequence continues at coordinate 16,069,288 of OX424575.1, forward strand.
AACTAATTAAGATGAAACCTACATACATTAAGCGAAGAAAATATTCTTCGCTTCCTTTACAACAGATACATAAAGCCTCTCGTTTAAAATCATCAGAAATGACAAACTAAAAAATCCCACGACTACCAACGTCTAAATCCAACTAATCCATCGCATATCACTCCGACCAATTCCTCCTATTTTTCCCTCTCTACACCCACACCCACACCCTGCAATGCCATCATCTCGTCTCGTTGAACCCGCACATGGGCCGATAATGCACGCGAGTGAACCCCGAGACCCCCGCGCCTGCGCGAATCACTCCCTCTCTCTCTCTTATATATATACGATATCCCATTGGCAATTCGCTGAACAATGCCACCGCGGCAATAGCCATTCGCTCTCGGCGCGTTTTCCATTAGCGCGAATGCACTCGTATAAATCGTATCGGCCGTTTTACGATCGCCGAGGCTTTTAATGAACTGAGCGGTCGCGCATATAATTATACGCGTTAAAATCGCGTATACGACGCCATCGCGCGTATACTTTAGTATATCGGGTATATATAGTGTTTGCGCGCAGAGTACTGCTGACCGATTGACACGGATTTTTCATTCTTTGTCGAGTGCTTGGATGACGGAGATGAAGGATGCAGTTGGAAATGGAAATTCAATTCCGAGCGCGGATTGAACGGAGGATCGTTATGCCGTTTAATCGGTTGAGAATGAGAGAGAGAAAGGGAGAAAGAGAGAGAGACTTAATTCGGTTTATTGAAAATTAAGTGCCGAGTGCGCGAGCTTAGGGCAATCTCGCCGTCGAGAGAGGTGCACATTACGCCAATTGGCTTTCTAATAGGCTAGTAAAAGTAAGTGCATCGAAAATTGAATGTGGTCTGTTGCGAACGAAAAATCATAGAAAAATACGTGAGTAGAAAGGTGTCTAATCGATTTGAAATCGATCGTTTTTTTAAAGAAACTACGTAAAATTTAAATAATTATTAATCCCTCTTGTACCGTGGACGTGCTTTAGGGTGCACGCCTTCCGAAACTCATACAAATCGATCAGATGAAGAAGAGAATGTAATAGTGTATATTTATCAAGTTACTATAAAATTTTGCTATTCATTTAAAAAATAAATAATAAGAAATATTACCAGGGCATTATGTATGAGAATTATTTACATTTTTTGGAAACATGTGTAATTATTTTTCAATTCAAAGTGGGTTTTTTAAATAAAATTGACTATAAAGTACTATTCTTTCACCTGAAATTGTATTCAAAATATCTTATTCTTTATACCTTCTAAAAAATGTACTTAGGACGAATGTATATTCGACGTATTAAAACTTTTGCTTTATTATACTTAATATTCTTAGATTAATATATAAATATTTAGGAAAGAACTTATTTTTCCACTGATAAAAAGACAAATTGAAAGCTATGAAAGGGTTAAAAACTGTCTTAAAATGAATAAACTCTGTTCAAACTAAATAAAACTTTGTAATGTATGCTTATGGCGTGGGAGAGAATAATAAAATGAAGAGAGAGAGAGAGGGATAGAAAGAGACAGAGAGAATGAGAATTAGCGTAATTCGTTTCCTTGACGAATTTTTCAGGCATTCGAAAGGTAGACGCCTAGGTACCAGGTGTAAGTACCAGGTGTAAACAGCTGGTCTTCTCTAGAGCGGCGCGAGTCGTCGACTCGATCACGACCATCTCACACTAATGCTATGAAGAAGATCTCCAAGTGTTAAGCCTACAAAATCAATACAACTGTTTTTACCGAATACTACAAGTAATTGTCATCAGGATCCTGATCTTCAAGATTGATGAATATAATAACACGAACGAAGAAGAAGCTAGACCAACGAGGAAGATTTTATATGTATGTATGAGTGCTATAAGGAATCGATGTAAATAATGATTAATGCATAATCGACCCACGCCCTGATCAATATATTTTTATTCTATTGTATTTATTGCATTACGAATTATTTATATTTTATTTATTTACTCCTTCGAAATACACTCTACCATTACAACTTCTAAGTCGAAGACGCTCTAAAACGCTGAGCATCTAGCTACAACGACAAACCAACACCTGCACCTACCTCCAAATGAAAGAAACTCCTTAAAATTCACCTTTCCAAAATCTCCAGCACACAACCATCCATCATCTATATCTCTCCTCCAGCTCAAGCCGCATCTCTCTCTCACTCTCCTCGTTAACAATTCGCGTCTCCGCTCTCTCCTTCATCCTCGCCGAAATCCTCGCAACTCCCCGCGCGCACCCACAAAAACCCATCCATCCACTCCCTCTCCCCCCTATATAGAAACCTACCACTATACTGCAACTGCAGCAATCCATCGATGCTCGACAAAAAGACCCCTCTACTCCGCTTTCGCGAATATCCTCGCGAGTATATATATATACATATAAGCGCGCTGCGCGTTTCCCTCGAGTCGCGCGCTCCGCAAAAAGGGAATCCCCCGTCGCGTCGCGGCGAGGGCCGAGTTTTTCGATCGGGACGCGATCGCGCGGTCGGGATTCCACGAGTCTTCGATCGAGGTGTGCAGTTTGCGAAAAGTCGGTAGAAATGGTATAAGAGAGAGAGAGAGAGAGAGAGTTGGGGTTTTATGGGGAAAAAAGAAGGAGGGAGGATGTTGATGCTTATTTGGAGTGTATGGGGGATTCGTGGCGATCGTGCGTTATTTTTGAGGAGAAGGATGGGTTTTTGCAAGGGGTGCGAGGAGTTTTAATGATCTGCGGCCGGTGGATGCGATTGTTTTTCAATGGTTCTTATGGATTTTTTCGAGCGTGGAATTTCGCTGGCGGAGGAATGCAAGCGAAGGTTGGGGGAATGTTCGTTGTGGTGAAGTGAATTTTTATCATTTGGTGTAGTACTTTCGATTGCAACTATTTGATTTGATGTTAATATGATATGTAATTAAATGAAGATGGATGTATAATTATATAGGATAATAACTGGAGATTTTTAAATAACGAGTCTTATACGCTATTAGAATGTAATTCTTACGTTTGCATGCAAGAATATACATACATTACATTTGTATGCTTTATTTGTTAGAATAAGCATACAAAATTAGTTTTTAGAAAGGAAATTTTCATTCTATAGTTCATTTTCTTTAATCTGTAAGATGAGAACAGCTGAGAATTTCTGCACTTTAACTGTAATAACTTTCTACGAACTTAGTAGATAAACATGCAATTTTATTAAGCTAGGAGTAAAGATAGCTGTATTTAATTCATTGCATAAAATGAAACTAAAAGCTTTGCCACGGAGGGGACATTTAAGGTATATTTCGCCTGCATAGCTACTTTGTTGCGCTGAAAATGTTATTTAATAACGAGTATCTTTTATTAAAAGATATAATGATTCCATAATCGCACGATTTGAATTATAAAAAGTATTTTTAACAGCATGTATAAGATCACCCCTGTGCAATCTCAACACATCATTAAAATTGCAAACCACATTATTACCCGCAATTCCCGACAACAATCCCAGTGAGCGACAAAATCCAAAGAACCACTCACTCAGCACAATCGTCCTATACCACACAAGAGAAGCAATTAGAAACCAGCGGATAACCTCTCCCGATAACCCAGCACCGTTTCCATAAATCAAAATTCCATACGGTCGGTCGGTCGGTCGCTACCTACCCACCGATAAGCAAGCGGGAGCCTCGCGGCAGCTGAATAATACATTAAAAATGCAAATCCCCTCTAACATTTCCTCCTCCTTCTCTGTCTCTCCTCTCTAATCGCATTCTCCGACGGGAGATAGACCCGAAAAACCGACGACGGCGCGACGCGGTGTATATACCTTTCGTGGAAAAGTTGTCGTGCGCCGCCCTGGCTATACACCATTAATCAAAAGACAGCCGTACAGCAGCCACAGCCGCCACCGTATACATACACGCGTGTATACGTATATACACCTTCATACGGTAGTATAAGCTGCTATATATATACATATGCAGCGAAAGAAGAAGGAACTGCCGGCGGTCAGTTTTGACAGGTTTCGATATAATTAGGCAGCTCCTTAGAGGATCGACGATGGCTGCGCGCGCGCGCGAGCTAATCCTATGATATAGTTATGCACGTCCCATTGTTATGTATATGCATTTTTATCTCGGAGCAGGGACTATGCATCATGCTGGAGAAGTGGTTATCGATCAGTCACGGGGAAGACGCGCGGTGGGACTCTCGGAGGAATTAATAGCGGATAATTGATTCTCGGCAGAAGGTAGAAGATCGAGCGTCGCTGTCGTACGATCGGCGCAGGCGGCCGAGATAAGTTGGCGCAATGTTACGGGTATATGCGTGCTGGTATTTGCATTTGGCAGATGCTTTGTCGACGATTGTTTTTGGTTGATTTTCTTTATTGGACTGTTTGGCACTTTAGCAGGTAGTTTGTATGGATTAGGTTTTGCGGTATGGGATGATTAATCGTGTTGGATCGGTTTGGTGAAAAATGGTAATTGTTTGGCTTTCTTTATGTAATTTATATAATCTATCGATGATTATATCGAAGACAATTTAATGTCACCAAATTTCCGCGGCTTAGAAGAATACTTATTCTATAGATATATTTTTAATCTATAGAAAATTGCTGCACACTTATATTAAGAGGATATAATTAAATAAGAAATATACGCGTTTAGCGTGTGAACTTAATATTTTATACACGTGATGTGTACAGTGTAATGACAAAGATGTTATTCTTTGACCATTTTACATATTTCTTTTGGCATTACTGTAATTATGCTTTCTCGAAAAAAAAACTTTATTTAAGTATCATTTATTGGTAAAACTGGTAATTGTTAGAAAAGAATTTGTGTGATTAAATTTTGAATGTTTGAGAAATTAATTATTATATTAAGCAATTTGATTTGTAACGTAAATTGTTAAAATTGAAATATTGCGAATGACAAAGGGACGGTTGGAATGGAGAATTAATAACGGATAATTAACTATTACAAATGAATTGTTTAAATGTATTATTTAATTGAAATGATTGATTTTTAAATAAAATTATTTCAATTACTTCATCAATACATACATAGTTTTTAAAGGTAATTTTTATCGAAATGTTTTATTTTATTACGTAATACTTATAATTACAAAATGGAGTTAAAAGTTCATATTAATAATAAAGTATTCCAAATGTTATTGTCAAGTAACTGTAACAACATTCTTTTCAGAAAATAAAAACGTAAAATTCCTATAGTAAATGCCTAAAAAGGCTATTATGACGTCACCCTGACACAAGTTTACGTGAAACGAAATTCCATAACTTTAATGACATCGAAGAACATAACAAATCTGTAAAATACGTATTGTTCTCAGTTTAACTATCTATAAATTAAAATTGAAATGAACAAAATATTAGTTTCCTATCGTTAAATTCTTCCGAATACGAGAAGCGAAGGAACAGAAACCAAAGCAAATATTGTTATCAACCCAAAAATACCAAACGTTCAGAATTATCATACCTACACTACATCCATCCACCAGCGACCCAGCCGCTCGTCGCAGCTTCCCTCCATCCCCCGACAAATATCAATTTCCAACTACCTACACACACCGAGCAAAATCACCGCTCCGTTACACTCAAAAAACACGGACGATGCCGATATCCCGTGTAAAAACCGTATCACCCGAGCGCCTCGCCGAAAAATTCCACTCGAAAGGATTTCGAGAGAAAGAGAGAGCGAAAGCGCCCATCGGCGGCAGCAACAAAGCCATTATTTCGCGTGTAAAATTTGCTCGATACCCAGCAGCGGCATCCCGGCGCCGCTTGACTCTCGAAAAAATAAAAGCCGCAAGTGTGCACTGCACTGCGCTGTGTGCGCCGCTAGCCGCAATAAAATAAAGCCCAGCGAGCCCGAAGGAAGTATATAGTGCGTGTGGCGCTGATATCGGCGCGTTTCGAGTGGTCAGGAGAGAGAGAGATAGAGTTCCAATATAGCCGAAGGAAAAAGCGCGGGAGATGCGGGGGAGGAAAAAGGTCGGGCTATGAACTGGCCGAAGGCAAACACGGGAGGTGGAGGAAATGTATTATCGCTTAGTCGGGGACTTTTCCGTGGCGCGCGGCGCGGAATTGTTCTCTTCGCCGCATCGACAATTTTTCGCCACATATATTCCATAATTAGGGTGCGGTGCGGTGTGCCTGGGTGGAATTCTTTTTTTCTTTCTTCTTGCTTCGAAGGGGTATGAATTTTCCATGGCTGGAGTGCGTGCCTTCGACAGATGTGTATCGAAGCTGATGGGTGATTTTATACTGGTGGAGATGTGGGATTAATTTTGTTGCTGGAATTATTATATATGGCTTTGTTGTCATGATGAAATGTGATGTACTGTGTTTTTTGATTTGATATTGTTTTTATTCGATTAGTTGTGATAATTAATATAGGTTTTTGTAGGTTTTGGTGGTTGGAACAATAAATTTTTTAAATATTGTCAAATTCTGTGGATTATTTATTTATTACTGAATTATTATTATTATTGGATCCTTATTCTGAAAGGAAGTATCTGTAAAAATTGTCCTTTTAGCTATTTCCGTTTATTATTCTTATTGGTGTCAAAGCGGGTATTGCCTATAGGCCTATAGGCCTAGATTATATATAACGAACCGTTTCTCAAAATTGTCTAAAAATAGTAAAGAAATTACCAATAAAACTTTTTAAAATTATAGAAGATAAAGTATTTAGGCTTAATCTTTAAAAATCGATCTACTCGTACAATTTTCAAAATTTTTTATTAAAATTTTGTTAACATATTTCTAAAGAGATTTTGACCTCTTGAATGGGGTTCAAGCAATAACTTTCATACACCCAAAGATAATTAATAAAACGGGTTAAAATAATATTTTCTCGGTTCCTCACCATATAATTCGAAATATTTCTAAATAAATCCTTTTTATTACTTTTCTTACAAAATCTATGCACACTTTTTATACGTAATCAGACATTGACTTTCCCGTTACCCGTAGTACACGAAACTCCTCCCCGATATATAATTCAAGCTACCGTACACCCCAGAACTTTTCATCCAAAATATACAAAACTCGCATTACCCCGAACCCAATATAAAATGTACTTTTACCTCCTCTAATAACCACCTGCGCACTCCAAATTCCAGGCTAATTCCTACAACAATCTCCTCTCCTCCGTCAATATCAATCTTCCTCCTCCAAGAAACTCCCTCCCTCTCCCTCCTCTACACAACAATAATCTTCCTATAATTTATTCCTCTCTTCTCCATCAACTCTCCTCTCCCTCGACATTCCGTCAAAGCGACGAAGCGCTTCCTGCCGCGCTGTGTACAAGCTTCACCTGCAGCCGCCGGCTCGCGCCTTTTTTCTCCCTCATCGGCGTTTTCGCGCTTCTTGCGCGCTCGCGCTGCAGGTTATACGAACGCCGCGAGACGTGAAATCGCGCGTTTTTCAGCGCGCTTCCGTCCGCGTGGTGTATATATATATATATATAAGACCGGAGCTGCGGTTTTAAATGTCGCGCGGCCCTTTGATTCAGGTGTGCGCGCGGCGAGGAGAGAGTTCAGATTGAGGGGCGCTTTTTTCTTGCCGAGGGATGTGGTGGTGTGAGTTTTGTTTTTTTGGTGCTTGGAATTAAATGGTATAGGATATTGTTGGTGAAAATGTTGGGATGAGAGGGTTTTGCGGTAAAGTGGAGGTTTTAGTGATGAATTGCGAGTGAACGGGTCTAGGGGGAGATGAAGCGATTTTTCTTGGTAGTTCTTATAAGTTTGGTTAGAAATACTCATTTATTGTAGAAAACGGGCTCGAAAGGCATACGCGAAGTAAAGAAAATTTGATGAACGTTCAATACTGGACTTCTTTTTATAAAATAATTGCAGTGACTTAGTAATTACAGTGCTGAAGCTCATGTTTTCTGAAGAGTGGACAATTTAAAAATAAATAACTAGTTATTACTTTGAACAAATGCGCTTGGATAAATAAATATTTATAGTATTACTTTAATTATCAATGTCTTTTATTAGCGACAGACTATTATTATTACGAACAAAACTTTTAAAAAATATTTTCAGACGTGTACCGAAAAACGGTATTATTTATATCAGGAAAATAGGATTGAAAATTAGATAATAAAAAATATCGAAATAATGCTTTCTGTTTGATAAGCCAACTTGCGAAAAAATGACGATTTGCAGTTGTAATATTTTAGTTACCCTCTATTTAATTGTGAATTTATAAATTTTAATTAATTGAACCTTCTCTCGAGAGCCATTGTCAAGAATTATTTTTCAACTACGTAGTCTTAAACAGTCGTAAAATAAATTTTCGCTTATAATTAGAATTATTTTTAAAAATTGTTCCCGCAAAGAAAGTTCTTAAATTTAATTTAGTTTTACCTATGGGTAAAATGTAGCGACATGAAATTAAATTTTATTAAATTCTATTCAACTTGATAAAATTGAATAATGTAAATCACAATATCAAATTAGTATATGCCCACATAGTACCTATATACCAACAATACAATATGATTCATTTTTCCTCTAAACCAACTTACTCATTCAAGCAAACGATCCCCCCGCAAAAATCTACCAACCTCCTTACATCGCCCAACGACAAAATCGAGCCATCGCTCTCAAGCATCAAAGAAAACGCCCTTTATCCCAAAAGAACACACCACCGCCAGAAAGCCTCCGACAGGTATACAGTGTATACAGGGAAAAAGGGTCGATGACGCCATTCTCGAGCGGCGCAGTCCGTTACACGCTTCATATACACTGCAGGTCGATAATTAGAGCTGCATAGTGACAAGCCGTGTACCTGTAAAAGCATCTCTCTCTCTCTCTCGCGAGAGGATCAAGAGCAAGAGGGGGAGTGCCATAGAGAGGCGGGGAACTATATATACCGGGGCTCTCGCGCAAATCAAGCGTTGCGGTGATCGAATCGCGCGGTGCGGCGAGGCCGATGATGCGCGAGATTTTTGCATTTCTTGAGTGAGTCAGCTGTAGCGGCGACGGGCGCGGATGGCGTTTATTGCGGATACGGTGGGTTTTGGGTGTTGGAGGATGGTTGCGAGGTTTATTGGGTATTTGGGAGGATCTGTCAATTGCCGAGGTGTGAGATGGGATAGGAAGTTTTTGGAGAAATTATGAAATAAGAATATGATTAGCTTTGTAGCTGAGGAACATTTATAGCACTTTTTAAGTGAATATTTTAATTTTAATTTACATTTAGATTTTTTCTCACCTTGTATTTTTCTCGATATTTTACATTTATAAATTAAAAGGCTACAAATCATGTAAAATAAAAATTATTCTAGATCTATATAATGAATGGATAAAATAATAAATAATTATATATACAGATAATTTTTCGTGAGTAAAATTAGGTACATGTAGGTCCTATTTCTTTTCTTGGTACTATAATTTCATATATTACGAGCCCTTGCTTTTTATTGTAAATAATTTATAAAAAAACAATTTTTGAACATTTTCATATATGTATATAAAGCATTCATTAATACATTCATCCTGTGGAGAAATAATTGGGGAGTAACAATAATAAAGATCACGTACAAAAATAAAAAATCTCGATGATACAATTCGACATATTATTAGCTGCATATAAAGCATAAGCTCAAGCAAAATCCCAACCGGCAGAAGAATATTTCTTTCGCATTAAAACATCGCCTCCAAACAACTACCCTCATTATTTCCTCAAAAAAGTCCTATTCCAAACCGCCTCAGACATATAACACACACCTAATCCCATCCCTGCAGTACAAACATACGCTCCACGACAATGCCAACATCCAAATCAGCATCGGATTCAATTAGAGCGATTTACGCACGATACATTGAAAGGCACAGCTCTCTCTCTCTCTCCTTTTAAAAAAAGCCAAGCGCATAAAGAAAGCACACACATCGACATCCACGCACAAAACGTCGTCACATTAATTCAGGCGATTTGCGCATGAATCGAGTCGTACCGACTCGATAAATTATGGACGACGACGAATATTTCGCCCGCTCGAACAATACCTATATGTACACACACACGTACCTACGGCGCACACGTGCCGCGCCCCCTAATATGTACCAGCGGCTAAAAAACGAAAGAGAGAGAGAGAGAGAGAAGGTACAGAGGGTGCGTATACACATGCGCTGACAAATGCTAGGCAGAGCCGAGGCTGCTGCGGCGTAATAGGGCCGATTGTTCGGTTGCCGGGCCAATTTGAGTGGCAGCCCGGCAATTTTCGCTCGTCCTGTGCAGCGTCGCGGGGACCTTTTTAGAGGTATGTATACACGCCCATCTCTCTCTCTCTTTCTCTCTCCGGAAAAAGGCGAACACCCCTTTTACGGCGTGCAGCGCTCTCTGGCTTCAATCGTATTCTCTGTCTCTCTCTTTTCTCTTCTTTTTTTTATGTCTGTCTGTAGCTGGATGTTGTCTTGCAATGCTGATGGTGGATGTACGCGTATATATATACATGTATATAAGGATAATGTATAAAGAGAGTCTCCCTTCCAGTCTATTTCCTCCTTACAAATGTTTCTCTTATTCGGTGTCTTTTTCTAGCGCTTTGTGCTATGGCGCGGAGTCGTAACGGAGGAGAGAAGAGAACTCTGCCTCATGGTCGCTAAGGAGGAATAAATGTGCGAGCTTGGATGGGACGGGGTATACGTGGATGTTGGCATTTCTTTGTCACTTTGGGATGTGTTATCGGGGGGGGGGACGACGAGCGCGAATCGAAGGACGTTTTGTGTACTTTGGTGAACGTTATTTTGCTCGGTGGTAATAGTTGTACGGTATGTTATTTTCGGAGTGAAAGAAGTGTGAAACTTGGACGTCTTTTGTTATTTGGATATAGAACGAGTATTTATAATTACACCTTTTTATTAAAAAAAATATATGAATATTTAAATTAATTCATGATTAGGTGGATGCAGGTAGTCATGCAGGTAATGTGGCCACGTATACGAGATATCGCTGTGTGCGTTATTCTGGGGCGCCGTAACTCCTACAGTATATGTACTGTGACAATAGATGTTGAGAGGCGCGGTGACCCCGCTGCCAGCGCCATCTAATTATAAGATAGCGTCATGTTTACGCGCGAAAGCATCAAAACTCTGGTTTCTTAGCAGTGCATACACGTGAAGAAACCACTTTAATGATTAACTCAATTAACTGTTTTCTCAGTGAATACAACTAAAAATAATAATAGTGCTTATATTTAATAAACAAGTGCAGTTCTATGCATTGAAAGTATATGTAATGTACATTTATGTAAAATTTCATGAATATATGCATACTAAATTTCATGTCTGTATATCGTAGCTTTAGTAATTAGTTATACATACATTAAATTTTATGTACTTACGTACCTTAAGTGCACATTACATGTAATGACACTTTCAACACTGGAGGTTAAAGATAGGTAGGAAGATACTGTGTCAATATAATTCAGTATTTACACAATAGCTGATGTGATGGAGTGCAAAATCGCTTTTATTTAAATCAACAGTTAATTCAACCAAAATCGCATTACTATACAACTATAATATTCCTTATGATAACCTTTACTGACCATTATTGACTTTAATAACACACTAAATGGTTCAATCATTTTATAACTATACTATAATAACTCAATTCGTTTCATATTATTATATATCATGTTCTGGATTAACTTTTAACGATACACGAAATGAAACAGAGTCAAAATCCCTTATTAACACCATCAAACTCAAACCCAAACTGTCAACTACTCAACAAAAAAAGCCTTTCTACATACCACCAACAAAAAAAAACCTAAACCGATAACTTTCCCCATCAAAAAGTCGAAAATTCCACCCCACTCTGAAAAAAACCCGATTTTTTCCCCCAAAACTCACCACTCCCGAACCTTCCTTTGTCGCGCATGCTACGCTTCCGCCATCAGCAGCAGCGAACCTCGCGCATAGCTCCGCCATCAATAGCCGCGTTCGATGCACAGCACATCGCCTCCCCGACAAAAAAAAAGGGTTGTATATTTTTCCTCCTTCCTGTGCACCGTATGTCGCTGTACAGCACCGCGGAACCGAGGACCGGCGACGACAGTCGAACAAAAAAAGTGCCGTACGCGGCAGCCGCTGTTGCCGGAAAAAAGGAGCGATGGACGCGTGGAGGTATACGTAGACGAAAAATGCCGACCCTCGAATTTCCGTCGTCGGTTGTTGTCGTTCGTTCGTTCGTACGTTTTTTTGGGGTGGAGGGGGGTGGAAGGGAAATTAGCGGGTGCAGGGTAGGTTTTGTGCGCGATTTTCCATTTTATTGGGGGTCGGTCGACTGGTTGTTGGGTGGTTCGTTGGTTGGCTCGTGACGGTTTGGAAGGCGATAACGATTTTTTTTGTTAAGGGGTATATAGGGTTTCTTTTTTGGGTTGTTGGTGGAGTTTTATGGGTGCGGGCTTGAAAAAGTGAAAATTGAGGGATTGTAAAGAGTGGAGGATGTGGTAATTTTTTTGGAGGGTGGTTAACTGAAAGGTTTTTTGGGGGATACAATGTGTATACTAGGATGCGCATCGTAATAAATATTCAATGAGAGGCACTGTAAAATGTATTATACTGGTCAGACATGGTATTATTTTTAAAAGCTATACTGCGATAAGACCATTTAGAAATGTGTTAAAAGTGTAATGCAAAATTTTTGTCTACTTCGGTTGTAAAAATTAGATATGAAAAGGACAAATGAAATAATTATGGGTTTTGTTATTAATACTAAAATACAAAAATTCATGACATTTAAAATATAATGCTAACTTTGTTTTAAATTTAAGTCTTAAAGTAATATTTCTAAGATATTTCTTACGTAGCTTAAAATAATCCACCGCATTTACATGAAATTTACCGAATAATAAAACATAGTATAATCTCATTAGGTATTACAAGTTTAGCATAATTAAATGATTAAATTAAACCTCGATGCCGAAAACTCTATCTCACAGATAATTCACCAGCTCACCAGAGTAATACAAAAAAAAAAGGCTTATTACAGCTTAAGCAGCGACCACTCTCTCCCTCTCCCGCAATTTCGTCATCTCAACCGCAAGACAGCCACGAAAAACGTCAAACGTCCACGTTATTTTTCACTTTTCCACCTTGCTGTCCCTCCCTCTCCTACCACATCCAAACGATTTCCATAATTCATCGCGCATTTGTTGGCACATTACAGTCATCCTCCAGATCACTGACCTTATAATTCTCGTATCGCTCCCATATACACCTTTCAAGCCTCGCCGCCTCGCCGACAAATATAATTTAATACCCCACCTTCTATATACGCGCATACGTACGCGCCATTCCCTTTTGTATAATCCTCGAAGAAGAAAAAAGAAAGCGAAGAAGGAAGACGCAAACGAAATCCCCCACCCGGGATTAACGGTATATATATCGTATGGGGACACTGTACTAAAAATTTCAAACTCCTGCTCTCTAACGCCTCTCTCGCGATGCGTGTGTATACCGGCTTCGAAAAAAAGATTAAAAAGGAATCTATCCGTACAAAGGACGAGGAGAACTCGGTATTATTATTACGAAGCCCCGGCGACGACGATGTATTATTCCGATTCCCGCCTATTATAACGTGTGTGTGTGTGTGTATGTGTGTGACTGTGTAGCGGCGCGTTTTTCACCGGTGCGCGGCACTCGTGGAGTGGAAAGATCATTTTGCCTCTTTTTCGCCTCTCTCTCTCTCTCTCCGCTAGCTGTCCCCCGAGGATTATCTCTCGTCTCGCTCTTTCATTCTTTCGTACGGTTCGTTCTCTGTGTGTACTGGCTTTTCGAATAAACTGCATAATACAGACGCTGAAATGGACTAATTATGATGAATGATTTTGATGATGGTATAGTTGTATGTGGGATTTTCTATGGGCTATAACTGTTTTTTAGAGGACAATTATAGTACGGTAAGTCACTTTAGAAGTAAAATTATTGTGGATGCTGAAAGAAAAATTTAATTTTGGGTTTATTCTACTCTCTAAATTTTTTGGAGTGGAAATCTCACTTCGAATGTAATAAGTGACTGGAGTGAAATTCCACTCTAAAATCATGAAAACACAGTCACTTATTGCATTTGAAGTGAGATTTCCACTTCAAAAATTTTAGAGAGTAGCCTGATTTCAATTGCCTAATGTGAAAAATGATGTATAAACAATACATAAAATATTTAAAGTTAGTTGTATATTTCTTTTTGTATAGTTTATATCACGAAATAAGCATACATAATTAATATACAATAAATATAAAACTTTATTTCAGTGATAAGTCACATATTATTTATGTATAGAATATTGTTCCTATACATTGACGTAAAACAGAATTCAAATATAAAATAATATTGAAATGATAATGATAAATGTTTCAAATTTATAATTTGTGTAATGTATTCGATGGGATGGTGATTCAATTATATAGCTGAAAAAATACGTCAAGCATATACTTAGGAACTATTATTTTTGAAAAATATATTTGAATTTAATTCTATTGTACCCCGAATGAATTCCTGTACTTATTATACATAAATGTACAACACCAAAGTTATATAAATTATGGAACTATTTTTTCCTTGTTGCAAGAAACAATAGAATTATTATTTTTATTTAGTATTATGGCATAAATAAATTGTTAAATCAGTTTTCTAATTTCGTTTTCATTCAATGTTACTTTCTTTACTGAATACCGAAAACTGTATTTCGTCAATTCAATTTTCATTATTATCATTACTAAAAGTTTAATAAATAAAACATACGAAATTTTCAGCTTACCCTAAAATTCTTAAAATTCACTTATCTTTATTCTATCCAGTTCTTCAAATATTCCGTAAACTCAACTTCTCGACGATAAAAATACATCTTTCTCGGCTATATCCTCACCACGCTTCACCAATCTCCCAACACAAGGCACTACCTACAAAACCTGTGTCCACTATTTACAAATTTCCCAAAGATAAACACACGAAGCATCAAGCACCACTCACTCTAAAACACTCCGCATGACAATTCTGTTTTGACCTCCAGCTCCAACTCCGGTAAACCCCGTCAGCAAGCCACTGCTCCGCTTAAATAAATAAATTCAACTGTCCCCCCCTTTACACACGCAGATAATCAGCCACGAACCGTAGGGGCTTCGCAACGAAAAAAAGCAAAAAAAGAGAGAGAGAGAGAGAGAGGAGAGAAAAGAAGCATAGAAGAAGGGACTGTATATACTTGAAAGGGCCCGACACGACACATCCATCATATCGGGACCCCCCGACCTCTGAAGCCATGGACCTGGACCCCATTGAAATTTCGTTGCGTACGCACGCTTGTATGTAATTGTATATAGTTACAGTATACGTGTGTACGTGTTGCGTGTGTTTCGTCCCCCTGTGCAGTATTACATGAGAGAGAGCTGAGCAAATAAAATGTCAACTAGAGGGCTAATGTTCTCCGTCGGGAGCTGTTGCGGTGCACGTTTTTGAGCCGCAGCGTGGATGCGATGTGTGGACGGCTGTTTATGGAGAGGAACTTTTGATTAGCTTCAATCGGGCGACGGGATTCAATGACTCGTCGCTGTCGGGGGCTTCTGGAGGTTCTTAGCGCGTGTCTTTTGATTCGAGATGTTTTTGGCTTTATGGACGATTATGCGCTTGTTACAAAATAAAAAGTAGTTTTTCTTTATTTATTTATTTTATAACTTGTAGGATGTTTAATTAAAATTTATTTAATATTATGACAAGAGCATTTTATAGATGTCTTTATTTATTGATCTTTATTTATAGATGTATTTAGCTTTACAATAATTTACATTTTTCAAAAGTGTACAATAATCTAGTATTTTTTAAAATTTAAAACAGTGTACAGTTCTTTAAGTTTTACAATAAATTACAGCATTTGGAACGCCACGGTGATTTATAGTTTTTAAAAGCTAATATGTATATAATAATTAACAAATATGAGATCATATATATAATTTAACATACAAACTAATTTGGAAAGATAAAATATAATATTTTATAATTCTCAATAATTCTAATTTTTTTAATAATACTACAGTGACGCTTATTCGTTTGTTTCTTTATCGATTTTTTAAACTTTGCCCGCGTTTTCGCAAAACTAATAAGTAATATATGTAAAAATTTAAATACACAATAAATAATCTGTTGAAAATTAATGCAAACTTGGAAATGAGGAAACTGTAATCTTCATTTCCCACGTGTTTCGTAAAAAATCAAAGAAACGTTTTCTAAAGCAAAAAATGAAGTGCGCATTCTGTAATCCATAAATCAATCTATCGACCTTTCCAATTTTTTCCAATCCCATTTTTCGAACACGCTCCTTTCTCCGCAAACATTTATCAGATTTTTACGCGCACTCTGGAGCAAGAATAAAAAAAAAGCAAAACGACCAGAGGCTTAAATTTTTTATCATAAAAATACAATTTCTTGCTGCGCGCGTTTTCTGAAAGGAAAAGTAAAAGTTCCGAGAGCGCCGCGTAAGGATAACCCATTTTCCCGAGTGCAAAAAACAACTGAATATAAATCTCTTCCCAGCCTTTCTCGCCCCCCCCCCTGTAAAACTTTCTTTCGCCTAAGCTTCTTTCGACGCATGCCGCTCGCATTTTTTTCCCAAAACCAAAGCCCAAAGAAGCAAAGGATTAGGAGTCCCGCAAAGAACTACAGGCTAGCAGGAGGAAAAAAAAGGGCGAGCGGAGCACGCCGGCTGTAAACATTCTTCCCAATTTTTTTCCCCGCTTAGGGACATCGCGACAACCCTTCCACACATTGCCCGCGAGCGCACCTTTCTTTTTTCTGTAAACGGCGCTCTCCGCTCCGGACAAATCCGCCTACCTCTCTCGTGTCTTTTCATCAGCGACTCTCGTCTTTTTTTATGTACACGCACACGTGTACGTTCTTTTTCCGATAATTTCCCGCGCGCTGCACACTCGAGGAGTAAATCACAAAGAGGTCGAAAGACACGTACCTACACGCACGGACACATAGGAAAGTCGAGTGTGCGAGTGCGCGCGTATACACGTCAATCACGCGTTTTTAAGGTCGATTAGCGAGGCAAACACACTCGACTTGTCTAATCTAGACGAAGAGACACTCTCGAGGACCTTTGCTTGTCTCGAGAGTGTAGATCCTCGAGGATCTCGGCTCTCTGCGCCTCTGGTGGTCCGGTGTCCCTCTGGTCCTTTCTTTTTTTCCGCGCTCGCTCGGAAAAGCTGCGTAGGTTGTGGTGTTGTCGTGATGTCTCCGTGATTCTGCGTCTTCTTATTCTTGGTGCACGATGCGCGCGCGTCTTTGTGCGAGTGCGCCGAAGGCGGTGTAACGACGAGAGAAAGGGAAGATTTGCTTTCTGGAGCATGATAGTTTTGAGAGATTGCGAGGGATGTTGTGTAGGTTGTGTGGGACGCGTGAAAGCGATACGGATTTTGGAGGATATTTGTCGGAGTGGAGGGGAATGCGACCACCCGTACACTTCTTAAAACTTAGAGTGTGTCAGTATGAAAATTATGTAATATTGTTGTATAGTATTATGTAAAATAAAGCTTAAATTTTCTAGAATATTAATAGCTCAATTATATTTTGAATAAATTTGATAAAACATTTTCGCTCCGTTAAACCATGAGGTTACACTTCTTATTGTATACCCCTTTTGAAAGTTAAAAATAGTAATAAACATGATTACAAGAACTTATTATATTCTAAATAAATTCAATAAATTGTTTATTGATACCAGATTCGATTTACTTAATTTGAACAGGATTCCGACATTTTAAACGTTTTATTTTATGTCGCTTTTAAAGATTGAAAATTGTAGTCATAATTATTACAAGGTGCACCCAAGAAGTATATATTAAACTCATGTGTCGTAAGATACAATTCTTGAAATATGCTTAAATTAATAAAATATATAATAATGATCTATCTAAATCTAAGTAAATAAATTAATTAGAAAGATACACAACAGTAGCATTTTAAAATAAACTAGCTGTGATCTAGTATTTGTCTAATTCATTTAAATTATAGCAAAGAGACGCATAGTAATCTCTTCACCTACATAATCATTATATTATAACTTTACAAGCTTTTATTATGGATGTATGACTTACATATAATAAAAAGTGAGCAAAAAAGTCGTTAATTTAAGTCCCATTACGTATAAAAATATTTATTTGATCAAAAGCTATTAACAATTGAAGATGGTGACTGAAAATACGTGGAAAATCAGCGAATTTAAAAGAGTTATATTTCTTTGAATATTCATGCAATTTCGGTCACCATCTTCAGTTGTCAATAACTTTTGATCAGATTAATATTTTCATACGTAACAGAGCTTAAATCAAAGGTCTTTGTGCCCACTTTCTAATTACATTTAAGTCATTTATCCATAATAAAAGCTTGTACCTCATATCTCGAGAACAAGGGCCCATTAGAATAAATCACGGGTACTGGGCTTCATTTTTGAGTACCAGAAAACACCTCCCAAAATCAGACCTAATTTCGTTTCCCGGAGAGTGTGCTCTCTCCTCGTAAGTTACACGAGTTACAAGCTCATTTAAACCCCTAAAAAATCAAGCAAACATCTCCCAACCTCACCCAAAAAATGCAACCACCCACCCACACCTTCAACCCACGCCACTTTCAAAAAAACCACCAAAATCGTCACCACTCCAAAAACACTCCCACACGCCAAAACCCTTGGAGGTCGCACTCCCGCTATACACACACTGCGCATAAACGTCGGTGCGATGAAAAGACACAGAGCCGACGGCGAGAAAAAAGGCATCCTCGCGCGCTGCAGCCCAGATGCGGCGTAAACACGCGCAGCGGGATAATGCTCGGCCCGGAGCGCGGCTCACGTGCGAAAAATTTTCGTGAAAACACCATCGGGGTTTATTATACGAGTGCGCGCCGCGCGACACCCACGGAGCGGTGGACATTTGTGCAGCGCGCCATAAGGTTTCCGAGCGAGAACGTGTCGGCGCATCGAGTGGCTTCGTATAAAAGCCGGGGATGCTCCGTCTCGCTACGACTCGTATACCTATATGGTGTAGGAGAGTTTTGTAGAGGTGTAGGAGAGAGTCTATATCTTCTCGGTCTGTTTTTTTTTAGGATGGACGTGTGCCGCTGATATAAGCGGTAGCGGGTGTGTTGGTGGTTTGAGAGTGAGTTTGAGGTGGATTAGTGGCCGTGTGGTGTGTGGGCACTTTGAACTTTGGATTTTACGATGTGAACAATTATTGATAGATGTTAATGATATGTTAAAAGGGAAGGATCTGCAGTTTAGAGCGAGATTGATAATTCGAGACATGATAGATGGTGTACTTAGAAGCCATACATTATTACACTGAAAAAAAAATTTGTTGAATCTAAGATGATGAATACCAGTCGAAACATAATTAAATATTTACTATTATCAAATAAAATTTACTATTATCAAATAAATATTTTCTTAGTACGATTCAAGGAAACGTTTACTTAGATTTAACAAATTTTTTTTTCAGTGTAAGATTACAATTTAGAGGTTTAAAAAACCATTTTCTGATGTTCAAAATTATTGAAAGCAATCAAATTGAAAGTAATTCCGTCTTGCATTAAAATTAAATATTCTGATTCCTTAATATTCACTAAGTAATGAATAACAATTTAAAAATTCAGATTTTGTTTTACGGGATTAAAAAGAAATTATTTTAAAAAAGTAATATTTAAACTGCCCTGTTACTATAACTGAATATATTGTTTGTACATTGCGCTAAAAACTGTGTTCCTGCAGGCTTGATTGTATATGTTAAAAATTCATATTATACTTTTAACAAATGAAAATTACTTCAAATTTTAATAAAATACGGTTTAATTTGGCACAGATTGGATACTGATAAAATCATATGATATCTATTGCATTATACATTTACCTCTTATGTGATCTATAATCTATTGACTCTTTCTAATCATACCTACACATAAAACAGGGATTTATAAAGCAAAAGAATATTCACAGCTCACACACAACATAAGATAACATTAAAAATCAAAGACTCAAGTACCCAAAAATTAAAATCGATCTCCCAAATCGTATAATTCCCCCCGCCAAAAAATACCAATTCATAATAAACAACACTCATATTAACACGCAATCAAGCATCAAAAACAATCCTCCCAACACAAAGCCTCTCCATAACTCGTCTCGCTCTCTCCTCTCCCGATCCCCGATTTTTACGACATTCCTCCAGACAACCTCCCGAGTCCCTATATATATTTCGCCGACAATGTATCGGCCCGCGCGCGCGATGCTTGTATAATATAATACGCGCAATCTGCCGCTTGCCGGTCCTTTCTTCTCCTTCTTTTTCGTCGCCGCGTCCGAGAGACGACATAAAGAACGATTTCGTGGGCGGCGGCGGCGGCGGCAGCATTTGCATAATCGGAGAGTCAGATGGCGAGCATGAATCGGCGGTGGCGCAGATTTTTCTGCATGGAGAATCGGGACGCGAGGCTTCGAGGCACGAAGTGTAGAAGCGAGTCGGTAGCGCTGTGAATGTGTATGTGTGTGTGTATATAAATTGTAGGAGGCGAGATTATAGGAGGTTTTTTTGGTGAGGGGTGGTAGGAGTTTATTGGATTTTGTGGATTTTATTGTAGGTAACGAATGTGTGTCTAATCGCGTTTATAAAGCGATTGCGATTGTGTGGCTTGTGTCGTTTGATTCTGGAATGCATTGTGATGGATCGAACGGACTGGTATTATATAGGAATTTATGGTATTAAGCTTTGATTCTGCAGAAGATGTTGTTGAATGAAAAAGAGACGCTTTTTTACATCGAATAAGAAACGTGCTGAAAAAAGTATGAACAAAAATATTCAACATTTTAGGAGTTAGATTTATACTTTCAACGTATACGATTTATTTATATTTAAAGCATTTCCAAACAAAAGTATATCTCCTCTAAAATGTTTGACATTTTTTGCTGAAACTTGTTTCACATGATTTTAAGGTAATATTAAAAAGCTTGTTTTGTAAATCTTAAATAAAAACGAAAGTCGATAATAAGACTGAAGAAATTTGAGAACCGTCCTCATGAAATTAATAAAATGATACACAATACTACGAAGTTGTATAATAATAAATTATTACAATTTTTTTTAAAAGATCAAAACTAAAGATATCGCATAATTAAATTTATTATGTAATAGTTCGTTTCTTTAAAAACCATCTTAAATTCAACACTTCTGGATATTATCGATTTATATAGAATTCCTTTATTAACCGTATTTTAGGCATGATTCATAATTTATCGAACGTCCTAAATCGCTGTTACCCATAAATATACAATTACACCTTGTTCACAAAAAGTATATAATCACTAAAAAAAATGCCGCAATTCGCTACTTCCCACGAAACCTTCGAAAATTTGAGTCACCCATTAGCATCTCCCCTTCAACTCCAACAAAACTACGCGGAAACACCACCGACACCATTCGCACGTATTTATAACATCGCACATATACACCAGAATCTCAAGTCCAAAAAAAAAGTAGCAATAAACGACGTGTAAAAAAACACGCGCTACACATGTACGTTTTCTCGCCTCCTCCGCGCTATGGAAATTCAAATTCGGTGTAAACCGATATCACACGCGACACGAAATCGTTTAAGATGAAGATAAAACGCGCGAGCGCGGGGCCCATAAATAAACGACTCATTAAAGACGCAAAACTGCGAGGAGGACGGGGTAAAAAAAAACGAGAGAGAGAGACGAGCCCCGATCAAATTACCGATTCTTCTTCTTCCACGTATTAATATACCAGAGCCGGAGCTAGACCTCAAGGAAATATATACGGACGGAGAGAGTATAAGAGGTGTATCCACGTGTTTAGTGGAGACAGGACACGCGTGTTGTGCAGGTTTTTCCTCTGACTCGCGCTCCAGGTGGGTGATGCTGGGACGAGAGAGACAGAGATAGAGGGGAAGAGGAAAAGATTGTCGATATAGGTGGCTGTGGGTTATAAGCGGCCACTTTGCCTACCTGGTCGGCGCGTAGATAAATTTTCCGGTTTTCGGTGCGACGCGAGGCGTGAGAAAGAGGCGCGGCGAAAGTGTAAAGGGAGAAGTGGAGATGAGAGGATTGGAGTTGAAGAAAGAATTTTAGATTGATTTTGTTTATTTATTTATTTATTTATTTATTTATTATGTTTAAAGGATTTTATGAGATTAAGTACAATAAGTATGATGTTGGATTTTTCATAATAGTACGCTGAATCGTGTCCCTTTTGATGATAATTAATGTTATTGATCCAGTTATACACTGTTTATAATAATTTTGAAAATTTGATCTTTTTATAAAACCAATCCTATAACGCACATTTTCATGAATGAAATTTTTTACTTACATTTTATTATTGAATTATAGTTTCTCAACTCTGGTAAACAATTTTCAAGGTATATGAAGGACTTTTATTTTCATCTGAGGTATTCTGTGTATAAAACTCAAGTTGAATAAATTCTTCATCTTGTTCTTAAGAGGAGGCCGTATCTTCTGTCCTTGTCTAATTACATTTTTGCTATTTATTCAAATAGTAGTTTGTTAATTGAAAAACTAAGAGTCGTCTCCAATTCGTCGCAAAATAAGGAATATTTTGAGACCTAAAGAAATATTTAACATTATTTCCGTTCCGAGAATACTTCGAAACGCGAAAATTGAGGTTAGGGTTTTTGTTTCGAACTATTCTCGGAAAGGAAATAATGTTATGTGCTCTTTTAGGTCTCAAAATATTCCTTATTTTAAGAAGAATTGGAGATGACTCTTATTTTTTAATTAACAAACTACTATTTGAGTAGCAAAAATGTGATTAGACAAGGACAGTAGATACGGCTTCCTCTTAAGGGGCAATTTGTTATACAGATATACACATATAATACTTCATAAATAAATAACTCTTGAGAACTAATACAATTTTAAATTCTGTATATAAATAAAGAACCAGGAGTAATAATTATTTATGCAGTGAAAAA
Source organism: Gastracanthus pulcherrimus (assembly GCA_949152435.1). Taxonomy (NCBI): domain Eukaryota; kingdom Metazoa; phylum Arthropoda; class Insecta; order Hymenoptera; family Pteromalidae; genus Gastracanthus; species Gastracanthus pulcherrimus. The sequence goes on from OX424575.1 coordinate 16,092,321, forward strand.
TAATCCAAATAAGAGTTTTATCAAGCACTCGCGAGAGTTTATAAAGTTCAGCTTCCAAGGTGTGCATAATTAGGAGATGGAGAATAATTCATAAAAATGTTCGTTAAAAGTTTTCCGTTATACACTAAATTCATCTGTTTCTCATATAATTATAAACTCATCCATCTGTTCTATAAATTATAACTCAAAACTAGGACAGCTGTGCTTAAATTCCGAGATCTAAACCTTTAGTGTGTATCGAAATTGGGTTTTAAAGAAAATTTATTTTAGGTAGTTTTTATACTCTAATTATAATTTAATAATATGCAAATGCTTCGTTAAATTTATCAACCGCGGGAAATACAATTAAATGAATAAGCACACATAAATATTCTATGTTAGACTCGTATTTATTAATTAGGCCCATCATAATTTTGAAATCATCAAAACTTTACATTCTTTTTTTTCTACAATCAATTTATTGTGTTTACCGAGGTTGTGCAATAAAATTAAGCCCATGCTTATATTATTATATATCATTGAAAACTAGCTAAAGAAAATGCTTCCAAGTCCAAATCTACTTATAAACAAAATTGCCATGTACACAAGGGTATAAATAACCAATGCGGGCACATTTACCCTATACATTATTGATCCCAGTTTGAAAGAGAACCCTTCAATACACCACAAAATCATTACGCATCGATGCAAAATTCCTCTCATCTCTAAAAAAACGCCACACCTAATCTTCATACATCAAAACTACACCGCATCTCCTCTCGCTAAATCCAACGAACCTCCACAGCCTCCAGCATACCTCAAACCTCATCGTCATCTCTTAACCAACAAAACTCGCGCACAAACTAAGAAAGAAAAAGAAATCCTCCCTTCAAAACCATAATACCCATAGAGCAGCAGCCAGCAACAAATTACAAGCCCCAGCAGCAGCACACACACTCTCTCTCTCTTCCCCCTTTTATACAACATCGGCGCACGATAATTCAGCTTCAGCTCCAGCTTCGCTCTCATAATAGCATCGGAGCCGCGCACTACCTCTATATACATCCCAAGAACAAGAAGGTAAAGAGACGCGAAGGCCTCGGCCTCGGCCTCGAAGTGCGCGCGTAGCGCACTAGGAGCGATCGAACGAGCCTATATATATACAGGCAGTAACCTTACCAGTTTTTCGTTACCGGACACTTTACCTCTCGGCTATCTGGTGGTCCGTATCTGCTCTGTGTGTATACCCAGTATACCCAGAGAGAGAGAGAGAGAGAGGCTGTGGAGTGTAACGCCGTTGGTGGCCGTCTGACGATGGCGCCCCCCCTTTTTTCTCGCTTCTTTTCCGCCTGCAGGGCGACGCGTCGCGGGTCTATACTTTGAGGTTGCGGGGTTTATTGTGTGTGGAGGGTGTGGGAGAGGTGACGTATTTTGGAGAAACACGCCGGTTTCTGGTGAGGATAGAGAGAGGTATAGAGGGTCCACTGCTGATGCTTCGCTTCTTGGGTTTTGGGCGAGTGGTTTTACTTTTTTTTGGGAGACGTTGTGGTTTGCGGTGGAATTGACGGGAATGGAGACTGGAAGTGTCCATCGAATGATCGACTGGGATTTGGGCTTTTGTTTGGAGGAAGAAGACAATTGAGAGTAGGATTTGGAGTGGCAAAGGAGAGTTTGCGATTTATGTTACTGAATTTGTAGCTGGGTGTTACAGTGTGTCATAAGTAGTTTCTGAATGTGTCCATCAGTCATCAATGTATTATTAACAGCAATTTTATATTGAATACATTGTGTTATGATTTCCGCAGAATAAAGTCATGTAAAAACATATGTAGAATGTAACGTAATTTTGTACTGTAATCCTTAGATTGCTGTGTAGTATACATATTGTACAGTATACAGGTTATATGGGCAATGATATTTGGGAGAGGTAACGTATCTTAGAGAAATACGGCACTTTCTGGAGAGGATGTAGAGAGCTAGGGGGGTCCTGCATGGTGTTTCTTGTATTTTGGGCGACTGGTTTTCTATTACAGTGGAGAAGATGTTGATGTGGTGTGGTTTGTAGCGAAACTGAAAGAAATGAAGCTGTGGAGCCTGAAATGTTTATCGAGATTCGAATTTGTTGTGTGTGGGACTATGAATGTTTTGTAGGGAGGAAAAAGACACTTGACAGTAAGATTTAATGTTTTACCAAATGAAAGCTTGTATTTTTTTTTACTTCGTGTCTGTTTAGTGTGTGATGTTACACTTGACCACACTTGACTTCAGTCATTTTCAAATGCATTTTTTTGTAAGTAATTGTGTTCTATGGAATTATCACAGAGGAACTTTTGTTCGTGTTTATTTAATTCATAAATAAAAAAGAAGGCTTCGTTGGTCATCACGAACACGTGTTATTGGCATTTAATTAATGATCATTTAATAAGTCGATGTTTCGGCCAGCTCACTTCAATTTAGTTGTGATTCTTTTCAACATTGAGTCATCAATACGTTTTTTATAATTTTATGTTCCAAATACTTGACGTTTATTACTTATATGACATCAAAATTTATAAAAAATGGTATTAATTTGACTAGCTTCCAAAAGAGCCACAATTTAATTTGCATAAGCTGACTGAAACGACGACTTATCAAATAAATGCCAATAAAATGTGCTATCGATGAATAATCGATTCATTTCAATCATAAATAATTTTATTACTTTTTTAAAACATTTTTTAAATCATTTTTCACTTTTTAATTTTCACGAGTGAAATACATAATACAAAGCAACTATAGTATTTATTGCGAACTTTAGTGGATCAATAATAGCATACAAATAATCAATACGATTTTTTATCTATAAAAAATATAAAATTTTCGAAACTAAACAATTGCTTGTGTTGCATAATTTACATTACGAATTTCTGTAAAACAAAATTATGCAAAATCAAAGAATGCAACATTCCTTCCAATAGTAAAGTCCCTGAAATTCCTCGCTATAAAAGTCGCTCGAAGAAAAAAAGAAGTTTACTTCTCCGACTCCCGTAATCCAACACTACAAATCTGTACAGCTGCGTGTCTAATGAGACCCCACAAAGGGCCGATCTTGCGCGCGCCGCCAGTCACGCGCCATCCGCGCACTTAACTTCTGAGTTCTAAGTTCTGACCTCGCCTCTGCGTATTATTATAGTTATACACTTCGGCATCAGCCCCTCTCGGTTCTTCTCCTCCTCCTGCTTCTGCCTACCGCCACGCTTCCCTGAATTTTATTGTTTTTCCTTCTGCGAAGTGCCGCGCGCCGGCCGCAAAAATCGAAAATGCCGGCGATGCGGATAGGATGGAAAGAGAGAGAGAGAGAGAGAGAGTGGAAAGTCCGAGTTTCGAAAATTGATTTGACCAGCGTTTTTACGCTCGTAAGCGTCTTTTAGAGTGTAGCGGCTACTGGCAGCGGTGGAATTGACTTGTATTGACTTTTCTGGGTGTGAGAGCGATGTTCGTTTTTTTGGAAGTTGAAAGATCGATATGCGAGAGAGAGAGAGAGAAAGAGAGAGAGAGAGATGCATGTGAAAAGCATTGAATATGTAGAGCAATTTGCAGGATTTCACAGTGGATCAGATGCATGCCTGATCGAGAAGAGGATGCATATGTTTTATCAGTCGAGGTTACACAACTGTATCATTGTGCACTCGATGTATAACTCTTATGATCGAATGCGTTTGATTTTTTTTTTAAATCCTGCCATGGGTTTAGCGATAACATACGTTCGATCCAATAAAGTTAAAGCATTTCAAAATTTGAAATGAATTCAGTCATAGGATTCCACGTCAACTGTATATTACAAAATATATTTTTTTATTTTCACGCTTATATTTTAGTAAGAATTTACTACCTATAAAGAATAACTTTCTAAAACTTCATAATTAATTAAAATCTCGATTTACAAAATTTTCATCGTTCCAAAGTTTTCTCTAAGAAATAAAATCAAACCAAGTTCTCTCGTAAATATACATACTAGTTTACTCAATAGTAACATGTTTTTTTTTACTACAAATATCTGCTTAATTTCCCTCATTTGAAAAAGAAATTAAATAAAATGAACGCACTGACAAATAAATAATTTATTTTAATACGAAAAATTACTTGTTGCTGTTTAATTGAGCAGAGATATATTATCTTGTTTTCATTTATAGAAAACAGAAAAATAAAAATAACACTCTTAAAACGTCATACTCTATTTCTTTTAACTCTCAACTTCACTGTGCCCACGAATTGTACCAAATTCAGTAGCTATTACGTCTTTCTATCCCTCTTTACGTCCACACCAAACCTAAAAAAAACCCGTCCCCGCATAATATTCCTCCTCTTACGTACATTCCATCTTAGTCCTCCGGTATCCTTTTATAAATCGCACTCCTTACAAAATTAACACGCTCCCTCGAAAACGAGCTGCAGAAGAAAGGACCACCGCCTCCCTCTCTCGCTCGCTTGTAACGCAATTTTAGCCGAGCCGCTGACGCGAATCCAAGCGATTCGCTTCCGTTCCGCAGAAGCAGCGAACGCAAGCGAGCGAGCGAGTGTCGTTATTTCGAGATCGACAGGATCGATTTTCAAGCGTGACCCGCGCCGCAGCGCCTGAAATTGTGTCTTTGTCCGCCGCTGGGAGCGAGTGGATGCAGGGCTTTGTTTATTGGTTTGGATGTCGTATAAGGTATAGTGGTTTATATCGAAATTGAGATTCAGGATAAGGATTTTGCTTGAGAGTGAATATTGGTTTGTGAAACGAAAGTAGTTATTGCATTAGTTTTTTATAACTAAAGTCTGATTTTGGTATTATCGATACGAAAGACTTAATTTCGTGCAATTTTGTATTAAAGGTTTTTATTTTGGAGGTAACCGAACGAAACTATTAGTCAGATATTAAAATTTTTAAAATAAATATATAACGGATAAAGAAGTTTTCTAAGTACTCTATTAATTTATCCAATAAATAATGTACTTTGAACATGAAACTTTATATTCATAATAAGTTACTTCAAAAATACCTATACATGATGTATGGATCTTCACTTTTTGTATTTTATTTATATCTACATCCATTTTGCAACTAAAACATTCCGATATTCGAATTATTATTAAGTTCGGTCTACGCTCTTACGAATTCATCCAGCATTGAGTTAAAAAAACTTAAAACTATTTTAAAATAGGGGTATTATCATCTGTTCAGTTAATCTCATATAAAGTCACGTTTACAACTACTACACAAACAATGTTGACAAAAAATTCATTCATTTATACCTTATTTCATTTGAAACGTTTCCATCCAGCCAAGCTGATCTAAAATTAACCTACTACCGTGTAACGACTATCAGAAAATCTGCTGAAAATACAAATATAATCGCAAAATACAGCAGAAAAACCAATAACAATTTGCCCCAAATTCTCCGCTTCAAAATTCCACCTCTCACAGCTCGCAACCAAAACTCAAATAACTTCTAATTATAATTCAAATTAACCGTAGCTATACATCTCTCGCTCGGCGCTTCTATTTTATAAATCGTGAACTCCGGAAATCGATACATGCCGAGGAATGAGAACCGCGCAGAGAGAATATAATATCCCGTACAAATTCGAATTTATAAATATCATACATCCGCAATGGACTTCGATCGTACCTCGCGATGACATTAGAATCCGAAATGAATTTCCCTCACACTTATATACAACTGTATATAAAAAAAGTTCCACGCGCTTCGACTTCGTGTATACTCGTATTTAAAATTCTTGACGCACGCCTGTCGCGATATTATTATCGCAGCTCCTCGTTTCTTACTGATCCTGCGATGATCTATCCATATAGAACGAAGGAAACGTATTCAATTTTATTTGGCAGTTTTGTGCGCTCGGTGAACTGCTTAATTCGTAATTGGATGCTGCAAAGACGTCAGTAGAAGTTGATTTTGGTGATAGAGGCGAGGATTCAAATTATATCAGGGATGAAAGATTTATTCGGAGGTCTTCCGTTTGCGTCAAACGAGGTGAAAAACGGTTCCGAATGGCCTTTATTATATCAAATTTATTTTAAACTAGGCTCTTAATTGATTGACGTCATTGTTTGAAAGGTGATGCTGTACGGGTGTTACTGCAATTACCGTGTATTTTATAAATTGACTTTGTGAATCGATGAAACGAATTGTAAATGTAGTACCTATTGTGTAAATTGTCGTATTGAATATATTATATACGTACAATAGAAAGTTTATTATTCAATGCATATACTAAATTTATAGTATAGTTTATATTCAGCAAATACTGCGCAAAAGTATACCAAATTTATAGCCTAGTTTATACTCACTAAATAGGAAATAATTCCACCTAAGCTCTCATTAACGATAAATCACAAAACAATTATCCGTGAGAATTGCTCACACCGCTTTCCCTCCCAAAACCCCCATAAATCATCCCCCAAAAAACCACCATTATCATTCCCAAAACGATCGAATCTCACCTTAACGCACTCGTTTCTCTCTGTTTCAGGTATGTATACCAGCAGGAACTGCCACCTACGTCCCTAGCATACTACCCGAAGCATTAAAGAAAACAGAAAAGTTAGAAAATCGCAGCAGTAGGTAAGCCGCGTCATCCTCGCACCTATGCGCGCACAGCACAACGGCCTAATTGGAAAAAACAATCACGCTCGAAAACGCCGTTTAACTAACCGTATATTTCCATGTTTGCCTTTTCTCTCCCGCAACGTTGCGTTTCCTTTTTCGTGATGATACGCATCGGTAGTCCGCGCGGGGCATAACTTTACGAGGAGGTGCTAAGCCACGGTGGCCGCGAACCGCACACATGGGTAGAGAGAGGCGCCTGCTGAGTACAAGGTAGTACCTTTTCCTGGAAGAGATGTAGAGAGACGCCGAAGAATATAAGTGTGAAAAGCCGATGCTGGTTTTTAAATTTTCGCTGTGTAGGTGTGTTTATTGTATATTCTGTGTGTGCGATTGCTTTGCTTTGGTGCGAGGTTTTACTGGTGCGAAACGGATATGGGTGTTCCGGAAATGTAGCTCTGTATCGCGTGGCTTGTGATTCGAATTTCTTCCTTGTGGGTACGTTATGTATGCAGTGGGTTTGGAAATATATACGGCCGAAATCGCGGATTAACATTAATTGTTTGTTAATGCAAAATTTACAATACCACATCTTTCTATGAATGAAAAGTACCTTTTTAAGAAAAAAAACTTAATATTTCAATAATTTATTAGATAATTATATGAAGCAAGAGAAGAATATTAATTTTTCACTGATTAAAGTCATTAAGTAATATATCTTGGTAAATTATATTTCAAAGAAACAATATTTTCGGGGTGATACTTTGTTCTATTGCAAGATTCTTTATTGTTCTTGTGGGCTCAATGTTATTATAATAAATTATGCAGATAGATAATTAATTTCGTCTTTAAAGATATTTTGGAGGAATTGAAACGTTATATTATAGATACTACGCTGTATGAATATGTTCAATTAAATTTTTATATGGGCAGTCGACAGTTTATAAATGTGATTTATGATATTTTATACACCTTTTGAATAATGTACGTCAAAAATATACGTACAAAATGTAGTTAATATGATTTAGGTTATTCCGATATACTTTCTATTATTATCGCAGCGAAATTATATTTGATGAACATTTAATGCATCGTGATGTCATTGTAACTAGACGGAAATGTTATTCTTCCAAATAAGGATGCCAATATTGCGCAGAAGCGAAATGGAAACGTGACTAAATTAAAATTGATGATTTTCATCTTGTCAGCGCTGATTCAGAGTTGCATTGTGCGCGTATAAAATATACATGTTAATAATAAATGTTAGAATGCATCGAATAAATGAGGCCAATATAAATCTTGAACAATACAGTATAACGTCGTAATCGAATAATTTGAAATCAATTATTATATTTTTGTGCGTTGCAATTGGATAATTAAGATTCACAGGCAAATATTATAATCTTCTTAGGTTCAATACAACTTTCATTTGACTAAATACATTGTTGCTTCTACAGTCAAGGCATGATTTATAAATAATTACAATAATTATGAATTAGCTTATGGAAACGTGATCTTTTCAAGCATTTAAAAACGATTATATATTTTACTATACTTCACTTTAAATAGCTGTTCGTAAGGAATTTTTGTTGAATAAAATTTTTCTAGCTTTAAAAAAAGCGAGAAAAATAAATTAAATTATCTATGTTACTAAGGTCCGAATTTATAGTCACGTCTCAGGACTTAAAATGCAAACTATCTTTGTCGCACTCATGTGTTTTCTTATGGGCGAGACATAGACAGCTGCATCTCAAGTTCTGAGATCCGACTATAAATTCGGACCTAAAATTCTAGATTTTCTAGTGCAAAATGGTATATAGAAATTTGTCCAGGAACTAACCAAATCTTAACAAATACGAGAAGTTAAGAATTACCGTGAAACAGAGAAGAATGGCTTGACTGGAAGTAAATTGGTACATAAGAAATCTGCATCCAACTGTCAAAATGTGCAGCTAAGTCAGACATTGTTAAGCCCGCGATGTACTTAATTTCAAAGCAACACTAAAGAAATCTATTTATCTACACAGAGAGAATTTTCTAATAAAAATTATAACGAAATTCAGGGTAAAAATTACCGTAAATAACTATAAAGCTGGGACACTCCTACTTTCTGGTACTTTTTACTGATATTTTACTATAAAAATTACCTCATTGACTACAAATTCTACCGCACAGACTATAAATTTTACCGCACGGAATGGTAAAATTTGCCTGATTTGAGAAAAAGAAGACAGCTGATAAAGGAAACAACTGAGCGTGTACACATTTTAGGTTAACTCAAATATAAATGTGTATAAATGTACTTATTTAAGCATTAATGATACTGCTACAACAATTGGAAGAAAATCCAGATTTTTAAAAAATATTTCGTACAAATTTTACCACAAATTTTGGTTTTCTCTAAGATTCGTACAGGGAACTTTTATTCTGCGGCAGGCAAATTTTATCCTTCAGTACGGTAAAATTTATCGTAAATATCAATAAAAACTGCCGGAAAGTTAGAGTGTCCCAGCTTTATAGTCATTCACGGTAATTTTTACTGCGAATTTCGTCATAATTTTTATTAGAAAATTCTCTCCGTGTACAAGAAAACTCTTTTCTCACTTCTAGAATCACATATCTAATCATATACCTCTCCCATCATCAACAACCATACCTTTCGCATTTAGCAAACAAACATTTCAGTCCATCCACCGATTACATAAAACCCAACCTCCACCCATTACAATAACCCAATAACCCTCCACTGCACACAGCACAAAACTTATACAAACTTCTCGCCTCGCGGACCATTTCGTTCCCGTTCTCACACTCACAACTCTCCCCACTGTACAACCTTAATTCATTTTCTCGTCGATGTCCACGTGTCTGCCGCCGTCGTCGTCATTCTCGCGCGCGACGTTTCCCGGACGCTCGAGCGCGCGTGCAGCCAAACGCCGCGGGATTACGAAGTCGCACCGATTGATTATTATGCATGCGCGACGACGACGACGACGACTGCCGCTGAATTTCCGTCTCGCGGTGTAAATGCCCTCCTACGGCCTATATGAGGTGTACATGCGTATACGCGCACAACGCCGTTGTGTGTTGAGCGATGAAGTTGCTGCATGCCGGAATTGACCGCGAGGCGAGGAGTCATTCTTTGGGCGTTCTTTGTTCGAGCGTGGATGCGTCGATGAGGCGGATCGATGGGTTCGTGGAAGCGTTTGCTAGAGTGCGCGGGGAATAATTTATTAAGACAGTTTGCTTAATTTTAGAATTGTAATACTCTTTTATGATGGTTATTGTGGTGCGAGTGATACGTGTCTAGGCGAGGCCTCGTGGGGGGCACAGATATCTTTTTTCTAATAACCCACGCAATTTTTGTAAAAATGATTTAGTACAATTAATTGTCATAGTTATTGACATAAATATATGTTATGATACATAAAAGATAACAACAATATATAGATATGCATAAAGAAATACACTCATTTTAGCGTTTCATTAATTATTTTTTATTTTTGGCTGGCAACCGGGTATTTTTGATAAATAGTCAGATTATATTAATAAACAGCTACAATCTCTTGGTAGTTTTATAAATAAATCGTGGATTTTCAAGTTGCTATAGGCATAAATGCTGATTTTGCCATAAGAGCCTATGTTAACAGTTCTATTTTCAAACATTTCTTTCTCTTCAGTTTACCTGACAACTACACCTAACAAAAATTTCAATAGAATGCTTAAAACGTATACTTTCAGTGGGAATTTTATTTTTTGTTAGTGATGGATTTTCAAAAAACAACGGAACTACCTGAAGTGTTATTTCGTTTTTAGTACTTTTTCTACTATCTTAAAGAAGTGATCGCGTCGTTGGGTAACCTTCTTTGCCCAACCGTGGAATTCAAATATGGAATAAGAAACGCGTAACCAATACTCACTATGAAATTTAGATGATTGCTTCTAACAGCAAATTGTAGACGAGATTTTTAGAGTGTCTCATACTCGTACATTCCTTAACAAAAAATCTACTATATTTATTAGAACAGCAGAAACAACTACTCTGCGGGCAAATACCCCTCCCAGCATTGGATTACACTATTAATTCATAAAATATGTAAATGTAATTAGCATTGAAAATTCATCCATTTTTCGTATTTATCCTGCAAGTTTCTCGTAAACTTGTTAAACAGATAAAAAATGTTACGTATTTAGAGTGTTTCATACACTCTTTAATAAAAATCTACTATATTCTTTTGAACAACAGAAAATCTCGTCTACAATTTGCTGTTAGAAGCAATCATCTAAATTTTATTAAAGATAGACGTTCAAATCATTTTCAAGAAACGAATGTTCGTATTAACATCGTACAAACATTCCAATAAATAATTCACTATTAAGTTTTAATATTATAAATCAAAAACAAAGCCATATAGGTACACTGAGAAAAGTGATGTAGTAAAACTTACTATTCTCGCTTTGTAGGTAAGCCTTTAGTTATTATAACTATTTTTATTGTTGCTTTTATTAAAATATAGTTCGTGCTATAAAGTGAAAATAGTCAGGAGTTCTGCTCTCAAATGTGAGGTTAGAATCTTAACTTTTATGAACTAGATTCAGAACGTAATTAATAATTGCCTCGATAAATTCTGCACTTTCGATGTATTTTGTAAAAAAGATAAACAACCGGACAAGAAGGCTAACTGTAAGCTTAGTCAATATTATTTAATTAATAGTTATAATCCCTACTAAGTGGAATAGTCAGCCAAACAAGAAAAATTAGTTGTATCAAATTCCCACTATAAACTTAGTTAAAACTTAGTTGGATCTATGAGTCGACATGTTTGCACTTAGCATATTTATCGTATGTTTGACATATATAACAAAGCTTGGTATAGTTGCTACTTTTTCCGTTCGGGGAACAACTTTTTTCTTATGCAGAAACTTTTCCTTTTCGTTATATACACGCCTGCCATTTTACGCTACTACCAAAGGGGCAACTTTTACGGCATTTTCTAATTGAACTAACGTCACTCTTTCGGTTCCCAAAAATGTATCTAGCAGGGAGCTACAGTGGTTCGTCCGATCTACCTATTATTCACCATTTAAAACTCCCTTTTTATACGATATCCCCTAAATAATGCATTAGCAACTATTTTTCCTGTGCACATCCTCTCTAGTAGCACCCAAATGTATGAAATCAGGTTTTATAAGTCTCAAATAACTATGAAATGATGCTATGAAAATTTATTACTTTTCACTCGCACGATTTCATAAAGCAATCTATCACCTCTGAAAGCAAATAATGCTTAGCATATTATAAATATACTCTATAACAAATATCTCATTCCAAGGTGAATTCGTAACGAACGGAACACGCGATTCCTGCACACTCCCGAAAAATCACGCGAGCCCCCATCTAGGCAACAATTCAACCAAACTTCCCGTCATGAATCCCGCGCGCCCATCACAATTGCATATGCATGCACGTCTGCAGTCCAGTCCAGTCCAGTCCACTTCACTCGCACATATGCACGATATACCCGGGGTGCGTTATGGCAGTATTAATAGGCTGCTCGAGTTTCCGTCCTTATAAACTGCAGCAGCAGTTACACAGCCAACAGTAGTAAGGAGAAGAAACCTCGCCCCCCCTGTATGCACCGAATATACGGCCGGAACTCGCTCGCAGATAAACGGCTTCGAGACTCGAAAACGACGACGACGACGACGACGCAGATAGGGTCGCAGTGCACGTATATACGCACATATATAGGATAAGATCGCAAGTGTGTAAGTACTTCGATGATAGCCAGAGCGGCAGTTGTGTTTGTATTTGTACTTGCTCTGAAATCTCTTCACCTTTTTCCAGTCTACCGTCGAGCTATAGGTATATATAATGCTACTTAGGTGGGATTCCTGCTTGTGCGTTCTTTTGCCTCGGAGAGCGATTAGAAGGGACGGCCGTGGAGATGGAGATGGAGAGATAGGGGAACAGGGTGTGGATTATATTATTGCCGGAAAAATGGAAGGAGGGCGAGTATTCTCTCACCTTTGGGAGCAGAGGTAGAGAGAACCGACGATGAATGGATGTGGTCGAGGCTCTCGTTTTATTGGAGTTAAAGTAGTGCCTTAATTCCTATCTTATACGCTCTTCGTCTTCCCTTTTTTTTAAGTGCGAGCGTAAATTAAAGCTTTTTAATGGCGTTTGTTGTGATTATTCTGGAATTCAGAGGGGGTTGAGTAACGGTTAACGGAATAATTTATGGCAGTGGGCAGGTTGGTCCTGATTTTGGTACATGGAGTAGGATTAACGTGTATTATTTTATGAAAAATTGAATACAAGTTTTGAAATGTGCTAAATTTTTTGGTGTGCGTGTTGTACGATTTTTTCTCGAATTTCAGTGCAAATTATTACTATAAATTTTGACATTTTTTGACGTTCGTGCTACTATTTGATCCTTTTTTCTGGAGTGGAAGAGATTTCGCCACTTTCCTAAACTAAAAATAGCTTTTTACTGGCATTAATTTTGTTTTTTCTGGAATTCGGTGAGTTATGTTAACGAGGTAATTGATGTTATTGAAATTTTTTGGTATAAGTGCTGTATAATTACTTTATCATAAATATACGACAAAAATGTAATAAATTAAAACTAATAAATAAATAAATAAATTAATTAATTAACAATAATAACAATAGCTATATACAAGATGTTAGCATTTGAATAGCAATGTACTAGAGCTAGTCATATATACGTAATCGCAGAATATATAATACCGTTACTATATCAACTATAGTAAGTTGTTGAAGTAAACCTGATCAGAAGGTCTCAGAAAATTATAATTTCTAGCTATATTGAATATTTTTGCAGTAGTTACAGCGAAGCATACCAACTATTTTAGCGATAATAATCTATAACTTCATTAATAACTCTAGTTTTGAAACTCCGTGTTAAGCAACTAATTCAACGTTAAGATTGTAATATTGCTAGTCTACCTCGCTACCTGCATTGTCTTAAGTAATATTATTTACCTAATCTGAAAATATATAAAGCTTATAATTTCAACAAAATAATGTGATAATCTTATAATAATGCACAAATACAATTAACAAAGGCCATTTTGCTATATTTTCCTAATTCATTTATTCAACATGCTTTGTTAATTTAACAAAGTCACTTGAAAAATACGCACTAACTATTTTTTTATTACACTTACCAAGGAATTTGTTAATTTAATAAATGGGTTAGTAAAATTAACTAATCACTTTATAGAAACAACATATTGCTTGGTAAGTGTAATAATAAAAATAGTTAGTGCGTATTTTACCAAGTGTCTTTGTTAAATTAACAAAGTATTTTTTCCGTGTTCCAGCGAGAGTTTCGTAACAAACTTAATTTCTGTAGATAATAAAAGTATCTGAAAAATGTATTAGCCACACTTGAATTTTCGTGGGTCGCGTATATGAGCGTCGGCAATAGCCACTACGTGATGTCACGTATCGCTAGTCACGTGATCGATTTAACCCTGTTTACAGTTGCAATGCGGTTAGCGGGAAGTTAGTTAAAACTTTCGAATTCGATTTTCCGCGCACGTACGAAGCGTTTTCGGCTTTTCGAAAATTAGAACTTTCTCGAACGTTACATTTTGCCTCGTCGCCTTACATTATTGTTATAAACTAAAGCTATAACAAGATATTAAGAAAAATGAAAACACAAAGCCTTTGCATTGAAAAACTGTCTTGTAATACACCTAATCGAAATCGGTAAAAGCCTACAATACTCCTTACATACACCTAAGCTTACAAAACGTTTCTTCACCACAAACGAACTCTCTCCTCATCCCCGAGATGACAATCGTTGCGCGATAACCAGGCAGGAAAAAAGAGAACTATTCACCTAATCCCCCCCTCCGCGTCCTCACAAAGAAGAAACAAACGTCTAATCCCGTGCTCCCCGACAGGAAAAGGGTTGGGATTTGCTTTTTTTTCTCTTCCTCCTCGTCTCCCCCTTTCTTCGATTCGACTCTAATCTCGATCTCTCCGGGACGTTTTTCCGGACTGGCTGCTGTTATATTGTCCTTCGGAGAGGGAAGGAAGGAACTCGTCCTCGAGATAGAGAGGAGCGTCCGAGGAGATGTAAAACGCGATCTTGGGCAGGGGCGTGTGCGTATTATTGTGTGTACGTATGTATACGCACAAAGACGAGGGACTGCGAGGGAAATTCGAATGAAAAGTCGGATTTATGTGTGTGCGTGCATTGTCGATTCGTAGCTGCGGAAGGATTCGATCGCTCGCGACGATAAGATTGCGACGGGAGGGATTCTTCCCTTTTTTTTAATCCTTTCTTCGTTTACTTCCTGCTTTACGACGCTTGGTACTTCTATATATAAACCCATGATAGTACCTAAAAGCAAATAAATGTTTTTCTGTTAACAGAGAACAGGATAAAAACAACGTTTATTAAGATGGCTTTTTTTAGCATGCTTTTATTAACTCTCTCTCTCTCTCTCTCTCTCTCTCTCTCTCTCTCTCTCTCTCTCTCTCTCTCTCTCTCTCTCTCTCTCTCTCACTCTCTGTCTGGGTCAGATCTTTTTGTAATTAATTTTTTTCCATTACTTCTCATTGTTTAATTGAAACCTTGCACGATGCAAATTTACGTGTGCTTGATGATTATATACAGTATTATTAACATTAAAAAATATTAAAAACATAATATAAACTACAGAAAAATAAAAATGTTATATTATTTATTGTTCATTCGAGGTCAATTTCAAGTGAACTTAATTTGCAGAGGTAATTTAATACTTGTACACATTAGTCCTGGTTTCCTATAGTCATGAAGCATCCATTGCCTCCTCCTACATTTGGAGAATGTAATAGGTGAAGAGCAATTTAATTGTCGGAAAGTGATATAAAGAAAACAATAATACATTGAAAGACTAAGAACATTCAATTAAAATGTATAACAAACTTTGAAAATTTAAGCTTTTATTTATAATGCACTAAATGGCAGATAATGGTTGATGTTTACTATTTATAAATTTAAAAACTTATGTGACGATATACGCTTTTATTTTTAATCAATTGAATCTTAAAATTGATAAATCGATTCTAACAGAAAACAATTATTTCCTATGTGTTACTGTAATCTGTAAAAAAACTTTATTTAAAAAAATTGTATTTACAAATATATTTTAAACATTCTTTTGTGCAGCTCTGTATCATTACGCACATTCTCACACCTTCGAGGCTATATTCATCTCCCCCAGATAAAGCAGTTATACCTTTGTTTCAAATAATCCGCAAAATACCTTATTTACCGAATTATCGCACCGAGCAAACTCCTCGATACCGATCACCCCTTCAATTTCTTCCTCGCTGAAACCGGTCACCTCGTCCCCCTCTCTCTCTATATATACTTACCACCTTCGCACCTCCTCCAAAAAAACCATCCTCCAAAAACACACCGTACACTGTACACAGTCTCTCCTCACCATCGATATCCCCCTTTAAACCCGATAAGTATCAAAAGCGTATATCTGTAAGTACGCACACCGCCATCGAAAGTTCTCTCTCACCCCTTCGCACGCACTTTATTCTCGCCTTAGCGCCGAAAAGTTTTTCTCTCACGAGCTCCTCCCGCGCCCAACCGGCAAAAAAGGTAAAGAAAAACGGCAAAGGTGCGAAGAGAAAGAGTTTCTCATCTCGCGGTGTGCAGCGTAGGAAAGAACGACCGGTTGGCCGGTGTGAGCTGGGATTACGTGAGGAAAAAAAAAAGGAAGAAGGTTAAGTCTCGGGGATTGCGTATCGGGGGCCAGATGGCAGGCAGGCAGCGGGCGCACTTAGCGTCCCGAGGGAAGACGGGCCAGAAGGTGGAGCAGAAGATGAGGAGAAGAGAGAGAGAGAGAGAGAGAGAGAGAGAGAGAGAGAGAGAGAGAGAGAGAGAGAGAGAGGAAGGATAAAGGTTTGATAACAATCGCCGAGGAGGGAGATAGGGAGTAAATATACGACGGACATTTGAGGGCATTGATGTGCAAATGTTTGAGCTAGGCTAGTTTTCTCATGGGCTGCTGTGCAGCGAAGATTAGGTAGTTAGTTATAGGGGTTAATGCGTTTGGATTGGTAGAGGAATATTATGATGATTCGATCGTCGTCATGCAATTAGTCACTTCTGATGGCTTTTGTTTTTTAATAATTTGAACAAGTGCTGCGTGTTGGTTTTAGGATTCACGGAGAAGTACGGATAATGCGTCGTTGTTCGTATACGGGAGAACGGGGTCCAACAGAAATACTAAAATACAAAAGTGATCGGCATAACCCCGTTTTAACCTACTAGTGAAGGCTTATTTGACTGGGTAGAATGATGCACTATCGAACGAGAAAAATGACTCGTATTATCATCCGTCCTTTTAATATTTTTAATAAATTGGATTAATTTGATTTTAAAAATTCTTCTGTAATCATGTTAACACGTACAGTTTTAAATCAACAATTAATTTGTAAAAAAACGTTTTCATATTATCAAAACATTTTACAAAAACAAGTATCGATCGGCGTATTTTTAATGTTTTAATAATTCTCTTACACGTTTGAACGAATCACATCAAATTTAAAAAAGAATTTCTATTTATTTTATGACTGTATCATAACGTTTTACGATGTCCACCATTTGGGTATCAAATCTTAACAATACAACAATCTCGATCATGGTTATCGCTGAAATCGATAAGCAAAATATGCAATAAAAAATCTCCGAATACGTCTTCAAATGAATCCTAATAAGATTTTTTACTCTACATCCTATATTTTTCTCTATACAAAATATCTAAGAAGCCCCGTTTTCCAAGAGTGTTTACGCCAGAAAGTATCCCCAAAATCGCTTTCGGGATTTGAAAATCCCTAATCTTATCAAAGTTGACAAATTTAACCTTCTGTTTTATAAACATTCATTTATGAAATAAACTTTATTTAGCAGGCAGTTAAAATGACTTCAATTTTGTCTGCCATCACCGTAGGTAAATTTGAGTACTTGCATGAAGTGCTTTTCTTCGGCGGGATACATGATTTAAGAAAAGTTCATAAGCAGAAATCTTCCTTTTCTTCGTACTTAAAAATAAATTGAAAGTCAATGAAGTTATAGCTTGTTTACCAGAATATTTAAAGCACTGTACATTGATTAAAAATAGGTTCATTTCCAAAATTTAATAGTTTACAATGAGTTAGCATAATATGATCTATGAACTCGGGATATTCGAAAGATTCATGCAAATACGCAATTAAAATTAAATATCGCACTACCAGAATAAGACTACAACTCAAAACTTTTTAATCAGATTTCTGTTCGCAACATAGTTAATATGGAAAAAACTCTAAGTGCACTTCGAAAATTGGCTAAAAGCGTTGAGAAACAATATAGTACAATAATAAAATTGAAGTATAAATACTTACAAAAACTTTACAAAAACGTAGCTAAACTTTCATATACCACAAATTTGAACAGAATTTGCTCAAGCTTGAGCAAATATATTGCTTGCGTGTGTTTTCCGTATAGAATTCAGAGTTGTAATAGACTTCCTCCTGGGAGGTGTGTTATATAGACTGGCTAGAAGTTCAAATATAAGTAAATCAAAAATTTAAGGCCTCGGTACACTGATTATTACTGATATTATAGAATACCTTTTTTAAACTATACTTCTTTTTATAATTTAGATTGAAGTGTGAAAATTATTACAATTTCTGGTTATATTTACAATAAATAATAGTTGTTTATTTAGAATTTCATGTTAACTTTTAACAACTATTTCTGATATTTATGTAATTAATTAACATTCAGTTAATAAATATCGAATTACACTTAAAATAAATTCGTTCTTTTATTACATCTCACATTGAAATTAGATTTATGCTTATCTATAATTGAGATATTATCAATAATTATATTTTAATGCAGATTTCATATAAGGAGGTTTATCTGGATAAGGAATTGACAAACAGATTTTAATGAAATGTAGTGTACCGATAGATATAGTTCCCAAAATGATTGTTAAATTTTCGTGAACCAAGGATACCTTAGAAGCGAGATATTAATACTTTTATTTTAAGACATTTAGCATGGAATCTTATGAATAATTGCACTTTTATTGGTTTCATTTGCATATTTCAAAGAACTAGACAGAAAGTATTTTTTTAAATTTTTGTATTATAAGGCAAATATTTGAAGAACATTTATTGAGATTAAAAATACGCATTGGGTGCTTCTGAATGTAAAAATAAATTAATTAATACAAACAAAGATATACTTATTAACCTCGAAAACAGAGTCAAATCAGTGTTTGTATTGAACTTTTTATACATAAATAAGATGAATATCATTACTTTAATTGTATATATAATCGTAATTTCTTGTAAGTTTATTTATCATCGAAAAACAAGAAATCACTTTTAGATATGTAATAAATAAAGAGGAAAAATATTTGATAGAAAAAATGTCTACCGTTTCAATAGTCGTTTTCGAGAGATCGAGAAAGCAAACATACCTACATGAATGGTTTAAATGTAGTTAATGTACAATGTATATATATATTTAATACTCTTGCATTCATAGGATATTGAAAAATCTTTCTTTGAATTGCCACAAAGCATTGTACCTTATACCTACCCTCCCTCGTTTAACTATCATGCATTGCAATAGTCAGAAAATTAGTCGACTTACTCGGAAGAAAGCTCATTTACGTTTATCAAGAATTTAAGATACCCCTACTGCTCTTTATGTTTGCCAATGAATTAATATCATTATAGTTTTATTAACGCCGCTAAAAATATTTACTCATTCTAAAGTTGTATCTACGTATGTCTAAATAAACTGTTTAATCATATTAATTTTTTTCTTGTCAATCCATTACGCTTTCTATTAAAAAGCACCACAATACCTATATGTTTAAAATTTAAATCACACTTGATATCACAATTAATTTCCGAACATCCTCTTTCTTATAAATTGTATCCTTTGATAGAATATAATTATCAATAAATTTCGTGAAAAATCAAACATTAGACGTTTTAAGTATTTTAATGGATAGAAAAAAAACAGTCGAAACAAAAATATAATATTTTTATAAAAATAAAAAAGTTTTATAATATTTTTAATTAAATTAACTTCCAAAATTAAACTTAAATACTTTGATTGCAATTATATTTTGGCTAATTTTAATCTTCAATTTCATACATATCATTTACAAAAACTATTTTCAAACAATCCTGAAATTACTCATACAACAAACATATGCTAATAACCCACAAACTTACGATATGAATATTTGATCATTTTAAAAGAACGATACTGAAATTTCATCAAATTTCGAAAAAGTTAAAATAAATTTATGTATTTAAATTAAAGTTTATTAATAAATGAAAATAAAAAATCTTTGACAATGTACTAAATAATATAATAAAAATGTTTGTTCCACTTACTTCGAAATTTAACAAAATTATTCGTTGCGCAAGGATATTTCATCGTAGGGGAGACCATTTTTCTTAAACTATTTGCTCTAATTCTATTAATGTAAATAAGTTCTTTATGGATGATTGAAATTTACTCCATTGCTATATATCTTTATGTTATAAACATGTCTGCAAAGTTTAATAAAGTTTTACCTAATACTTTATAAATTACCAATTTTTAATATCTTTAACCCTTAAAAGAAATTTATAATTTTTTTGTATTATTATTAGTTGCCATATAAATGTAAAAATGCAGTACAATTAAAACAAAACAATGTACTGTACACAGATGTGTAGTATATACACCTATGTTAGTATGAGAACGATTACATGCAAGTATGAATGGGCAATTAGTAAGAAAAGAGGTTTATCCCTACTTTTATACGTGGATAAACAGCGTTCGATGCCTCTTACTACATGATTCTTTGAAGAATTATTATAATTCTGATAATACGAAGCTGTACACGGGCGCATTTTATATCCCACATGCAGAAAGTTGAGTTGCAGCGCACAATTTTATACTGCTAAAATTTTAAAATTCTTGAAAGAATCCATTGCACTACTTTTATTAAAGTTGACGAATTTGATCTTTGATTTAACAAATACTGGTTTATCAAGTAAAGTTTATTGAGTGGGCGATTGAAATACAAGATATTCTATTTTTTACATAGCTTTTATTCTCCGTATCTTTCAATAAAATTGTAAATCAAATTTGACTCAATGGACTTTCAGTCCAAGACTACGACAACGCAACATTCTTTCAATTGAGTTTTGTACAAAAAATAGCTCGTATGGGAGACTAGCACCTAGTACTGCCACCCATAACTATTTTGGCTGTAACTTTTGATCTTGATGGTGAAATTTAAAAATAAAAATTGAAACTTGTTTGTTGAATGGACTTTTTTAGAGAACATTTTTTTTCAAAAATAATAATCTGAATTAATTATAAATCCAAGTTTAAAATTGGCGTTTGTATGATTAATAAAAAGGTTTGCAGTACCGCCCACTAATAGTTTTCGTAGTTTTAATGGTGTAAATAGCCAATAAATAATAGTTAAAAAGTATTTAAGGTAAGAAAATAGTATTAATTTTATTAAGAATATGTACTTTACCATTTGTTAAAAACAAAAGAATCACTATTCTTACACTCTTTGTGATATTTCATTTATCAGTCGTTATTTTGTAGCTTTTTTACATTCTTTCTCGTATGGTTTTACCTTGTATTCAATTTCGGACATTTTGCGGTTCAAAAAAATATCACATCAACTTTAAGCAAATTTTTTATATTTATTTTATGACTGTTTTTATGACTATTAACATTTCATGTTCTCCACCGTGGGTATCAAATTTTAACGCTACAACAATCTCGTTCAAATCGGTAAACAAAATATGCAATAAAGAAACTTTCACATCTCCGAATACGTCCTCAAATGAATCCTAACAAAACTTTTTACTCTACATCCTATTCGCTGTGAGCATGTGGTATAGTATATGTTATCTTATCTTCAAGAATTGCGCCATCTTACGGTCGAGTGACGTGATCGGGGTAGTACAAAATACACAGGGCCTTATGAGCATTCAATGAAAATAATATTTGTTTAATTACTAATGAATCTGAGAGTATCCGTATAATGATTTTAATAATAAATAAAAATGTCAATTCAAGAAAAGAATTTGAGATCACACAAATTGTCAGAAACTTATAAAAAATGATTTCCATTGAATGACCATAACTAGAGCCTGTGTATTTTGTACTACCCAGATCACGTCACTCGACCGTAAGATGGCGCTATTTTTGTGTACAATATCCGTGGTGCTCACAGCAAATACCTTTCTCTACAAAATATCCAAAAAGCCCCGTTTTTCAAGAGCGTTTACGCCAGAATGTATCCCCAACATGGCTCTTGGGATTTCTCTATGAGCGTCTGAGAGCGGCACGAGCGACGTTAGGTAAATATTCGCCGTTTTGCGCGCGAGTGTGTTCGTAATGACGCTGCCGGGGGAAGTTTTTACCGTTCGAGTACTTTTTGCTGCTCGCGGAGTGCAGAGAGAAAGAAAAAGAGAGAGAGAGAGAGACTCGAGGGAGATGATCGCCTTTATTATATGCATACGGAGAGAGGGTAGAGTGCAGCAGGCGTAATTAGATGCATTGCGCTCGGCGTGTAATGACGGTACTTTCGCGGGAGTCTTCTGCGGAGAGCTTTTCGAAATGCGCCGCGCGCCGCGGTGGTTTATACGGGGGGGGAAAAACATTCATTTTGCGCTCGTTTCGAATAACTCGTGGCGTTTAAATGATTTGTTGGTTTCTCGCGGGTTACGTGGCGCTGAATGTTGGTTTTGTTATTTGTGTGTTCGCGGCGCTGCTGTTAATATCGGGGAATTCTTTGAATGTTCCGCGAGTTGGAGAACGATAATAGATCGTTTCGCGAAGAATTCGTATTGTGCTTTGAAGTTTTAGGAAGAGCGAGAGTTTTTGTCTCACGATTTTCTTCCCTTCTTTGCCATTGTATTTGTTGGTAGTCGAAGCTACTTGTCAATGTGTAGATCATAAGTGCTCAATTATTTTGGCATCCGGTCACATCGAAATTTTAAGAAGAGGAACTAGTTATTCTAGAATAAATCGCTCATGCATATTTTATAAACTATGATATAGTGGAATCAAATAAATAAATTATTAAATAAATAAATAATAACAAAATCAGTAGAAAACGAGCTTTAAATTTATGAAAAGCCAATAAATATTATTATTTTAAAAATCAATCATAATATTCTTATAAAGTTTGTGTACCATTTTATTACGTGAACTGATGGTAAGTCTTTAAAGTTTAATAGTGATTTATTGGTTTATCATGTTTTCAAGGTGAAAGTTACTTTTTTATATATGCCTCGCACTCTGTACTTTAATACAATTTTAAAATTCAAACATAAATAATATTCTCGAATAAAACTTTCATATTTTATAAGCCCGCAATCAATACCAATATTAATTATTTGCGAATTAATTGCACTAAAAATAAATAAGAAATAAAACAGCAGCGACAGGAAACGTGCTTTAAATGTATAAAATACCGCGCCGAAAATCCCATGAATATATTACTCAAAGAAATCAATCATACTTTATCCCAAAATCATCTTACCATCTTAATTTACCCAATTAGCTCGAATTTCCCGTTTCTCAGCAAGCCTCTCAAACTTTTTCCCTCAATAATCATCCCCTCGAACGAGGAAAGAACGAGCGTATCGATGATCCCTCTCTCGCCAAATCCTTAAGAAAGCTATATTACACGCGGCTTCTCTCTCTCTCTCTCCCTCGTGCAGATATCCCATCTTAAGCCTTGTGAGAGACAGCAGCTCGCGAGATTTCGCATTATCTCCCGGGAATCTTTCTTTCTCTCTCGCTTGCTTTCCGTGACGCCGCCGCGCCGTCTTTAAAAAGGGAAAGAACGAGAGAAGAAAGAAAAGAAGCCCAACGCCAGCGCCTCGTTAATCCATTCTTCTCCGCGGTGTGCGTATAGCAAAGGCACTTTGCTGCCTCCTTCTCTTGGTACAAAAAATACCACTTTCGATTTTTTACGCCATCTCGCGCTTCGCCGGCGATAAATCACAAAGTTCTCGAACGCTTATGCGTATGGGTGGACGGTCGAAGTTTCAGATCTCGAAATTCCGAGTCTGGGGGCTAATATTGAATTAAATGAACGCTGTTATTCATCAAAAATGGAATCTTTTTGTATCATTAAATATTTGTTTATAAAGACAATAATACACTTATTTATTCATAGACGGAATAATAATTTCTTTATAATAATTCATTGTCATCGGTTACATCCACTTATGACTCCATAAATGTATTAGATTAACATACAAAATTTATGAATAATTGGAATAATGTAAATTTTTATTAAAGATTCATTCAGGAAAATAAATATTATGTTTATTTTTTTATTATCGTTTCTGATATTTTTTTCCATGCGCTTAGTAAAAAGATTCGTTAATATTAAACTTGTATATTATTAAGAACCTTCACATTTCTTTAATGTGGCCAGAGTTCCAATTGAAGCTAGTTCAAATAAATGTTTATTTTAACATTGTCTACAAAATACTGTATTTTGAACAAATAATATCTATTCTATTTTAGTATTGTACAATTTTTTTAATGAATTTAATCATTGTTTAAAACTAATAAATATTTACTGTTTTGAAGTAAAATATTTTTAGAAATCATTAAAATAAAGGATTTTTCTAAGCTGAGAACTTATTTTCACTGTATATAAGATGCACGTCTACGTAGACAACTGATTTCCAATTATATCGTACATTTTCAAAAAAATCGAAACTTTGAAATGCTCAGGCATTAAATCATCAAAAATGTCGAGTTATCGACATTCGAATCCCCAAAGTCCGACTGTACTCATACAACCTTACTCCCAAAAGAAAAAGAAGAAAAGAATACACGAATCACACAAAAATAAAAGGAAAACCAACTAAAAGCATACAAGAAGCAGAAGAAAAGGTATACGCGAAGGAGGAGACTCGGAGCCCTTGAAAACGGCTCTTTGTCTTTCTCGCTTTCCTCCCGCGCACGGGCCGCTCACGTTTCTCGCTCTCTCGCGCGGCGAGGAGTCATCGCCGCGAGCGCCGTAATTTACGAAGCTGTATCGCGCACGCGCGCGCGAGTTATATGCAGATATGCATTATAACCACTATACGCAGCTTTTGTGTTCTTCCTTTTTGTTCTCTTTTTAGGCGTTAGGAGGTGTATCGGTGTGTTTTTAGTGGGACAAAAAAGCGGCAGGAATTTTCGAGAGCGAGAGTTCAATGAATAACATTAGCGGGGGATTTTTCTCTTTTTGGTTGCGAAAGGTGCATGCATCTATACATCGTCGCATAAAAGTCCCGGGTGATTAAGTAGTATATCATTTTTTACGGGCGAGCGCGCGCGCGAGGATATACGGCGGGTTGTAGGAGATTGAAGTGGATTTATGAAAAGCGCGTTCATGAATAAGAATTGAATTGATTTTTTATCGTTAGACGCGTAAGCCGTTCGGAACTGTAAGAAACTAAGCGTTTGCGGTGTGCAGAATTTTTGGTTGGGCTTGTTTGCTGATATAGTAGCGTTTTCCGTGGATAATTATCCTTTCTATAATAAATCACGAGGAAAAATATAAAGGTGATCGGTGACCGATGGATTTTAAACGCGGTTTTCTCTACATAAAAGAAATGCTTCTTCACCGCTTTCCTGCGTGTATTTACACCGAGCGAAGCTGTTCCTCTTGCGATGTCTAGCTGTAAAACAACATTGTCTGTACGTTTAAATTTCTAAATTTATTCAAGCATATCGTCATAGGAATGCTTAACATCGAATTCAACGTGCGGCTGACTTTGCGCTCCAAGTTTATGAGTCATAAATATGTTTTAAATATCGCGGTGTGAATATCACAATGATGATTTCGTCATGGCATTTTTGCAACTTTTACAATAAACGCTTTAGTTGCGCTCGTGAATGCAATTTTTTAATGTTTATGAATAATTTACATAATGTAATCGTATATTCGTTAACAGATGCATTGATTATGCGAGATTATGAAATGAAAGGATTATCAGCACGTGCTTAGTTAGAAAACTAATAGAAAAATAATAAAAAAAGTTGTATAAACTTGATATTTTATTACAGAATACACATATTTTTAATGTGCTATTTATATTGTATGAATCGACAAGTTATCAGCACATGCTTAATTAGCAAACTATAATAGAAAAACGTTAAAAATAGATATATAAACTCGACATTTTATAACACATAACCAATATTTTAAATGCATACTTTATACGGAATAAATCGAAAACTTATCAATATACATACTTATATTTAATCTAAAGTAATAAGAAAAATGGTAAAAATAGTTATATAAACTCGATACTCTATTGCACAAAAGCAATATTTTTAAAGCAATGTTTACATTACTAAACACTACTAAAATTCGAGAAATACAAAAAATAAAAATATGTCGAAACAAAACACAGATACGCAATAATGCATATATAATAAAAATACATTACCACTTACAAATTCTACTCCATTCTACGATCCTCCACTACCAAAGCTACCCAAAAACAAGATCAAAAGCCAAAACCTCGCCAAAAATCCAAATTCGTATCCTTCATCACCCCTCGCTAAAAAGAAGAGAAACCAAATCGTCCCCGTACATTCTCGTCCGTCGCTTTTATTGGCTTTAACCCTGGCGCGCGCTCGCGCTTTACAAGCGATACTGGATTAAGCGGATTAGACGTCTTCCGCCCCCACGTAATATACAGCAGCGGGTCAAGCGACTTATATAGAGACGTAAACTCGGCGAGATACGACGCGCGCATTACACCGATATAATGCCTCGCGATATAACGATCTCACCGCGCGTGTATTTCATAATCAAAGGGAGGAGGCCCCGCGCGCTGTTGGAGATTCTCCCTTTGGCACATATATGCTTTCCGTGCGACTGAGGTTTATTATACGTGTGTATATGCGCAACGGCGAGGATGCGTTATAAGTCGCTGAGATACGACGTGCCGCCGAGGAAGGCTTCGCTTCTCCTTTTTCTTCTTTTGATTCTTGTGTTTCTCGTTTTGTGAGCGTATACGGGTATTATAAGAGAGAGAGATGAAACGGCTGTTTGTCATGCGGCAAGGCGGCGATTATGACCGGGGATTTTCGCGCTCGCATAGATTACGGGATAGAGGAGAGGGATTGGAGTGTGAATGCGGCGTGTTTTTTAGGTGGGTAATGGGCGTTTAGAGGTGCTTTGTGTACGGCGAGGATGTACGCATGATTCTCTATGAACTGTTACTTAAAAGGTTCTTGGATTTTTAGAGACAGTGTGTGAATTACATTTCAGTTTATATGTAGCAGAAAAATTTAATCATATAATACGTATCGTAATTAGAGAATAGGGATTTTGTCTGATTTTGACACGTAAGCTTTTGCACGCATATGTAAAAATTTTGATTATAAGTGAAAGTGAGTAGACACATTTTTTAACTAGTCTTTATTAATATCTAATAGTTTCCAGAGGCTAAATTCAATTGAGCAACTGCAATAAATACAATAAAATTTATGAAAAATTCCAACTTTTAATAATTCAAATAGAGTGCGCTTAAAATTGGAAACATGTTTTCTACTTTTAATTGTGTTTTCTGAGATTATTCAGTTGAATTGAGCTTTTGTATACTACTAGATAGTAGCAAAAAAAAATTACCTACAAAATTTTTAAGCTTACTTACAGACCAATTTTACTTATAAACAACAAGCATTTCTCAAACCAAAATTTTTGTGAGATTGAATGAATAAGGTCTCATTCTCATTTTTTAGAAGGCTTTAAAATATATACCAAAATTACGTATTAATACCACATATCCCCTATACATTATTATATTCATTATTAATCCATGAGTAACTAAAAATTCAAAAACAAATAACTTAACTCGATTTTACTTTTCGACACAAAATTCGTGGTATTACATATGTCTAAATTTTTAGTATTTTATTGAGATTTCATTATTCAATAACAATTTTTCGTAAATTCATTCACCAACTGTATATCGATCTTTGGTTTCGTTGGTCGTTTTTTCTTGTTTTGCTTTTTGAGTGGTACAGGGAAATTAATTAAAAACCCTTTATGTGCAGTTGGGAGAGGATTTTTCGGGAAAGAAATAGTGCTTTTGGCGAATGAAATTTCGATATTTTGATGCGAACTTTTATTGTCTTTTTTACATATACCTATCGTTTCATTGATTTAATTCATTGTTTTCTATTTCTGTTACAGGTATGTATAGGCAGATGCATGGAACGATTGTATTTTGCAAGCGGTGAACTGTGAGTAACGAAATTGATTTTGGCGCACTTTGCAGAGCTCGAAATATTTAGATAAAACTAAACGTAGTTGTATAGTACCAGGAAGTAAGAAAGGAAGCTATGCAAATTTATTTTATTTAGTTAAAATAGTATTGGTTAAAATGGGGTCAAACAATTTCGCGCAGTAATTTGAAGACTCAAAGAAAATGATTATCGTGCTAATTTTTTTGTCCTAATCTTTACTATCAGACATTTTGTTAAAACAACATAACAAATCGTAATAACTGCATTGAATCGTTGCACAAGGTATATTTGCAAGACAAATGAAATTTAAAATTTATGAAAAATCAGTATTTAATTGAAATTTCCATTACTATAATTTGTTTAAATTGTCAATAACGGTATAAATAAACAACCACAGTACTCCAATCGTTATTTCCAATCCCGTAATTGGACACAACTTCATTTGTATAATTACATAATTTGATTATAATGTTGTGAATTTCAAAATTTGTAAGACATTTCAACGTAATGTAATACACTTGTTTCTTTTAAAATGAAAGAAAATTATAGGCCAAGAAACTATCTTTAGATCTTCGATTGTGCGACTTCTAAATATACTTCCACTCTACCTGCCTATAGCCATTACATTTACTCCGATGCGCACAGCTATAAGCCCTTATTAAACATTCACCAAAGATGCACCGTTTACATTTTCAATCTAAAATGCTCCGTCTATACATCTCTCCTACATAATCTCGAAAAGGAAAACCCGTGCATCCTTCCACACCACTCATTCCAATTCGATCTTCGATCTAAACAATAACCGACACTAACGCCCCATGCGCATCCAAAAGAGCCCCATAAATTACCGATAAACATTCACGCGACACTCTCTCCTATACACAATCCGCCCCACATTCGTCGAAACTTTTTATCGCTCCGCCGCCACATAAATCCAAAAGAATCCCTCCCCTAAAAAGCACCGAAACAGAGACACACACACACACCCACGCAGCAGTTCGCATCCTCGCGACTTTCCGAACGAACGACGACGCAGAAGAAAAAAAAAATTAGGTAACTCCGCGTCGCGCGAGATAAAACGACTACCTATATATATATACCTACCTACATCGCGCGCTCGCAGCTTATCCCACGGAAATCCGAAAGTAAAATCCTCGCGATAAAACAGAAGCGAAGCGACTCGCTGTATGGAATCAGATTCCGACTGCTCGGCGACGCGAAATCAAAGTAAACAGAGAGCTGAGATTTCCTCTGCCGAATTTCGTATGTATATATATATATATATATATATATAGGAGAGCGACGTCGAAAAAAAGGAGGAGGAGGAAAGTTTCTTTGCGTCTTTGCTCTATCTTTTCGCGCGAGCGCAGGCTTGGGAGTTTGGCTCCCCGGTAGATCGTAAAGCAAGATGTTTGAGGAGGTGGGTTGAGGAGGGATTGGCGGATGATTGTAGGATGAAGGCGAGGGCGCAGGGAGAAGTCGAGGAGGCGAGCTGATGCGATGGAGATGAGATTTATAGAAATGAGCGAGCGAGGTGATGGTGGGAGAGAGAGAGAGAGAGAGAGAAAGTGGCGTGCGTCACGCGTAGGTGTTGAATTATTGTGCGAAGAAAGATGTTGAGTTAGATGGGGTTAATGAGATGAATTAAATTTGTTGTTGGTGTTGTTTAGTTTATGATTGTATGGGTTATATATATTGAAGAATAAGAATTGCGGTTCATCTGGAATTAAGAAAGAAATAGACAAATGTGAAGATTTGTTTGAAAATCTATTTGATAATTCTCAAAACGTTGAAAATTTATGCAAAAAGTTTTGACGTGAATTGTTGCGTGTCATTTTTTGTTACTATATTTGGATGAAATATCAAAATTTTCTACGATGTCAAGTGGATCTTGCTGGGAATTTTCACGCGAGGTATTTTTGTTTCATAATCTCGTCATGTGAAATGTCACGTCAGATCTGGTGCCTTTTTTTAGTAAAGATGTGCGTTATACCAATATAAATGTACGTGAAAAAAGTAGAAAAATTCTAAAATGACATATTTATTTATAAAACTATTATTTCTAAGAAAACTTTGAAGGATAATAGCATATCTAATTGATACATTTAATGAAATAATTAAAATTGCATTGTGAAAAATCAATAAATCAACAGTTTCTTAAGTTCTCACACAATTTGCATATATTTGTAATATACAAAAGTAATTTTTACATACATAATCTGTGAAAATGTTAGTCATTAACAATGAAAAAAATAAAGATAAGCAAATAAACGCAATAAAATGTGCAACAAAGAGAAAAGATGCATAGTAGTATGCATATTAAAATATAAATAACTTTAAAATAATGTTAAAAAACATGTATACATTATACATAAAAGCATAAAAAGTGTTTGAAATCTTAAAAATCAAACTTTGAATCACAGTTACATCGCATCTTCTCATACCCTTCTTCCACACCGTACCATACACCATCCACAAAAAATAGCCTTAAAACTGCTGATCAAACTCAAAACAAAACGTCGATAAATAATGAAAACGTACAAAACGCTCCACCAACACAATAATCCACCGCGCATCCATCCAATCGCTCCAGCAAGCAAGCAAGCAAGCATCGGCAACACTAGTAGGTATATACCTCTCGGGCTCTCTCGCTCGATTCCCTCGGCATCGCGCGCTCTGCCACTCCGCGAGAAAGCAACTCCGAAAGGCCGAACTAAAGAGCCGCTGGCGCCATCTGTCGCGAGCGAGCGCGTCAGTCGCGCGGCGACAGCGCAGCGGAGCGGACCGCGCGTGCAGCCGTGCGAGCGCAAGGGAAGGTTGAGGATTTTCCCTTTTGCAGTGTTCAGTTGTTGTCGATGCTTTTTTGAAAGTGACAATGAGAGGATTAATTGATTTGTTTAAATGGCTGTGTGTGATTAAGGAGTATGGAATTAGAATTGATGAAGATGGGAGGGATGAGGAGAGTTCATGTTATGTATGGTTGAATGTTTGATATTGTTGAGGAAAAGGAACTTGCTTGCAGTTTCGTGTACGACGTGGGATAGAAAAATATATGTGACGATAGAGGCTGTGTCGAGTTATGGTCGATTTATTTTGAAAATGTATGTTGACGCAGTGATACGTTTCTTGAAATAATGGAATAAAAAGTGTGTTATTAATTGATACGTCAAACGCCCACCTGTGAATTAAGAAGTAGAGAGACTTGAAAAATGAATGTTTGTCGTGAAATAATGTATCGATAACGAGTGATGAAGACAAGAAACTTGTTTCGAGGAAGCGCTAATGATGCATAAATAGAAAAACAAAAGTGACTCAAAATCTATACCGCCTTTCGACTGTTGCATTAAAAACAGTTTCCTCCAGACACAATATAGTTTCGTATATCTGTGTTGACAATTACTCATCTTCTCAATTTGAAAACAATGAAAGTTTTCGAAACGGCTTCCTTTCTTCGAATTGTATCATATTTTGACAAGTGACAAGAATTACTTAAAATACACTACGTAAACTTTTTATCGTCCTTCAGTATCTATTTTTATCGCGAAAAAAAGAAATATTACATTAATAATAATTGTTTTTATTTGTTTTAATGACGTATTAAATAATATTTTTAATACACGCAGCGACTCGTGCCGCACCGAAATTGTTCTCCTTTAAATTTAAGCAACCTCTACATTGAAAAAGCACGAACATAAATAAACACTGTAAATAATCGCTCCGATTCATCTAACAGATCATTTATGCCTGCAAGAAAGCAGCTCAAATCCACAAACAATAAAGAAGAAAAATAATCAACTCCGCATTCAAGAACCTCTCGAATTAATCCTTCAATAACCTACATAAAATAATCAAAATCCGTGCTCCATCTTAAAACCACCAACTAAATCTCATCCCCACGAAATAACTCAAAAATCCATCCTCCTCCTCCAAAAAACCCCCGCAGAACTTCAAAAGACTCAAGAACATCCAGCATCCTCGCAACACCCTCTACATCAGACGCACACACAGGCCGAGCCCGATGGAATCCGCTGCAGGGTCGGCTCGCGAGTGTGCGCTCTCCCTCTCGCCCGCGATGATCCTCGACCGGCTGTTGTCCCATCTCCCCCCTCTCTATCGTCCCCTTCTCGTTCACTTTCGCCGCCGCCGTCGCCGTCGCTCTTTCTCCCCCCTCCCCTCTTACTTCTTCTTCCTACAGCTCAGCTCTGCTCTGCTCCGCCGTGCTCTAGAGTCTCAACTCCGCTCCCCCCCCCCCCTCTTTATACTCTCTCCCTCGTGCGTGTGCATTAAGACTCCCTCTATACGTGTGTGTGTGTGTGTGTGTGTCTCATCCCTGACACTGGTAGAGAGAGTCGGAGCGCGAGGCAGCAGCCTCAGTCTGCCGCGGACGGCGCAAGCGTGCGGTACCGAGAACTTGGCACAACCCACACGAGCGCGAGACTCGTCGCTGCTCCGACAAAGTTGCGGAGGGAGCGCGCGCGCACACACACAGCGCAAAAAGAAACGGAGTCGGCGCCGCGACGCGAAACAAGAGATACGGGAAGAGCTGTTTTTTCTTTTTCTTTTTCTTTTAATTTTTGTTGGGTTTAGTTATCGAGTTTTTATTGTGTGTCATTTGCCGAGATATTGGTGTGAAGTTCTGGAGGCGATACAGCTGTGATATAAAGGAATATATACATATATATATATACGTAAAAGTGTCTCTCTACGAGGAATGTATATATCCACGATAGGAAGCTAGGAAGTGTGATACATATGTGTGTGTATATATATACGTACGCATGATGCGCGCGTTCTGTGAATTCGCGACTGGGCTTTGAGAGTCGGCTCCGAAGAGGAAGAGGCAAGACAGAGAGGCGGCGAAACGGCGAGGATCGTCCACTAATGAGGTGACGAGGAACGAGAAGCCTCGCCAAATGTGCGACCACCAGGAGGACTGCTACCTCCACCAGGCCCGTCGCCAGCAGCAGGAGCAGATCGAGCAGGGAGCCGGCACGGCCGTGCTCCTGGACCTCGTCCCGGCCGGCGAGGGACTCCTGCTACGCCGACCCAGCATGGATTACAACGAGTACACTTATTGCTACGGCGGTGGTCGAGGTAGTGCTATGCTACACTGAGTCCTCTAATGCGAGAGTATATATAACAAGTGCGAGAGTGGTGTGTGTGTTTTCGGCTTTTTTTTTCCTTTTCGCCGAAGGAAAGAGAAAAAAGAGAGAAGGAAAAAGCAAAAGAGCAAAGCAAAGTGCGTCGAGTATATCATAATATTGATTAAGATTCGTCTCGGAAAGAGAAGATTTCGTAAAAGATAATATAGTTGACATAAAAGCTCGTCTATATGCGGGAGAGAGAGTACGAGGTTCGTTATTACGTTGCACGAGAAGGTAGAGCACCTTATACATTCATCATTCTTTTATTCTTAACTTACATGTGCTACTTTTTTTTGTTGTCATTTTTTTTTTCTTCTTAGAGCTTTCTATGTGCTACTGCTTATAAAAGTGCTTAGAACGCTGGTTTTCCTTTTTTTTTTAGTAGGCAATTTATTGGTGGAGAGAGAAGTTTTTCAAGTGCGACGCTGCTGCGCTCGCGAACGAATCTATCCTTATATCGTTGAAATAGTTGAGCGGCGTGAACTCCGAAATGGACGAATATTGTGGAAAACTCGTGCGACTTTGTTTTTGGAGGGCGCGATGTGCCTTTGTTTCGCGCTGTGTATCAAAATGATTCTCGGAAGGCGATAGCGCGAGTTTTTCATCGAAACGCGCGATGTGTGTTTCGGCCAATCGGTGAAAAATGCGGAGCAAGAGGCGGGTAAATGCTTCGGTTCTAGAGATACGCGAGACGCGTATGGAAAATATCGGATATCAATTTTGTTTTATTTTTGTCGGAAAATACACGTGCAGTGATTTACACGGCAATTTTAAATTTTTAGTTTTTTTGTTGTAAATTTTAGATGCTCGATTGGGAGTCAAAACTCGTTCTCTTGAAATTCAAATTATCGAGAGTCAACCGTATTTTTCCAGATTTTACTATATCGAAAGTTTTTCCGCGAAATTCGATAACAATTTTTCCATCCAAAGTACGCTAAAACGCCACTATCAATGAATTCGTCCACCGGATAAAAATAAAGTAAAAAACACTAACTCCAATATTCGTTCGCAAGCGCGCAGCGCGCAGAATTTGAATCTGAATATTCCCCGCGACAAATAACGAGCTTCTACTAACCCACATATCACGTTTAGAAACAAGTACAAACAAAAAATAGTCACGAAGGAAAATAATAACGTAGTGGAAAGGTTGAAAGGCACTAACGTGGAGGGAAAAAGGGCGTATAAGTGTGTATCAAAGTGAAAACGCTCTCGCAGAGTTGAAGCTTACCTGTATGGAGAGATTCTAGTTCAATGACGGTGGATCGAGGTGAGTGCAGTGTTCTTCGCGGATGATCGAGCTTTAAAGTTTTGCCAGTGTCGCGCGCGTTTAAAGTGTTCCGCGACAGTCGTGAATTGAAGTCACTGGTCGCTCGGAAATGATTTTTCGAGGCAGGAGTAAGTGTTTTGTGTGCAGTTTAATAGCTATTCTCGCGTTGAATCGGAAAATCTATATTCAAAATTGGGTGTTGAAAGTTGCATTTTATTGGAAAATATTTTTTTTGCAGTATAGTGAAATTCAGACAAGTGAGATATAAATTCAACTAAAATTTTGAACTGCACAAATGTCCTCTTCATTGAATTAGATGATGAAATGTTTAAGAATATTTATGATCGTAGCTGTAACAGCTATCAAAATTAAGCAAAAAAATCTTGATATTACATTAGTGCGTTTACCGCTGGTAGTATGAAAACGTGAAATAACTTATTGTTAAAATTTCTTCTAAATGTTTTGTTTCGAATTCACTGCGCTTCACGTGAAAACATCTAAGTCCAAAGTGACATGCATTAGGTTTAGATAGTTAGAAAAATATTTTCATTACTTTCTTAGTCTCAAAATTCGATCGAAATATTAATAGTATTTACCTCCTACAAGTGAATCAAAAGCTCAAAATTTAAAATTGCTCCCAAAATTCCACTTCATTGAACTAGAATAAAAATATTTTACTATATTGTCGAAGTTAAAATTTAGCAAAAACAATTTTTACACCAGTATACCACCCATGAACAAACGTGAAATTCCATAAAAAAAATCCAACACGTGTCATTAGGTTCCATTCTTAGAAAAATTTTCCTAAAACTCACTCATAAAATAATCTGCGCTCATCTGCTACATATCAAACATTTCGAAATCTCACCTCCAAAAACTACCAAAACGAACCATACCATATCCTACAGCGAGAAACCCGAAAATCTGTCCAAGTCCTCTCGCGTGCATCCGACGCGCGCATCGCGCTCGCCTGCGCTTCCGCGCCAAGTTCACTATGGTTGTGAAAAGGCAAACTCGCTGGCGCCGTTTTGCATTTGCATAATTCGGAAAACGCAAGGATCGCGTGCACAACGCGTATATACTACGGGCATATAACTGTGAAATATCGGTGGGATGTGCGATGTGGAATTTGACTCGACTCGAGACGCGAAATCCGAGGTTTGACGAAGTGTGTGTAAGGGCTGGGTGGTGAAAAGTTTTTAAAGTGAGAGGTTATTATGAGTAAAGAGAGGTTTTTTTAGTGTTGTAGGTGTCAGTGAGTAGGGGGAGGTTCTCTTTGACGAGGTGTGCCGGAATATTGTAGAATTTGGCAGAAGCGTGATTTCCGAGTGTTGGTGCAAATTTTGAAAAATCCTGTCAAGTTTTGATGAAGTTTTTATAGAAAAAATATTTTGTATATTTTTGACAGATTTTCTCAGAATTTGATAGGAATTGTTAAAAAGTTGTGAAATTGAACTTTTGATGAGTTCTGCAGAATTCTGACATTTTTCTCAACAGAAGTCGAAAAGTCAAATTTAGTATTAGTGGCAATAGCAAAGGTTTGCTTCAAAATAGTTTTCTTAGATCACCATACATATTTAAAAACATTGAGATTCTCACAAAAAAATCGAAACTCATACTTTCAATAAATTCTGTAGAATTCTGACAAATCATTCTTACCAGGACAAGGCAAAGCAAAGTTCAGTGATATAGTGTCAGAACAAAGTGTTTGACTCCAAAATAATTTTCTTAGACCTCCTTGAATAATATTTTTTTTTCTCAGTTGGTGCAAAAGTAGTATTACCGCTTTGTACAGTTTATCGTACATTTCTAAAAATACTATCGAACAATACGTGGTTTTCGTGACTGCATATCTAAACGAGGCAACGAAATTGCGCGCTCACTCATTAAATCGCAATATAAGCTAAAAATAAATTAAATTATACTTTATGCGAGAAATTAGCCCGCAAAAATAATCCAGGCAATAAAACTCTATTTTAAAACTGGAGCATTTACGCGTACCGAGTATAACACCGCGGCTATTAATAACTCTTTTCAGACTTTTCACATTCTCCTAAAAAGCCTCAACTTTTACTCGCAACTTTCCTTGCGTCGATCAGCTTTAAAAATGTATACCAACACTTTTTATACTTATGAAAATCAAGTATCTAAAAGAAAAAGTATGCATTCATAAAAAACTGTTATAAAAATTATACAGAAAGAAATAATCATATCAATAAAATACTATAATATTTAAAAAAAGATTTACACGTATCTATAAAAAAATTAAAGTATCTTCAACAAGAAAAATATATTTTCGGTTTACTTTTTAAATAGGTACAACATACATTTTTAAAATAACTAGTATCTTGCGAGATATTAATGTCTTCTAGTCTTGAAAATCCCTTAAACACAGCTTCATGAAAGAATCTGTTCACGTCTTATTAAAACCGCCTGTGCTCAATAAAAAGCTCAAAAAGCCAATAAAACTAGACAACTAAAAAAACTACCTTGCACATCAGAGTTCATCGTACGTCCCGTGACACAATGAAGCTCTCTCTCTTCTCTCCACACGACATACGTGACTCTCTCCATCCTCCGATGGCAATCGATTTCGAATTCAGCGTACAACCCGACTAGATATACCCATTCTGCATTATTTAACGCGTGTGCACCGCCATACATGCGCGTCTTCGTTTTGTTTATCTGTATAGGTACCTTTTTTTGCGGTCGGCTTCCGCCTCTTTGAAACAATACCTGCGCGCGCTTTCGATTAGCACATTCGCATTCGTTATTCATCGACGCGTTTAACACTCGTTCGCGCGCTCAAAAACGAAAAGAAAGAAGAGAAAAGGTTGAATGAACGTGCGTGCAACTTTACTCTCTGTGTCTTTTTACGCTGGATTCTATCGCGCAAGATCTAGGAGTGGAAATTATACACGCGTGCGTGACTCTTGTTGCGAAATTGTGCGTCGATGCTTGTAGCAGAGCGTGTTTGTAATTGATTTTTAATATCGTGGATTATCGATCGTTAGGAGTCATAAATCGCGATGGAGCAGTTTCTAATGTACATGCGGTTTTCATTTGAATTATATAAAAGACACGTGTGAAAGTTTTCATTATAAAATCGTAAATAGCGTGCTTCATTAATTTTATGGAATATAATAAACGTCAGGATCGAACGCGCATATAGGTACCGAAAAAGAAAACGTCAGTAGCCATAATATATCAAACTAAAGTCCAAGTCCGACTCTAATAGTCTTTCCATTCTTCGTTTTTCTTCGTTTTTCCCCGTCTAATTGGTGACGGACAAGCGCAACTTTATACTTATACACACCGACGGCTATACTTATTTTTCCGACTACACACACGGCTCGTATACACAGTGCGACAGCTCACGAAATGAGTTTTTCGTCGCCTCTCGGATACTCCTCTTCCTTTCATCTCTCGTCTACTTTATGCTTGTTCGAACGCTGCCTACAGCCCAAAAATGTCCCGTTACACACCTTCGAACACTTTTTCCCTCCCGTATACAGCCAAACTTATATATACACACACTTTTCACAGCGTTAAATCACCAGCGCGGAATATAATCGTCAACGCCGTCTTAATCCATGCAAACTACCAAATTATTCGCTCTCTCTAGGCAATAAACACGTATCACCGCGCGCGTCTCCTCTCCCCGAAAAGAAACATTACAATAAACATAATCTTTACGACGCTGCACAGTCGAGATATCCGCGTGTATAAAAACTTGGAAACTCGAGACCCCGCAATCTCAAGAACACACGATTCCTTTTTTTATACAAAAAAGGGGAAAAAAGTGGTCCTCGACACCTACGAGATGTAGGAGATTCTTTTTTCGGAAATGATATCCGCGCAGCGCATATTGTACGTATGTACCTACCTTCGAGATCTCCCGAAAAATCGTGGAGAGGATATCGCGTTACACGCGCTCTGGCTCTCCTCGTTATGCTAATTATTTTTTATTACAGCCCCGCGCAATCTCTCGTCGCAATTATAACGGGGCACCGCGGAGATTGTGCGTTTTCGTGCGCGCGTGCATATTTTTAATTTCTCGCTAAGGATGTCGCGTGCGCGCGTTGCGATTTATTGTGGGATCGGAGAAAGATTTTTTTCGGGGCTAATGAGTGCCATAGGAGTAGTAGATGCTGGAGATGCGTATCTTCGTTGTTTGTTGAGAGTGAATGGTTATGCGCGGTTAATTGAATGGAAGTTATACGTTGTATGTGTGTACATTTTTGTCGAGATGTATTCATTAAAATGGCAGTTTGAAAGGGTATTCCGAGTAAGCGGGGATATTGTGCGTTCCTAAAATTGGAGTAGAGAATTTTGTATTTTTGGGTGCGTGTGTGTTAAGTTTTACCGACGTTACAGCTCTTTTAATCGAGGCATCTCGAGGAGGAAAATATATATGATACGCGGTCCAGTGCAGTGTGCTTATTTGGTCTTTATTTGCGGGTAAATGCGCGTGTTAAAGAGTAACTTAATTATGTAACTGTTATCTGGTGACATGTGTTTCTGTCTTCCTCGAGTTATTATGAAGTAAATTATGATTCAAGCTTACATTTTTATGTTGTAGTAAATATAATTATAAAGAAATGGAGTACGTACGAGTTGCATTCAATTTCGCATTCAGAAGAATATTTATGTTTCCGTTCAATGTAGATATATGATAATTCACACACTATCGTGCACTTTTAAGACACTTCAATTCAACTTTGTAAAAATACGCGGTCAAAGCATAGCAAATGCTCCGACTTGTTAAAACTTGTTCACAGTTTCAAAGACTAAAGCGACACCGATTCGCAATTATCATATCAATATACAGCCAATCAGATACTTCGTAACGCTTTTTCTCTATTTAATATACAACTCAGAAGAACAAAAATAGTAGTAACACTCTAATCGATTATTTAATTTCACAAGAATTCAGGCAATTCAGAAACATAAATATCAATTTAATATTACTAAATTTACATATTATTTATTTTGATAAAAAAAAAGAATACGTCAAGCCTATCCAGAACAATTTCTAAAAGTAAAGACTCTCATATCTCCAGCTCTCTACCAAAAACAACACCGCCTAAAAAGAAACGTCTGCTCCACTTCCGGCGTCGTCGCGACGGGAAAAATCAAACACAATCACGGAACAAGAACTAGCTCAGACAACAACGTAAAGACAGTGTACACAATACTCCTCGCCAGAAAAAGCGAAAAAAAACCCATCCGAAACCTTGCGTCTGGCAGGTAGCGGATATCGAAAAACCTCCCTCCCTACCCCAAAAAACTATCCTTTCTACCGCCATCTCGCGCAAGATTCGTATATATATATATATATATATATATATATATATATATATATATATATATATATATATATATATATATATATATATATATCTATCTAGGACACACGAGCGCAGGAGGAAAACTTCCTTCTCCTTCGATTTCCAGTGTATCTTTCCCGCGGCCCTATATACCTACCCCTAGCGCGAGACTTTGCGAGCAATTAGATTCGCTTCTCTCTCCCTCTGCCTCCCTCTCTCCGGACTCCGGACTCCACTCCGCCGATCGATATATACACGCGCGCGCACGTGCCCGCCTTTAACGAGAATACGACGCTTTTCCTCCCTTCTCGCATTTCGGAGGGAGAGAGAGAGAGAAGCGGAGTTTTCTCCTCGGATTTAGGGTTATATGGGAGAGATGCCATGACGATTGCGCGCGCGCGAGTGTAGGGGAATTTCGGCGCGTCCTTGGGAGGAGGAGAGGAGAGAGGGAGGATTCTTTCGGGGAGGTTATTTATCGTTTATCGGTTGGTAGTTTGGAGTTTTGGGAATGGGGGGTTTCTTGTATTGGGGGAATTAGATTTTAATGCTGAGGAGGAGGAGGATATGGTTTTATTCGGAGTTTGGGAAGAGGTGGATTGACCTATATTTTTTTCGATGGGTGTTTAGGTTTTGATCGGAGATTTGAGTTTGAAGACGATATGGAGGCTTAAGGTAGTGAAACTTGGGGAACATTCGTCATAAAAGTTTTATATGTAAGTGGAGGAACGGTGTGATTTCACTTTTTTTTTATTGAAAATTCTGTTGAAGAGTTTC
This sequence comes from Gastracanthus pulcherrimus, assembly GCA_949152435.1. Taxonomy (NCBI): domain Eukaryota; kingdom Metazoa; phylum Arthropoda; class Insecta; order Hymenoptera; family Pteromalidae; genus Gastracanthus; species Gastracanthus pulcherrimus. The sequence goes on from OX424575.1 coordinate 16,132,749, forward strand.
TTTTTACGATTTTTTTTATACTAGAAAAATATATGTTAGTTCTCGTGTGATTGCAATAAGCCAGAGTTTTATATTTTAGTTTGAGGAAGTATAGAAACGAGTTAAAAATTAAAATTTCCTACCAAGTAATAAATTATCAGCTATAATTAAATGTACAGACTAAATCGTGTAAATCCAGACCACAATTATTGTCCTTCCTTATATAATAATGCGCTATTATACTAACTTTCAAGCAAACATTTCAATGTTTCTATGAATTCCATTCGAGTAAAATCTCCAGATTCTCGAGAATCTATCCGCAAAGGCATTCGCCGAAATGTATTGAAACTCCCTATAACGGTAAATTAATACCGATGGTAATTAATACGGTTGAAAGAACAATACCGACTTAGTCTTGCATAATACTACCAATTATTATTCATTTCTCCGTCGGTAAGATTTGAATTTCAAATTCAATGCACTCCGCAAACCACGAAACTGTCGCACACTGCAAAAAAAAGCCACCATCCACCTCGCGATCCTTCAGGTCCACTGCAGTCAATTAACAGGGGGTTATCGTAGACAGTATACCCCCAATATGATCGATAACATAGAGAGCGAAATTAGTTAGGTAACACGGATAATTTGCACAAAGGCTTTATACTTCGGCGCGGCCTGTAATAAAGCTAGATAATGTAGGTTTCATTATAATGGGCGGCCGCTGCTCTCAAACGATTATGAAATTGATGAGAATCTGTTAATTACAGTATTTATGGCCTCTTAAGGGGGCCTTCGACCGGCTGTTTAACATTCGGCCGATAATGAGCCGCGATCGAAACGGGAGACGCGCGTATACAATGCGTCTATAAACTAGTTTAGAAGGAAAAAAAGGTAACGATTGATAGCTTATATAATATATATTTCCAGTGACAAGGGTGTGATTACCATTTTATTGCCCCTTTGTCTTTTGGAATTCCGCGACGATCGTGAACTTTCGATATGCCGATCTATATGTAATGCCTCGCTTCCAGCGATCGATTAACGCTATAACGCGATATTGGTATTTGCGAAAAAAATGTCGCCATATAAATAGACCATTTGCATGCTAATGAGTTCGTTATATCTCACTGCAAAAACCACTCATATCTACACAAGCATTTTTCTAATGTATTAATTATAAGAAACTCTTACGACGTCGATCGATTGCGAGCTCGCTCCCATTTACACGGGACAATAAAACAATCATAATTCACCGTTTGCTCTTACATCGAGACACCGTAAATACACCCGCCTCGAAAGAAAAAATCCAAATACTAATTTACTCCGCGTAATTACCCGATGACTCTCCGATCCTCTCCCAAAGCAGAGAGAAAGAAAAGTACTCGCTCGCCAACGGAAGAGAATATACATATAAATCGAGCCAATGTACCAATACTGTAACAGTATCGTTTACGCCCTCCCACGCGTACGATTGTAAGAATGTCCGACACGTAGTTTACTCTCCTGTTCCGCCTATTATTACTGACGAACGCACACACACACACACACACACAAGTAAAGGAGAGAACGAGAATCACGTTCTAAAATGAATTCGAGATGCCTATCGCAGCGGTCCCTCAAATGACTATTCGCTGCGTACATATATACTGCTTTTCTTCGGTCGCGTTGTGTATACCGGTTTATCCTCTCTTCTACTGCCTCGGCCTGTGTTAAATCACAATAAATAAATTACCGCGGGGCGACGATCGTTCGATCGATCGATCGCTACGATCGGTACATGACGATTCGTTTCGATTCTCTTCCGTGAGAGAGAGAGAGAGATTCGTATTATACTCGTTCTTTACCTTTTCGCAGAGATGATGGGAGGAGGATGCGTTATATTAAAATTATTGTTATGTAGGCGCGTTATATGCACGTTTGTACGAGGCGCGCGTGATTTGCGTTATAGTTTTTAGCTGGCTTTTGCGAATTAACTTTTCGTGATTACGCGATCGTTATCGAGGGCGCGAAATACGCGCGTGCGAATGAAGGCTACGGGAGAATATAAGAGGAGCGACAGAGGTGTTTTAGGTATTCGGGTCAGCGCGAAATCACGGATGACAAATTGATTATTAAACATACTAATCTGCGGGGTCTCTCACGCCGTTGTCGCTTTTCCACACAATGGGATGTCGGCGGCGTGCGAAAACAAGGGAAAATATGAATACGTGCATAGAATGTGTAGTATTGTGAATTCCCTGGAAAATGAAAGATTTAGTATTTTTGATTTATGACGGCGCATTTATAATAGAATAATATTTGCAATATAAATACCTGCATAAAATGAATGTAGTAAATTCTTTAATAATGGCTAATGTGATATTATTCATTCACAAGGGATCAGAATAATGGAATTTAAATACGTTCTGTACTTAAGTTCTCCTTCACTGTATCCAAAAGAAAATAATTACAAAAATATAATACATTCTTTGATAGGGCATCAGTACACTTAAATTTAAGTGCATTCTCCAATTAAGTTAATCTACACGAAAAAATACCCACAGCACAAATCCGTGCGTAAAACAATACAAAAATTCTACATTAACAGAAAATCCGATTGCACCTTCATTGACACTAGACCGGAACAATTAAATCACAGTGCATTCTCAAGCTCAGAAAATGCCATACCTTACCACTTTAACACATTTCTCTCAACTGCATACAAAATTAAACCACAGCTCAAACACGATAAAGAAAGCTATAGACGGAGAGAAAATTCTCGCACCGACAGAGCAATATTTACAGGTCGAGCATCTCTATAATACGCGTCCAGCTCGCGGCACTATTCCTCTCTCTCTCTCTCTCTCTCGCGTCTAAATTTGCATTGAACAATACCTCGCGACACACACACACACAAGCCACGCATATTTTATTATTATTATCATCATTATTATTGCACACGGGCAAAGAAGAGAGATCGCTTGCGTAGATATCGCGCACGGTCGCGCCCACGAGGTACACGCGTGTACATACGCACGGGCACGCACGCATATATATATATACACGAGCCACAATGGAAATATGGCTGCGAGGCGATCGACTCCTTCTCTTCTTCTTCTTCTTCTTCTTGGTTGTCTTGTCTCGCCGGTGTTGTTTCTTACCCCCGCGAGCGAGGCGGACATATATATACGTTGTTACGGGCGCGTGGGCGTTTTATGCTTCCTTCGGCTCTTTGATTTTTCATTAGGAGCGCGAGCGCGTAAGCATGAAGGTATTGTTGCGTGCTTTAATAAGGAGAGGATGCTGAGGTGGGTGTTTTTTGGGGGAGGGGGGTTTTGAGGGATATTAGCGGGAGGGGCTTTAACGAGGTAATTATGAGTGAGAAGAAGTTTGAGAGTAGATGGGAAAAAATTGGTTAATGTAGTATGGGGTTTAAAAATGTGTTTGTATATTATTCAGGTAGTTGGTGAATTATGTTTTTTTAATTGTTAAATTTTGTACAGATTCTAAAATATTAATTTTACAAAATCTTTATACAAATTTTATACAAAATGAAAGTAATATAAAAATAGGACCTTTTAATATTCATTATGGTGTTATTGAGAATAAAAAGTCGTCTCCGATTGAATAGTAGATCATAGTTCGATTAAATGTTACTTAGAGGTAAATATTCTTTATCATGATTGTTCTTATTATCGAGAGTCCAGTGTGTTTCAATTAGTCTATAACTGGATATTGGCATACAGCCACTATACATCCGAAACATCGGCAATGAAGTTATTTAAAAATATGGATTATGTAGGCCATTAATTTTCTCACAAAAGCAAAGCTACCTTTACATTGTAAAAAGAGTCTCCAGACCAGCAAATATAAATCGCGCACAGCGCCAACTTTTCCATTTCTATTTTTTTGCATCGTAATTTTCATTCCTCACTCTCCGCCCCTTCTTTTAAAAAACAACTACATCCTCTTTTTGCACTCGGAGAGAAAAACCACACATAAAATTATGCAAAAGATACTCCCTCTCTCTCTCTCTCTCTCACTCTCCTCGGGGTGTATTATTCTTCCTCCCTCTTTTTTCTATAGAATCGCCTTTGACTCGGGCAGCAGCAGCGGCAGGAGTTTTTCTCTCCGTCTCCTTCCGTCTCGATAGAGCGTTTTCTTCTTGACTGTGATTTATTCGCTATTTTCCCTTTGTTTTTCCGCCCTCGTTACTTCCCACTCACGCGCCTATACCTCGCCCCGCCAGCTGCACCTATACGTAAACCTTTTTCCATCTCTCGATTGGTTTTTTTCTTCTTCCTTCTTTTTTAGAGAGAGAGCGCGGCCATTGCGCGGAGGTAAATTTATTATTTTATGTGGAAAAAGAGGGAGAGTTCTTTTTGTACGAGAATAGGCAAGGTATACGAGGGTTTTAATTGTAGTATTTATATAAAACGATTGTGAGATTTTATCGATAAATGTAAGGTTTCCTACGTTTGGCAGGCTCTTAACGATGATTTTTATGCTCGATGTGAATTATTGCTTTTGTGGATTATAAACTGTTTGCAGATACTTTTATCGGATATTAATAATACATTTATTATTATCCTAGTAGAAATTAAATCATTTACGAAATACCTTTTAACTTATTAACGATTACTTATGCTCTACATGAATTATTGCCTTTATAATTATAAAATATTCACAAATATTTCTATCAAATATTAATAATAAGATTATTATCGTAGTAGAAATTAAACTATTTATCATACACTTCACAGACTAGCAACCCGCTATTATTACTATAAATCTTAATTCATCCGACCTAAAAATGCTCACCATTTTACCAAAGCAAGTACAACAATACTTTACCAAACCTCTATCCATCTCTACAAAATATACGACGTACACGTTTCTTCATTAATTAATCCTTTACCATACACAAAACGTATATTTCTCAATTATACCACGTCTCCTCAAGACATACACACACACATGCGTTTATAAACACACAATGCCTCAGCGAGAAAGGCGCCTGACGTTGAAATTGACTTTTCCGTTATATTCCGCATCACTTCTCATTAACCGTTTCCTTCCGCAGCAGCACGCGCATCGTTCATTGTTCGGCTGCTGCACTGCTGCTGCACCGCCGCCGCGTTTATGTGTGTCTACGTACATGGGTACGTGTATGTGCACGCGGCGCCCACATCCGTCACTCGCGCCTTCGGTTTTCTCCAATTATTGTGAGAGTGCGCGCGAGCGACGTACACGGAGTCGATAAGGAGGGTGCGTCGTGGGTGGAAGTGCACTCTTTCGCGTTGCTTTGCGTTGTTTTACGGGAGTTTTTTAGATTTCAGGTGATTAAGGAGAGTTATCGTGGAGTTTACTATTTCTGGCTTTGTATTGAGGATGTGCTCGGTTGTTTCGGTGGTGATTGTCGCGTTTGTAGTGGAAATTGATTGGTATACGTACAGTTTTGATGTACTATAAATTTGAATTTCGCGCGTGTATTATATTGACCGATCCAACGACGTTGCAAGATTTATTAGGATAAGATAATGATTATTATAAAATTTGTAGTAACAATTTATTATTACACCTACACTCCTCGTATTAAATTTGAATGCTACGGATTAATCAAACAATTGATGTAATAGGTCCTATTTTCAAATAAGAAGATAAACCAATATGGTAACTTTTCTTCTGAATAAAGTATGCTCTCAATGTACCTACAAACAGTAATGCAGTATAATTTTTGCGATAAATCTTTTCTCAATGCATATTTTATCATAAAATTCCTTTTTTTGATGAAATCAGCTTACGTTATTTTTAAATAAAGGCATTATTCACACTTACCATTCTTCGTCCAGTGAAACTGTGCAAGTCAATGTCGGTCAGCTCGTTAAAATCCCCCTAAGAATCTTAAACACGCAACATAATAACGCATTACCTACATTATCTACACTAGAACACACTTACAAAGTACTTAAAATACTTACCCGCCGCAATCACGAAAATTGCAACATCTCCAGGATCAAAAAATGCAATTAATTTCGCATATCGGCATCAACTACGATCTACACATGCACACACACACACAACTGCCCTGATTCGCTCCTCCCTGTCCCAATTATCCGTCATTTCCCTCCGACATTGTCGCACATCCCGCCTCCGGCTCCGCCAATCAACTCCACGCACGCGCGCCGAGTGCAAAATTCCCACATTTCAAGACGCGCACACACTTTTATACGCGAGCGTGCAGCACCTTGTCCGAAAAGTAAGAGAGGGCTCGGGGGCACGTGCGCGTATCCGGCACAGCGGCGGCCATTTTATTTTGTCGTTGCCATCTGTGCGCCGCGACGTTAGCTCCAGGCGAATTTGCGAGTGTACTCCTTGTGTGTATATATAGGACGGATATAATGACACGCGAGTGATGGGCAAGATCGAGGAATTATATGTGCCACCGTAAGGTCATTGCGATATTTTTGTTGTATAGGTGTGTACTTTCTTTATTTGGGGTAGGTTTGACGGTTGTGAGCGAATTATCGAGAATTCGGATGATCGAAATAGAGTATACTCGTACATGGACGATATTATTACATTTGACTGTAAAATTGGGTTTAGCAAGGATCTCGCATTGGTTAACCGACGGATATCAATTATTCATGGACTCGCGTCATGCATTCGTACCGAATTTCAGCTTTAAATTAGATCGTACCAATTATTGCTACATAAGGTCAACGTGGGTCGTGTCATCTTGAGCACTGATAGCACAATATTATAACTGACGCAACGTACGTCGTAACGGTTGCGATATGAACTCGTAAAAAGTCATAAATTTATTAGGAAATGTTGACGATACGATATTGTTAGTGTTAACGATTTTTGATGGGTGGGCTTAGACCGCTAAATTCAAAGTTACTAGGAAAAATATATAATAACAGAAGCTTTTCTCCAAAATATTCAATTTATCGTAAAAGGAAACTAATTTTTCAAACAATTGCGCACCCCCTCTTCCGTTCGTCTGTATAAAACTTCCGCACGAGTCCGCGCCATCTCGAACGTAAATCCCTATAATAGCCTCCTCGATTCTCCACTTTCTCTCTCTCTCTCTTCCTCTTTCACTTTCAACCCCTCGCATAAAAAGCGAAAACACCGTGGCGCGCGTAAAAGAAACTCGGAAGATTTTTTCGCGACTCTTCTCCCCCTTCTTTATTTTTAGAGTCCCGGAAGATACGCACTTAAAAAAAAGAGGCGAAGAATCCCCGAAGTTTACGACGGCCGCGCGGAGGAATCCCGCTTGCCAATTAAAAAAAAAACGAAAGAGAAAAAAGACTCCCCCCCCGCTGGACGAGTTTTCGGAGTCCTTCGTCGCTCTTATCTCCATCTCGAGCCGCCGCCAGTGGAAAAATTGGCCCTAGGAGGGGAAAATTAATTTACGAGTTAACTGCGAGAGAGGCTCGAGTACGAAATGGCTGTTTGCGCCCGTGGATTCTTCTGGTTGGCAATTTGAGGGTGGGTTGTACACTGGTATTTGAAACTTTTTTTATTTATTTATATTATACGTAATTGTTTACTTTAGTATCGTGATGTTAATGAGATGAGAACATTTTTATGAACTTTGGTTAGTAATAATTGTGTAAATATAAGAATTTCGAGAAAAAGGTCACGTACTCTTATGAAATAACACGTGCCTCTAATCTCGAGTAAAGCAATGAATAAAATTAAAAACTAGTTTACTCGCATATAAAAACACGAAAGAAACACAAAAAAAAATCTATCTCACTCTACCCTGACTATACACTCGCAATCACACAAACTTTTTTTCCAATTACATTTTACTCTTCATTGCATTCTTCCGAATCACACCATTAGAATTCAAAACGCAGCAGGTTTTCTCCGCGGTCAGCATCCACGCAACACTCGATTAACTCTCCACGCATAAATACCCCCACTCACGCACACTCCCTATTTAAACATCACCGCTAATCATACTAGAAGAAACTCCTCGCGCACACACACACACACACAAAAAAGAAGAAGAGGTTCAAGAACAACTCGTCTCTCGTTAACCTCTTCCGAGACACACTCGCGCTTCTCGCGGTAATTGCTCCGCGAGTCGCCTCGTCGCTTTGCAACGACTCCCCGCGCATAATAATAACAATATTCCGGTGCGCGCATCTGAATTCCTATATATGCATATAAAGAGAGCCTCTCGTTTGCGGCCGGGCGCAGCGAGCAAGCTCGTAACGAGCCGCGCGAATTTTCCCAGGCTTGCGAGACGAGGGTCGCGAGGAGTTGAGAGAAAGAGAGAGTGTACCTCCTTTTTGTTGTCGTTTCGACGGTCATATTGTCGTCATCGTCAAAAATAAAAACGTTTATTTATTTAACAAAATGGCATTTTGTTACAGATAAATATTGAACAGATAATATTCTTATACTTTACGCCTCACTTTACGCAATTAAGTTAAAACGCTTGTGTGTATTGTCTCAAATTTCGTTGTTATATTTACGTTATAATTCTTTTATAAAACAGTAAATTTATTATTTGCTCGTTCAATCCTGTCTTTCATATCAAAATATAATATAGCATTTAAAACCACACTTTTGTTCATTTCGCACTTACACAGCATTACAAAAATCCTCTCAATATAAACAACCATAAATGGTCACTAAACCGTCACCAAGTACAAAGAATCCCCTCAACCTCACTTATCACCTACGTTCGCTTTTCTTCTTCCATCCTATCCCGCAGCTGCGTCGCTTGTTTATGCAAAAAGTCTCAATTAATAACCCTCCCGAGTCCTCTACACGAATTCAAGCATTCGTCCTCTCACCAACTACTACCTGTGTAAACATTTAGCGCGCGCTCCTCGCCAAATTACCATTCAAGCGGCGCAGCGAAGGGACATAATAACGGCTGTCGCCTTTTGCGGCTCCGGCGAAAGAAAACGATTATTTATCCTCCCCGATGGAAAGGTTACAGGCATACACACACGCACACTCACGAAAGGTGCGACATTGTCGTTTTTCCGTCTTTCCCATAGCTGTATAACACCGGCGTGTATACTTCTTTCCATTAATTCTCCTAAATAGGCCGCTTAAGGCCGCCACTTCTTTTCTACGTATATAGGTACGTGTGTATCTCCTCCTCCTCCCCTTCTCGTCTCTTCTTTTTGTCGATGTCGTGCGCACTGCTGAAATAGCAGATCGGAATATATAGGAGCGCGCGCTGCTTGGAAAAATATTTTCCTAGGGCCGTATGTGTCTTGAAGCTTCTTCGCTCTTCTTTCGCGACTAAGTCTGACAAAACAATCGGCCAAGGAAGTTGTAAATTCTTCCCCCCTTCTCAGCTGCCGAGAATGTATGCGTGCCTGTGTGTGAGTGGGTGTGAGATGGCGAGCGTGTGATATTGCGAGGATATTGCGTCATTGCGAGTATCATTTTCTAATTCGATTCGGCGAGGAATTTTTTTTTAGGTTGGGAAGGAAGTGGAGCGGATCGTGTATTTGCGTTGGGCACGGAATGTTTTGAATTGTACATTAATCTTGAGAGAGGCGACGTGTGCGCGTGTGTATGCGTATGGTTTTGTGAGTGGTGCGGCTAATTTTAGAGGAGATGTGGTGGTGTATGCTGATGTATTGCTTGTTTGAATAGCTAATTCTCGAAAGGGTTTATTTCAGTAAAAATTATTGCGTATTTGTAAATTTAGGTAATTTAGTATAAATGTTAAGATACACAAGTATTTTGAGAGAATTATTTAAATCTAGAAAATTTCAGATACTTACACTATATTGACGACTATCTTGACGTTTCAATCATTCTTAAAATCTTTTCTTTCTCTCTAAAGGCATCTTTTTCTTAATGTTACAATTCTCAAGAAATGAGGCAATCCACATTTTTTCATTAACTTAACTTTAACATGTAAATCAGCCTGAACAACCCTCAGTAAATGCAAACCATTTACCTAGTAGAAAAATGAAGCGACTTTCCTTTATCAAACATTCAATCGCATTAAACGTGACAAATCCGCATCATCCTCGACCAAATAAAAGAAGATACACTCACCCGTATAAAATCGCCACTCCATGTAAACCAAAACTCTCCAAACCCGGGCACTCTCGAGACATCTTGAATCCCAGCAACAAAGAGAATCTCTCTTCCACCGATCGATCCTCTCGAATTCGGTACACACGGTTGATCGATGCGCCGCGCATTATCCACGCACTCTCAAAAAATGACGAATCTCTCTGAAACCGTAACGAGCACGCGCCGCCTGCGCTTTTCATTCAAAAAAGACACCCGCTTTCCCTCAAAAAACAGAGAAAGAGAAGAGCAGCGGCGTCGGCCCCCGTAAAAAAAGAGCAAAGGAGAGCATCCAGCCGTAGGATACATTCAAGACTCCCGCGTAACACAATACTCCAAGGCACGCGAGCCGCGCGAGCAAGAGCCCATGGCTAATGGAATTTATTAGACTACGTATAAACGCTCTCCTCTCCTCTCTCATCATTCATAATAGTCTTTTTTGCCTAAACGTACCAGCTGTAGCTGCAGCAGCAGCCTCCGATGGGCGCCTTTTTGTCATTTCCACTCTGTGCTTTCACTCTGTGAAACGTAAACGCCGCCGCCCGTACGCACTATTATACCTACGCTAAACTCCCTTTTAAGAGGGGCGGCGAGGGAGCAGTCTCTCATTGTTCAATGGCCAGAGGAGCTTTGCTGTATGCGGGAATCAAGAGGCGGCTGGTCCACTCGAGGAGCGCATAGTATTTTTAACGATATTTTCGGCCGAACGGCATTCCGAGGGCTCCTTTTTTTTCCTTCTTTGCCGCTGGATCTCGAGTGGTCTTGGTCTTGAGTGCGGCGGTGCGCTGCTTTTGGTTTTTGATATGTATACGGTGTAGTCGGCTTTGTCGTTTGCAGGTTTTTTGTTTTTAATTAAGAAGGGATTATTTGGCGCATGGCTAGGAGGGTACTTGATATACTTGGGAGAGTGGATGGGGTTGGTTGTGCAGGAACTAGAAAGGGATTTAGTTGGATGGAATGTTGATTATACTTCGTTAGTATTCAAGAGATGCATTCCCGATGCAAAAGTTGTTTTAAATAACAAAGAGAGACTTGGTAACTTTATACAATGAATAAATAGGCAATGAGTTCATTGATTATTCTCATCGATCACAAATGAAAGGAATAAAAAAAGGAAACCATCGTTCCTCTTCACTCTTTAGAAATGATAGAAAGCCCAGAATCTTAAAATATACCTTACGGTTCACCCCATTAACCCTATCTCAACTCTTTGAAACTCCAAGCATCCACCTAATTTTCATCATAATATATACCCAAGAAACCTACTCTGCATCCCTCGCGCAACGAAGGAAATTTGAATTTAAAAGGAAAATAAAAAAAGAGGGGCGTAGCTTCGAGCGGGCGAGCGGGCGCGCATGACAAATCTCTCGAGAATCCTGGCCTGGCTTTAACTCGATGATCTCTCCGTGACCCCCTTATCTAATCCCTGCTACGCGTGCTGTAAGTGTATCGTCTTGGGCTTCTGCTGCCGCTGCGATGCATCATCTCTCGGGGAGGCAGAGCGGAGCGGAGCAGAGCCGGAGTTGAGTCGAGTTGACAAGCCCGCGGGTTCCGCTTTCCAGATGCATTATGGATGTGACGAGGGCCTTTGTAAGCCGCGGAGATGCGATGCTTCTTCTCTTTTTTGTAGCAGGGAAAATCGAGTTCTTTTTTTTTGTAAAGATGATGCGATACAAATTTTGTTTATTACTTAACGATGGAACATTACTGGTTTATTTGGAATATTGAAGAGCATTGCAGTAAAAAATAATTATGGAAAATTTAAAGAATAATTTCTAATTTTAATATGTATGGTAGATTCTACTACTTTTTACTTTTTACTTTAATTGTGGCATAAGCACCATGTCAAAATCCAACTTAAAACACCCACGTATTATTAGAATCTTAACTACAATTGCTATAAGTTTCAAGAGCCTCCATATCATCATCCAATTAAACAAACCCTCTTAAAGTTGACTGAATTAGCATTGCATATCTGAAGCCAACCCTCGATACCCATTTTTAACGAACATCAGAACCAGAGCACCGCACTCGAGCTCATCAAGCTAAATTTAACAATCTCAATCGCCCGCTCTCAAAAAACATTCCACTCGACCAGATCCAGAGCCCTCTCTCTCTCTCTCCGGTTCATTACCGCTCCTCACAAAAATACATCCCGCGCACTTCGATACATCAAAAGTACAAACGTACAAAAAAGAAATCTGCTCGCTCGGCCACGTGCGCCGCTTACAATGCTCCACTCGCTACTTAGCGTCCATAAGAAATCAAGCATATCGCGCACGCGTGTACACTGAAAAGTTAAGTACCCCGCTCCCGTCGCCAAAGTAGGAGGAGCGCGGCAAGCGTCTTTCCTAATAAACGCGACACATCTCCACCCCCAAACTCCAAGAGACTTCACCTTCTCGTCGGCGAGCGAGCGACACGGACGGAGACAAGACACCGCCGTCGTTTGTACCTTCCTCGCCATTCACGCTCGTCCGTTCAAGAATCCGTGTAACCCGAACTACGGGCCCAACCGAGCGTCGATAATTCGATCGGCTCGTCCTCGTCCTTCCTTCTTCTTCTTGTTTCTTTATGCGCCGAGCGTGGAAGATCGAGCAGAGATTTCCTTTGTCGTCCACGCGCGCCTCGGAAAATGAACGCGCGTACCTGAGGCGCACGCTTCGCTCTCTCTCTCTCTCTTTGTCCGAGTTTTCTCGAGAGCGGTGCTCAATGCTCCCCCGCCGATCTATTAGTGCAGCGAATTATACCGATTTTCAGAAAAGAGCAGCGGCGTTGCGTTCAGTTTTATGCTTTCTTGCTATCGATCAGCTCTCGGGTTTCGTCGTCTCTTCTTCTGCTGCTGGCTTTTTTGTTGTTGCTGCTTCTGTTACAGCAGCTTCTTCTTCTTCTTTTTTTGGGGAGGAGGGTGGAGCTGGAGCTGGAGGGTGGCTTTTATGGGATTACGCATCAGGGTCGCTAAGTGCCGAGCCGTTTAATGGCATTAGAAAAATTTCGAGATGCAAGCGCGTGCGCCGCTGCGGTTGCTCTTCGCGTTGCTTTTTTTGTTGTCTACTTCTTCTTCTTCTTTTGGAAAAAGTTACAACGCGAGAGCTGATGCCGCGGCGTAATGGATGGAAAAGCTGTCGAGATTTTCGCTGAAAAATTGGTTATTAGATGCGCTTATTCTTAATGGGTGTTGAATTTATGAATAGTTATTAGTAAGCTTATTAATAACGTAAATGTTTGAAGGTTATATGAAACGATTTTTAGAATAGTAGCTAACAATTGTATACCAATTTTCATGAAAATGGTTTGTTTCTTGTCTTAAGAAGCTAAATGTACAATTTCTATTTAGGATTATAACTTTATAGAAATGGAATATCAAATGTCGATGGTAGCTGAGTTATTATTTAAATATTTAGACGTAGATATGATGAAACCGAGTATTATCTCGAAGACGGGTAGGAGGCGAGAAATGCAAAGCATTTGCGTCCGCGCACAGACAAGATAAAACAAAGGCTTATCTGTATACCGTATACCGTATGTATATAAAGTAACCTTAGCTGCGTGGGGAGTATTCGATTGTGCCGACTTGGCACTTCTTTATTTTCTCTTTATTACAATAATGGAACGCGCACACAGCGCTTATACACACTGCATCTGTCGAAGCCTTATAACAACCAAGTTATACTCATTTTTACGATAAGTTGCGTTTTCTTTTTTCGTAGTCGTAGCATGTGCGCACGATTATTAAAATTGCCTCGGGGCAGATCGCGCAACCGCGCCCTTTCGATAATGCGCGCGCCACGATGTTCGATGTGTGTTGCGGCAACGGGAAACGTTGTTCCGCTTCACATCGAGATAACGTATTTATCTTGCATTAGGAAAAAAGAGCGAGAATCGAGAGAGAGAAAGAAAGAGAAGCGTTATCGCGCAGATGGCTACTTGAATATTTTCCCAGGATGGATACACTTTGAATGTAGTAGAAGAAGTAGAACTTTTTTTTGGCTGTGCACCGTATTGAATGATGAAATATTTGAAAGTGACTTTCCCACAGATTAATATATTAACCATACGTTAAGACGGATAAATGCTTGAATGAAACATAATATAGTTATTATAATTTGTAAAAGTACTATATGGAGAGAAATAAAAAGAATAACGTATTTCGTAACTAAACTGAAAAGTTGTTTAATCTTCTTAGACGTACGTTAAAACAGCTTTAAAAATTCGAAAAAGAAAAGTTGCAAACAGCGATTCTAATTTCATTTCTCTCCATGTACAACAAACGGAATAATTGCTTCCCTAAAACACTACCAAACTAAAAATAGCTTCTTAAAAACACAAAAGAAAAGGCCACACTCCACAAAAGTAAACACACCACTTCTACCCAGCCACCGTAATCTGAGAAAAAAATCTCTCACCACACGCACAGCTCGCCTACCCATTAATTAATTTCGCCTGCTTTGCACGCGCGTTTTCAAGAGGCTCCAATGCGCGCGCCACGCCTCGGCGATAATTACAAGGTTTCGCGAGTTTATATACATATAATGTTTGCTCAGCGACGGAATCTAATCCGGGCTCTCTCTCTTCTGTTTCTCACAGGGTGTTTGTTGGACAGCGCGGCACCGCGGGGACCACCCGATGTGCCACCCCGCAATCCCACAATGAGCCGGCTGAACGGAAGGTTGCCAGGAAGCCACGCGGCCAGCGATCACGAGCGAGATCCCGACCTGGAGCCGTCCTGCCTGGTGCGCACCCCATCCGGTAACTTCTACAACATATCCAGTGAGTATACTTTTTGTCAAATAGTTTTCTTTATAATTTGTACGGGAAAAACTGTACTTTACATTGCGTTGGTAAATGTTGCTCAGAGTAGGATTTTGGGGGTGAAAGAAAAGAATATGCAAAAGATTTTTAGTTTGTTGGTTTTCATTTTTACATGTTACTGTTTTTAATTATAATGATATGAGGGATTTGCTGACATGTAGACGATTGGTGCTTGAAAATATAAAGAAGCTGCATTTAGGTTTATCTACTGGTTTCAAAGGAGCAACTGTGGTGGTTAAAAGAAGTAGATTTATTCATTTCAGATACTCTTTTTAACAATGCTGTATACTAATTATAACTTAATGCTGAATACTGCCTATCATCTACATTTCATCCTGTACAAAGTGCTGAAAAAACTAACATAGTAACTTAAAGTCAAAATGAAGATTAAGCTGAACAGAGGAATGATAAATTTCAAAAAATCAGCAGTAGCTCATTATCTATACGTAAAGATAATTATCTCCTCTTATCCAGCGCAAGTTTACGGAAACAGCACAACATTAGGTATATACAGCCGCATTAGCTCCCTCGTCGCTCCTTTACACTTTTACAGCGTATTATAATACCTCCACCACACGGGCCAGTTCCTACGATTGTTAACAACCCGAGTGCGAGAGGGAGAGTGTTAAAGTCTCTCTCGCTCCTCGTCTTCCTCCGATTGTGGAAAACGCACGCGGGGGAAGCCCCTTAATAAGGATCTTAACCTCCTATCGTGAAAAACGCGTGCTACCGTGAGAAACTCGCCTTTAGTTTATTGTTATTCAAATGTCTCCTTACCTCACGTGTCTCTCTCTCTCTTCCCCATTTTTCCACCCACGTTATACGATGAAATTGGACGATATTGCGCTCTCTCGCGCCTCCTAAAAAAAAAAGTCGCTGCACTCGGCGGGAAAATTGAAATCCCTCCTCCCTTCGCCGGTTTTATGCGTGCGCGCGCGGCTTATTTAAATGCTCCGATTGTTTTGCTAATGAGAGCCTCCTCTCCGGTGCTGCTGCCGCCGCGGCTGCTGTCTTTGTCTTTTGTGCGAGAGGCGAGGCCGAGAGGCGCCTTCGGAATTTGTTTAGTCAGCTGTCTTGTAGCTGTATGGTACCCGAGCGAGCGAGGATAATCTCGAGCGTTCATCTTAATTGAAATCACAGTTTTCTTCTGCCGCTGCTGCTGTTTCTGCTTCTTCTTCCTCCGGGAGTTGTAGGGTAGATTTTTCCTCGCTCGCTGTTGTTACGCTTGTCCTTGTTGTTCCTGTCGTTGTTTTTGAGTAAAATTTGATTTGTTGCCGATTGAATGATTATTTTTAATTGTGTTAACGGTTATCAGATCAGAGCGTGCATGGTTGAAAAATAATAAATTAATAAACAAGAAATGATCCAGTTATAGCTCTTTTCTTTTCATTAGTTAGCTTTAACAAGCGAATCGATTGGTATGAACAATAATGAGTAGCTAACATAGCACTACACTATAAACCGGTTTATTTTTCGAATATCATAGCAACATTGAGACTGTACAGCAAATTGATAAAGCAAAAAACCGAAATTACTTGTCATTTTCTCTCACAACCATCATCATCATCATCCTCCAACCTAACGACTTCCATAATGCCAAATTGACCGTAAAGCTCTCTCGACGCTCGATTAAAATTACGAACCGCGTAAAAAATTGCGCCCCGCTTTTCCAAAATCAATTTTTCAAAGCACCAGCAGCAGCAGCAACCTGCAAAACTCCCAGTTTTCGTATAATACATAAACACCGAATTCCGGGACTAATGGCGATGATGATTGCCACTCCTCGGCAAATTAGACCTCGCCGCTGCTGGCGCTGCACAGTTTTGGGATGGGAGGTTGATTTTCTGCGGCCTTTGACGAGGGTCCGTCCGTAATCAACGAAAATCCTTCTTCGGCCCGTAGTCCGTGGTCTGTAGTTTGTGCGCACGGCTGCAGGATGCGAAGGTGAGCCGATACAACGGATCGCGCAGCTGACTTTCGACTTTCGTTCATTACACGGCTGGTTGGATCGGGGGATACGTTGTTTCTCGCTCGATCGTTATCCATTTTCTCGGGGTACGCGGCTGTCTGTGGGGATGACTTGTTGATGTTGGAGAGTGACTGCGCGTGATGCCCCCGTGTCTTTTACACAAAGGATTCACTTCCGTTTGCTTTGACGTTTGAAGTCGTAGGAACGCTTATCCGGCGATCGTGTATTCTGTTTGTAAAGTATGCCGAGAGCGGTGTCAAAGTCAATTTAAAAACTCGAATTTCCCGCCTGGAGTTTACCGATCGAGATATTAATACAAAAAATACTTAGGGAGATACTCAAATTCTGTTCTCAATGGTATTAAGATATAATCTATGATTATATAACGTTTCACGCGCGTCATTTAAACAGCATCTTTACGAAAATATAATCTCTGTTTAATGTTTATAGAGAATTAATTATTATATTCAGTCGATAAAACAGTATAGTAGGTTATGGTATGATTTGTTCATGCACTATATACCTTGAGCTCGCTCAGTTAATTATTCGAGGGGTATATTTTTTCTACTCGTGTGAATATTTGTGATGTTTCGCATATTTATATACGAAGGCAGGTTCACAATCATATTTACAAAAAAGAGAAGATCTACAATAAACACGCTGTATACTCATTTAGCCAACAAAACCACGACAATCCTATTACACACTCCCACTCCAAGGAAAGAAGCAAGCACTAATCCGATAAACAGTGCTCGTCCACGCGACATCCCGAATAACAAGGCAAAAGTCCATAACCGAACTCCCAGCTCGAGGTCCTCGCATCGCGCACGAGCGAGCACACGCGCGCTCGGGAAAAATCGAAGAAAAACAAAAGGCGCTGACCGTATCCTCCGCTACATCGGATCGCCCTCCGAAATTCCCCTCGCGTCGTCCGTCGGTCAAGACTCTCCGCGCCGTATACCAGCGCTATACACTCCCCCTTCCGGGACGAAATATAGCCCTGCTATCTTATCTCCGCGCACGGATGCGATGCGATGCCCCCGCGCGCTCTTTTTTTCGGTCGGGAGGGCGATAAGAGAGAGAATTTTCGGAAAAATCAAATGAACTCTCTCCTCCGTATAGACGCGCGCACTATCGTAAATATTTGTCCAGGAGCTTACAGCTTAGCGGACTCTTTTTATCTTATCGGCAGATTTTTGAAGGGAAGCTACGTCGGAGTAAACAAGTATACGGCGTATTAAGATCTTACGCACTTTCCGGGGCTTGTATCTCTGTGTGTGTGTGTGTGTGTGTGTGTGTGTGTGTGTGTGTGTGTGTGTGTGTGTGTATACGTGTGTATATACTGCGGAGGGAAGGAGAGGTTATTTTTCACGAAAAACGCCGGGGAATGATGGAATATTGCTTTTCGAGTGCTGCGTGTATAGCTGTGTGTGTGTACGAGGACGCGAGATGAGTCAGAGATGGAGAAAATGCGGAGTTTTTGGAGGACGGCGGAGCGGGCGCATGCGGGATGTTTGACGTTTCGGTGACCTAGATTTGGGGAGGTATATAGGAGGTTATATTTCTTCGGTATGCGAGGGAGAAGTTTTGATGAGTGGTGTATTTGTAATAAGACGCGGATGTTGGTTTTATTAATAGTCCTGGGTTATAGCTTTGAAAAATTACCTGCAGTGTGTATTACGAGGATGATGTTTATTTTCTATTTTTCTTTCACTCTTCATTAGTTGTATGTAATAGGCATCAAAGTGTTATATTGCCTTGGACAGTGTAGATTTTCTCTTTTAAGATTTTAATGATACATTCTATTAGTATTAAAAAGTTTATCAGATAAAAAGTATCCATTACTATAAAATAGTACTAGATTTTCTAGTGCAAAGTTGGTACAAGTAAAATTTAATTGTTTTTACTAAAAGCATTAATTTAATATGTATTATATTTAACTATAGAGTGTTTTTGCAAGCACCGACAATCTTTTCTTCTCAGTGCGATTGCATTTAATAAATATCAATAAAAAAGTTCGTATTACCTAGAATTTGCGTAAAATATTCCACGTTTTGTCATTTCCCTACTCATCAATCCATGACACCAGCCCAACTCTCATCAATTCCAAAAAGAATCCTCAGTTTCAATTTCCGTCAAGCGCATGCCTCCGCAAGAACCTACCCCGTTGCGCACTTAACATTATACCTCTTCCTGCAAAAATAAAACAAAAAAGACGAAAAAAAAAACCCGTGCACTTCCGTCAGGCTTCAGCTTCCTATCCCTTTAAACCTAAACAGAAAAAAAAATCTCCCAAGCCTCCGGGGCAACAGCGGCAACAGCAGCTCTACACGAAGTAGAGCTCTTACACGGACTCTTGCGTTTTACGGTCGCCGGCGGCGCGCCCTAACGAACTATTCCCAGTCCGGAGACTGTAAATTTCCTCTCTTCTCTCGCTCGGAGAATATAAGAATAACAAATCGAGCGGCACGAGGCTCGAGGAGCCGGAAAAATGAGAATGAAAATCAATTCGTGGTAATTCGCGCGGGACGAATGGCCGCGACTGCAAAAATCGAGGAGAGGATTTTACGATCTCTTCAGCGGTTGAATAAAATTTCAATTTGCAAAAGGACGGTAACGAGAGAGAGCGTAAGTTGAGTGGCTTCGGTGCTGTGTGCCGTTTATTGGAATAAATTTGAAAATTTTACTCGTTTAAGGTGCTGGCTGTTGCTACGCGTTGCTTCTGCTTTTTGCGCGTGAGATGAGGGGAAATTTCGCGCGAGTGTTTATATATTCTTTCGCGAGAGTGCGGCTGGATGCGGGAAGTCTTTGCAGGTGTGTGTGTGTACGTGGCAGCTGTTTGTTATTGTTGTTGCTGTTTTGGATTTGTAATTTTGATGAGGACGGTGGTAATCGAGGCAGGCGTTTATTTTGAACGGGAAGAGGAGCAGAATTTTGCCTCGCATTTCAATTTGCGGGATTCCTATGAAATTTCTTTGTAATGTATGCAATATATTCTGTACGTTCTACCGTGGCAAAAAATACAATGTGTATATATAGGAAAATGTGCTATTTCTATACGTGTACCTAGTATATTCTCGATTTTTTATAATAGTAGTTATAGTTTACTTATTCATAGCCAAATCTACTGTTTAGTAATTTTTGCTTTAAATATGCAATCTAAACTTTTAGAATGAAACTCACTCGTTCTAGAGTAAAATCTCATTCGATTAGAGTGACTTCTACTCCTACAGATTAAGCGTGTGACAACTTCTACAATGAATGCCCATTTTCATAGAAAACGATAAAAATCTGCAAACAAAAAAAAACAATTCTTCATACTCTACACTTCCTCTCAATGCATCCTTACAACTCCTCGAAATCTCAAGCACCACGCAATCCTCAATTCCCCTCGATCCTCGCCAATTTCCCACTCGAACCTCAAGAAATCCAACTTTTCATTCCATTGCGCAAACATCCCACTCTTGCATACAACAAAGCGCGTCCACTCCACTTCCCATACACACTCTCTCTCTCTCTCAAAAACCCTCTCGGAAACAACTAAACGAGCAAAAAGAAAAAGGAAAAACTGCGAGAAAAGACAGTAGGACATCTGCGTCTCGAGGCAAAGAGGAAGAAACGGCGCCGCAGTGCGTGGGAGGAAACGTTTGCCGCTTGCTCCGCGCCCGCTGATTTATGGGCAGACCGCTTCGGGACTTATTGACTCGCGTTATGCGCGGCGTATACGGTCGCAGTATACATACCTGCAATGACCCCGTGCAGCAGGATTCTTCGGCTTTGACTACTTCTGCGGGTTCTCGCTTTTATGCGCGCACGAGACGGAGAGAGAGAGAGGATTGAAAAAAGACGCGCGAGGTTTTGCGCTCTGGAGTGCGAGAGGTTCTTGTTGCTTTGTTTTGAGGTTGGGAAGAGGTTGAGGGGCAGGTTTTTTTTGAGGATCTTCAAGTGCCGTTGGATGGAATGATTAGCGGTAGTAAAGGAAGCTTCAGTTATTTCTTTTTTAATATTGTAGCTGTAAGTAAACTATTCTTTGGGTATTTTAATCAATGTAATGTGTAATTGTAATTACGAAATCGTTAGTATTTTTTTCATAACGTGAAAATAACGAAAGTTTTGGGATTTTTATAAATAACATATTTTAACAAAGCTATTTTTATAAAAAAAACGTATCTTGTCGTGTAATATCGCGAAATGGTAGCAAAGAATAGAAAAATGAATATTGCCCTGAAATGTGTCATGTCTTGACCGCCGATTAAATATTCAATGTACTATGTATTTACCAATCAATGACTGATAATAGCCTAATTTTAATTAAGTTCTTCTTTTTATATAGATTAACAGGAAAAAAGGGGGTCGCGTTTATAATTAATTTCGCGAATCTCACACAAGGATCGTTGAACCTCGTACAGGCATTATATTTATAAAAAAATCAATAATTTTAAAATATTTAAAACCGCGAATTTCCTACTCCGTCTTAAAATATCAGACACATTATTCCAGGTCATCGGCTCATTTCACATCTAAAATTATTATGTTATCGACCTATGTTAAAAGAAAAGAACGTAAATTCTTAATTTGAAAAAATATGCATCTACCTTATTTTTTACTACACAGTCAATCCTTAACTTATCATAATACTACTTTTTAAAACTTCGAAACTATAGATTCCTAATTTGAAAAATATACAGCATTTAGTATTATACATTCTCTCGATTATACCATCTAATGCCGATAACAATAATCCCTCCAACCTTATAATCTTAATCTCCGTATAAACACACAATGCTAGGAGACTTCACCCTCGAACATTTAATTCGACCCCCGGGCTTTCCAAAAAAAACACGTATCCTAAGCATCCAAATCGTCTTTATACACACACACGCACACACACACACACACGCACACACACACACACGCACACGCGCACGCACACGCACGCACGCACGCACACAGACAGAGATCGCGCGCGTATAATCGGGCATAATCATCGGGATTCGGACGCAGACGCTCTCCGCGCGGCGAAACCGTCAATTATATAGCCCGGGCCCGCGCGCGCGCGCAGGTATATAACTCTCTCTCGAGAGTCCATGGCATTCGCTCTTGCACCGCACACTCACTCCATGGACTTCCCACGCCTGCGCACCAGCTCCGTAGCTCTCCGCCACCGCTCCGAGGCTAATTCGCTCGCTCTGCAATGGGAATTGGCTTTCTTTGAGTGTCTGTCTGCCTCTCTGTGTGTGTGTGTGTGTGTGTGTGTGCGGAACGTATTTGAGTCTTATCACTCCTTTTCTTTTTTGCCGTTGCCGTTTTTCGCGCCTCGCGGCGGGGTGAGTGCCTTTTTTGACTTGGATGCCGGTGTGGGAGAACAATGGGAAGCTTGATGTGCGGAGATGGGGTTTTGCAATGATTTCGATTGCAAGAGAGAGAGAGAGAGAGGTTGTATGTAACGTACGTGGGTTTGGGTACGGTATGGAAGTATGTATGAATGTGGATTTGATCGGGATTGTGAAAGTTGGTGTACTGGCGTTGGAGTGCGGGTGATTTATTGATGGGTGCAGTTATGCGGAGTTTAGGAAAGTATTGGGTATTGTTTTCACCTTTTGTATATAGCATCGTTAATAACGTTGCGAGGGATATAGATTGAGGATTGAATTACATAATTCTAGAAGACAGGAAATATTTAGAGAAGGATGGAGTTAAAAATATTATTATATATATATATAAAAATCAAACACTCTGAAAAATGACCTTTCGAACCAAGAGAGGAATAATCTTGAATAAGCTATAAGAGCAATTCAATAATTGAGAACCAAAGTCTTCCTTTTAGTTCGGAATAAACCGAGTTGGCCAATTTAGTATTCTGAACAATTTTTTTAAAACGTAAGAAATAGTTAATGACTTTCTAGAAATATCCATTTGAATTTTAAACAATTTAAGTATAATTCACTTTTATAGAAACTTCAGATCTGATCAGGAATTGTTCTTATTTAATCCGCAACCGTGTCCATGACTGTAGTATACTCTTGAATCAAAGCTTCCTTAAATATCCATATAGAAGAGGATTTTTTAATCAAAATCATTCCTTTCAAATTAATACGAAAAGTTACGCTTCACAATGACTTATCATCACTACCAATTTATACGAGATAATTCTTCCAAAATCAAGAATCCATTTCTCTAAATGACCAGTCGAACACCTTTCCTATATACCCCACAACCCGAAACGCAACTTTCCAAAGAAAAAAAACCACCATAACTCAATACAACTCACCCGAACCACCGCCGCACACGCACACATGCTCCCAATATAATCTCGCCCCAATTTCTCGCTCTTTACAAAAGCCACACCCACGCTCCACCAAAAAGAAAAGAGAAACCCCCGACCTCCAACAACCGTGAAAAAGGCCAAACGAAGAACAGAACAGCCGGCGCATATACACTTCTTTTCATTTCATTTCGGAAAAATCAAGAAACATAGACCACGTATATTTTCGTACGCGCACAAGTAAACCGCTCGCTCTCTCTCTCTCTCTCTATCGGGTGGTCTTCGCATGCTCCTTGAAATTCAAAACGGAAAGCGCCGCCGAGCGCGCGCATGTATATACTTATCGATGTTCCACGGCGCGTTGCCTTTTCCACCGGCGCGTATTACGCGGACTTGTCCTGGAAAATATATGCAACTTCCTCGCGCCACCTACCGCGCGAGGAGGAGTGCGTAATGGCCGCGAGATGGGTAATGTCGAGGCTGGGTGGGCAACGCGCTGGCTTTTTCTCTTTGTCTCGTGGGGTGAACATAAAGTGCCAGCTGGCGCGTGATTGAGGCATCAGAGGTTTTGCATTTTATCGGCTGGCGTTTATTTTTCAGGTAATGGGGGGCAGTTTTATGCTGGCTTTGGGATGATCCTTTTAGATGCTCGATGATACAAGAGCTAATCGGTGTATTTATCAAGGTATGGAATGATAGAACGTTGATTGATAATGTTAGAAGCGGACGTAAAATCGCCAATTATTTCATTTATATAATACGTTTTCTATTATAAGAATCCGTGCAAATAACAAATACCCTTTAAATAATGTTTATATATACAATTATATATAACATTTCACATGCATTATAATCTATTATAGCATGAAAATCCAAACACCCTCGATATATCAATATTTCACACATCACACAAAATTACTAAAATTAACTTCACGACAAAATCCGATCATACACCGCATAAAAATTCACCCCCCTCTACAAAAAAACCATAAAACAAGAAACGGTTACACACCGACAGTCCATAAAAGGGCAAACTCCATAGGTACGAATGCACGGCAGCACTCCTCCTCCAGCGGACCCCGCGCGCACATAGCCACACACCGGCAGCGCCGCGGCGATATATATATTTTACCCTCGCGTCGTAATTAATTTAAAAGTGGCTCCGCCTCGCTTGCGCGAGCGAGCGCGCGCGTTCACGTAAAGAAAAAAAGGGGGCAGGGACGGCAGCAGGCAGACGAGGAGAGAGAGAGAGAGAGAGAGTGAAGCACTCCTCCCTTTTTCCTTCTCGAGCCGTTTGCGATCCGATTTCGCCGGTTTCGCTCGTCGTCGATGATGGATTTCGGATTTTCAGTTTTCGTAGCGTGTGTAATGGGTGAATGATATAGAAATTGAAAGAATTGAAGGCTAGGGGTGGGCTGGTGTAAATCAAAGATTTTTGAGGGGTTTGTGAAGGTTTGGGGATGTTTGGGGATGTTCGGTGGTTTTGAGGGGAGAGAATAAGTAACGTAAGGAATTAATCGACATTTGAGGAAGTGAATTAGACAAATTGGTTCTTTTAGGTTGAAAACTTAGGAGAAGTATCGAAACACCGCAGAGAAAATTAATTTATGACAGAGAAATTAGGTTTTTGTTTGAAAAATGATGTTTTTTGTTTATAATTTTTATTTTTCTGGATACAATTTATTGAAAATAGGTAAAAACCTTAGTTTGATAGATACTACGAGTAATTAGGTAGTAAATCTCATAAATGCTGTACTTATACATTTATGCATTTATACGTTTATAAGTTAACAATTTAAAATTTTAACCACTTACAAAGAATTTCTTTGTAATTTTATTTGTAATAAACATATTCTATTTTCCAACATAGTATCATCGA
The DNA here is from genome assembly GCA_949152435.1 of Gastracanthus pulcherrimus. Taxonomy (NCBI): domain Eukaryota; kingdom Metazoa; phylum Arthropoda; class Insecta; order Hymenoptera; family Pteromalidae; genus Gastracanthus; species Gastracanthus pulcherrimus. The sequence continues at coordinate 16,157,700 of OX424575.1, forward strand.
ATAGTATTAATATATATTTCTTATGCTTAAAATGATACATGACAGTGTATTAATCTTCTTTCTTAATTTTTTTGTTACAGAGAAACCGAAGAATGATTACAACAATAAGAATCAATCGACGGGAAACAGTCCAATAAAAGTCGAATTACAAAACAACATGGACAGGTAAGCCACGTCTCTCGTACGCTTTCCCACATATACACGATACTCTCTCCTCTCTCTCTAATCCCCAGTAACAAAGCACCTTCTATTACGCAAATGAAACTATTCGGCGCATATATTTCGAGAATAACCGAGAAGTCAGAAGGTGGCAGGCATTTAAATTATTATGTACGCCTTAGGCCCTCCCCCGTTAAAGCGAGTTTTGAAAATTCCATGGGAGCTTCGAGGATCATTTTTTTTTCTCCTTCAAAGCTACGAAACTCTCACCTTTCTTCCGTGCACGCGCAGTAGTTTGTCTCGCATTGTAGCAGCATACAGGTTTCGAGTTAATAAATGAGGCTCGTAACTGTTGCTTCTTCCCTGTATACCGAAAAAAAAGTTGTATGTAAAACGATACAGGTACGCGTAAATTAAACACCGTACAAAAGTATATACAACATATTTCATTCGAGTACAAATTTCGTCAAAAAGAGGAAGCAATAATAAGAAGAAATTGCGTACCAACGCACACGTGTCGCGTCCACAAAAATTATAACGTCAACACCTCTCGGTACCAACAATCAACAATGCACCTCCACCCCCAGCTCTCGGAATCACTTTCCACGTTATTTATGAATTTCCATTCATCCTCCCTCAAACGCGCTCGTCCTCGCTCGATGCACAATAAAACGCAAAAGAAGAGAAAAAAACCCTCCTCGCAGCATACTACACCACACTGCACTGCACTACGCGCTCGACGCTACGTTTTCATTCATAAAAACTCGACGACGCCGAGAGCGATCGATCCACATTACCCCAGGCCCTCCGTTTAGCGAGGAAACGAGGAGGAGCGTACGGAGAGAGAGGGACGAAGCAGTAGGTATACACAATACACACAGAGGATTTTTCCAGCGCGTATATATATACGCGTTTCATTCATTGTCGCGGAGGTGAATGGGCTCGTACATGGTGATTCATGGCTCACCGCGGGGCGACTTCTTCTTTTGGAATTTCCTCGTTTTCGCGCGGCTCGAATTTTCGCCAGTGAGTATATCGATCATTTTGGGAGTCGAATGCTTGAATGGAAGGACTCGAGTACGCGCGCGTTGTGTAAATACATCGGGACGCAGGACGTCCGATGGATGCAGCGGCAAACATTTTTATTGGGGTGTATAGAGGAGGAAGAAGAGGAGAAGCTGTTCTTTTGAGGAAAGAAAATGTGGGTAGGTATGGGGTAGTAGGTGGATAGATGGGAATATTGCACGGGGAGTCGTAACGCGCAGATGTTTTGCTTAATGACGTGTGGGAACGTAAGAATTTTTTTATATTTTCTATTTTTAATCTTGGCATTTTTATATTACGTATCTATATAGGTTATAAAAGTATCTCGGATGTATATTTTAGTATTTCTAGTTCATTTTTAAGTCGTGTAAAACATAATATCTTCGATATTGCTTCACTTTTGTTAGAATATGTGAAAAAGAATTGATACTTTATTCGGCATAGTGCGTTTCTTACACATAAGAATTGTACACGTAATTATTGTGCACAATTTAGCATTGGTCAAATATTGGTATAATTCTTATGTGTAAGTAACGCTCTATGTCCTTTATTCGATAAAAATTGTTATTAATAAATTGTTGTTATAAATTGTGCATTAAATCCTGTAATTTATGAAAAGGAAAAACTAATTTTATATTCTTAATTATAATAACAAATGCATAAATATTTGAATATTTTGATTTCTTGATGATGTTTTGATGCGAATTTAGTACTCAAAATTTCCAATGTTTACGTTATAATTAGATCGCAATAATCGTTTACCAGCACAATACGCCCGAGCAATATTCATGCAGATATTCTTGTTAAGCGTCTAGATTTAGTGCGCTGCGGCTTTTGACCTATGTTGTGACTATCGGCTTTATTAGATAATCGCAGGAATTATTTATGACATTGGCTCGAATCATCGCCGAGCCAATCCCGACGCGCGCCCGCTAATAGAGTCGAATTTATACCGGCAGAACGACTCATTGACATGATTTTCCACTGACGCATGATTCACGGGCCCGCGGCTCTTTCTCCCCTTCTTCTTTTTTTTCGGCAGTCAATCTATTATTTTTTTAATATGTGTACCCGCTTTAAATTGCCTCGTCAAAGTCGCTTGATGCTCTGAACTGGGGGAAAAAAATGTCTTAATAACGTGTCTTCGGACTCTTCGGCTCGTATTTATATTGGTATTTATTGATATAATTTATATAGCGGGCTTAGGATAATTGTGAGTTACATCGTACTTTTTTTTTAATCTTTCTCGATCGAGTTTGTTACGAAATTACGTGTGATATATTAGTGACAGTAATAACAGCTTTCTAAAACGAGTATAGAAATAATTGTCAATAATTAAATATACATCAATTATATAAATACTTTACAAATTTTTCCTTCAAAAATTGTTACGAAATTATCAAAATTGTTAAAAAATAAGCTAAACATAATCCTCAAAAAAATATACATTTCATTTTTTTAAAATTACCACCCATTTCCACTTTTACTCCGAGCTAAAAACGAACCTCCCAAATAAGGAATAAAAAATTAATCCCGATCAATCAGACACGCAACGACTCCCGATGCAAGACCCCAAGCGCGCTCTCCTCATACACACACACACACATACACACAAATCGCCGGAGTAGAAAACGAGAAACGTGGAATTTCGTGCTCCGAGCTTTAATGCCTTCAAGACAGACCACCTCGAAGAGAGCGTCTTTACTTCTCCTCTCTCTCTCTCTCTCTCTCTCTCTCTCTCTCTCTCGTTCTCTCCCCTGCACTGCCACTTGTATATACGAGAGAAGCCGAGTGCCGCTGCAGCAGCAACGAGGGAAAGCAAACATAAAGCAGGACTGCTGCGCAGCGGCGACCCTGGGAATTCCCTTTAAATATTTTCCTTACGGGGCTAGAGCGTATGCGTGTGCATGTGTGTGTGTGTGTGTTTGTACTTTTGACTCCGGGGGGCAGGGGGAGAAAAAAAGTTTGAACCTGCACGACCGGCGCAGGAAAATCTGGCGCGTCTGGTGCGGGGATAACTAAACGTTACGATGCTGTTTTTTTGGGAGAAGGGGTGTTTAAAATTGTAAGGATGACGTGGCTGTAATTGATATAGCGTGTATTTTTAGATTTAGTTGTTGTCTGTCAAGAAATTAGGAGAAAGTAGCTCGTTTGTACAAAATTTTCAATAGTTTCTTATGAATAAATCGATATGGATACGAATTTTATGCGTTTAAAGTTTCATTTGCTACAAAAACTATACACAGCACACGTAATATAAAATAGATTATGGATGAAATTAATCTATTTGCAATACCTCAAAATCCTATACATACTGCTTCACGTTATTTCCTTAAAAACAGATAAACACTTGATTGTTTTTAGTATGATATTTGTTCTAATGTGAGTTTGATATCTGTTACTGAAGGATGCCACTGCCGTACGGCCACGCCTCCTCGATGATCCCGATGAGGAGGCAGAGCATTCGCTGTCATTTTCGCAAGGGCATCGACTGGTGCAGCTGGAAGCTCATCGCGATTGTCGTGATAATGGTCTCACTCTGCCTATTGGCAGCACTTACTTATGTAGCAGGTAAATATATACAAAATTTCATCACATCATTCGTCGTAACATCTGTAGATTAAAATAAAAATGAATTTATCTTGATTTTTACTCGATGTATATACTTTAAAAATTTCTTATTGTAATATCATCTACAAATTAAATATTAGCCCTAGGTTGTAACTGGATCAAGACGACCTACAACTATTTTTTCCAAACGCTTTTTTCAAAATTTGTTACCACCGTGATATGAAATAAAAAAAAAAATTTTCAAAATTTATTTTCAATTTTAAATATTTATTCCGGTATTTTTTCTTAATAAAACTTACTAGTTAAAATTTACCTGAGTCAAAGTGACCTAGGGTCAAATAATATTCTAATCATAGAAAATTATTCATAAATATACTCTTAACAACTCTTTACTACAAAACAAAAAAAGAAACACAACAAACATCCACAATACTCAATTGCCCTTCCTTCCTTCCAGCATCGAACATGGTGAACTGGTACCAGGGTACCAAAGCCTGCACGGTCCTCGTGGGCGATGGCACCGACGCGAAATCAGCCCTGGACGGGAGCACCTCGTCCAAGAACAGCAGCTCCTCGTCAACGCCATCCTCAACGACAGGTGGCAGCGGCGGCGCGAGCGGCAAACGCCCGCAATCCGGCTCTGGAGGTAAATCTCAATCTGTACCGGTGTACGCCCGCAAGCGCAGGGCGTTAGCACCGGAGCATGAGGGTGTCGAGTCTGCCTCGGTGGTTGTTAACGGTTTCACGGACTCTTTGCATGGCGTTGACTTTGTGGTGCACGAGAATGATAACGGGGCGGCGAAGGTCGATGCGCGAACGACGCTTTCCTCGGACACTAACTCGCGGTCTGTCGCTCATGATAATATTAATATTGATGGTGTGCTGTCCTCGTCCTCTGTTGATTCGGTTACTGGTGATGATGGTAAGGTTGGGGGACGGTTTGGTACCGATCGCGAAGGTAGTACGGTGTCTTTTGATGATATTGAGAGGAGTACGATTGGTTATTTTGAGAGTGATGATAGTTCGGGTGCTAGTATTGTCGTGGATCCGGGTGATTTTGTTGAGGAGATCGTCGATGTGCCAGAAGTTTTGGACGATGTAGGTAAAGAAGAGTATTCTAGCAGTACCGTAATGGAGGAGCCGATAGAGACTTTAGCACCAGAAGATGAATCGATTACAACTATGAGTTCAGATTCGGTCATGACGGAAGAGTCAGTAGTTACTGTAACAATAGAAGATGAATCGATTACAACTATGCGCTCGGATTCGGTCATGATGGAAGAGTCAGTAGTAACTTTAGCATCAGAAGATGAATCGATTACGACCATGCGTTCGGATTCAATCGAACGTAAGGAACAATTCGAAACTTTCGAAACATCAACCAACAAAGTTGAAACTATCGTACCAGTCGAAGAGCAAACTAAAGAAATAGATCACGACGTAATCCTCGCAGACCAGGCTGACAGCCATTCCTCTGAAGAACAGCTACAACGCGACTATCCAGGCCCCTTCAACTTCTATCAGCACGAGGATGATCTGGAGATTGTGAAGCTCGCCAACAAAGAGGTAACCACACACAAAAACGAGAAGACGAAGGATCATTCCTATACCGAGAACGATGTGACCCTCGTGGATGATGGTCCATCCTACGAAGATGACGTGAAGGAGCTCGAAGAGCTCATGAGAAAACCCGATAAACGCGAGTTCTTTAGAAAACTAGACGAAAAGTTCGGTGTTGTTAGCGATGAGGTGACGAAGACTAGGATCATCAGTAGGCCCAGGGAGGAAGAGGACTTTAGCTATCTGTCAAATTCATTGAATCGTTCTGATGGGCAAACTAAAGAAACTAATAGCCATATCGACCAACCTAACTCATCCATACCGATAAACGATAACAATGAATCCACTCCATTTACTCATCACAGCGAAGTTCCAAGAAAACCCGACGAGGCAAAAGCCACTACTAACAGGGTCCTGGTGAACGTGACCATATCATCCGAGAATTCAAAACCACTGTACGTAGTATCGGTCTCCGTACCAACCAACACCGAGACATCCTCCATCAACATCAACGTCCCACCATACCCCACTGCAACCCCATCATCTAACAAAAGCAACACCGATCACGAAGACGATAACCCCGTAACCTCATCCATCGAGAAATCCCTCGCCAGCATTCAGCGAACTCTCGGCTCCATCGAGAAATCCCTCAACGTCGCCGAACCCAAAACACCCATTCCCTTACCCGACGACATCGAGATCATGTCCGCCAAGGTGATCCAATCAGATCCTGCTAAAGCTTCGCTTGGGAATCAAACCACCACCACTAATCTGAACGTGCATAACGAAACTGGAGAATCTTCCGCTAACGCTTCGGTAACGGAGGATGTAACGGCTCTCACTCTAACGCTACCACCGCCCCCGAAGCCTCCGACCTCGCCACCGCCTCCGCTCTGGGGCGGCGGCGAGTGCGAATGCGAATGCTCCTGTCCCTGCATGGAGTCGATGGACTCAGCCTCGGCCGAGCCCGACTGGGACGAGGGCGATGATTTCTTCCTTCCTCTCGGAAGCGAGGAGTCGAACAGCGTCGATCCGTTGCTCGAAGATTACAGCAACGCCACGGAGACGCTGGACGCGGAGGAGACGACGCGGAGTAGCGTTGAGGACGGCCCGACGACGGAAGGTGGAACGATGAAGTGCGAGGCGGCCACGACGGCCATGCCTCCGGAGCCTATTATTTTGATCCTGGAAGGTGAGGGGAAGGAGATGGATCTGTGGATGGGGTTCGTTTCGTTGCTTTGAGATTGGTAGGGTTTTGGAGATCGTTTTCGTCGTGTATTTTGGTGTCCTACTGAAAATGCTTTACAAGTTCTTCTACTATTATCAATATTAAAAATAATAAGTTTAAACTATAAGAATTCATTCTTCATCTTAAGTTCTTAAAGAAGTTATACTTTTTATAATAAATACAATTTTAATAGCTACTTTTGCGAAAGGACTGGTTGAAATTTGAGCTGTTAGGATATAGGTAATAACCTGAGAAAGAACTTACGAATTATTTTCTGTAGGATAAAGTCGTACTTTCAAATTCGTAAAAGACTCAACACTAAATACACGGCGTAAATGAAACCAAAACTTCATTTCCATACAACGAAATGGTTCCATCAGATTCTGCAAGTATAAAGAAGAAGACATCGTTTTTATCTTTTTATTATAGGCTGATTAATTGAACGATGATTAACAATACTAACGATGCGATTTCACGGAACATCAAGAACCACTAACGACTAACGCTTACATTTTTACTTCTAGGCTACCGCTTTAATTACGTCAATGAATAAACTTTAACGTGTGTTTGTGTGGTTTTTACGCTTTATATTTTTTTTAATGCAATATTTTTTTCTATTTTTGTGTGTATATATAATAAGAGATTGGCATGCTACATTGTATTATATTGAAATTTTAATTATAGCGTACATAAGAATTTTTTTACTGTTCGTTAAATAGTCATTTAATAGGCTATTAAAGTGTTGATTCATTGATACGACCAATTGAAAATATTTCTAGGAAACATTTTATCTTCATTTCATTATCAATTCTCATTCAAGAAAATATGATTCATTTCCATGTAAAATAATCATTATTCATTAATCTAAAAATGGGTTTGAATTTTTTTAAATTAAGCATTTTGCATTTTATAAATCATTTTTTATATGTTAAATCATTCGTACACTCTAAATTTTTCGGAGATCACAGTACAACAAAAAAGTTCATATTTCAAAATATATTCATAACTTATGGTATTTTTAAAATATATATTTAATTGCAAAACTAACAAACAACCAATACATAAAATATAATTTGTATATTTTACATTTTTTGTGTGTAAAAAATTAACGATTATTTGTTCGTAAACCACCTATACACACTTTATTTATTCAAATAATATATTGCCTATTTATTCATCTCCAACAAACAAAACCTATTAATTAATTCTCTCAAACCGAGTTCATTCAAACTAAACATCTCCGAAAAATCTAGAAACATACCAAACTCATAAGCTTAAAAAAGCTGAGCTTCACCTTTTTGTCTCTACCACTCCGCAATCAACCCACCACTAAACACCAAACTTCTTTCTTCCTCCCCTCCCACAACAGGCGGTCGAACGTTCCCGGCGCGCTCGTTCCCACCCGACGGCACGACCTTCGCCCAGGTCGCTCTGGGCCAGCGTCTGAACAAGGAGATACCCGCCTACAGCTACTGGAACATGCAGTTCTACCAGTCGGAGCCGGCCTACGTCAGATTCGACTACAACATACCCCGGGGCGCGAGCATCGGCGTCTACGCCCGGAGGAACGCCCTGCCCACCCACACGCAGTACGACTTGCTGGAGGTGCTGAGCGGCTTCAAGGCCAGGACTACCAGAGCTTCGCACGTGAGTTGATTTGCGAGATTTTTGTGTAGTTGTTTGGACGAAGTGCCCTTTTGATTAAGGTGATGCTAAACCCTCTTGTTACCGTAAAATACGGGGAACCACTTTTTTTATTCAATATTTAATTTTGAGAAAATATCTCTCTGAAAAGTTGTTGTTTTTGAGTAGGACAATAACGTTTCATAGAGATATTTACTCAAAATTAGAAATAAAATAAGAAAAGTGGTTCCTCATATTTCTCGGTGACTGGTGGCTTTAGCATCATTTTAAGAGTGATTGATGTAGTGGAAATGGGAAGTATGAGAAGGTGTATACAAATGTATAGAAAATGTGCGAATCTTTCTCAACTTTTTTTTATCTATTTTGTCATATTTTTAAACGGAACGCATTAAAATCATACATTATTTTACAGTTCGTATGTTAATTAGTAATTAGGAAGTAAATATGTAAATAAATGTTGAAATACGTGTGAAGATGTAAGAAATGTGTAAAAATGTTGTAAAATACGTGAAAGTATAAACAAAGTAATTTATTTCGTGAGTAAATATGTAAAAACATGCGAAATAAAAAATTACAAATCTTTAAACTCATTATCCACTATTTATACCTACTTACACACTTTCATACACTTAACATACTTCATACATTCCACTATACTTACTCGATGAAAAATTCCAACAATACCATAAATTTACCATTAACCAAAAATTCATCCCAATTTCACAGCAACCTTCGATCAAGAAGGAGGTGACGCACTACATGGAGCCCGGCCACTGGTTCCTCTCGCTCTACAACGACGACGGCGATCCCCAGGAGGTGAGCCTGATCGCCGTGATCGCCGAGGACATGACGCACAACTGCCCGAACGGTTGCAGTGGCAAAGGCGAGTGCCTGTTGGGACACTGCCAGTGCAATCCGGGCTTCGGTGGCGAAGACTGCAGCGAGAGCGTTTGCCCGGTGCTGTGCAGCCAGCGAGGCGAGTACATCAACGGAGAGTGCCAGTGCAATCCTGGCTGGAAAGGTATATAAAGATTTTTCTTTTTCTTTTAAATAATAACGATTGCGGATATTTAAATTTATAGCGATACGTTTTATTATAGATACAAGAGCTTCATTGTGAACAGACATTTGCTAATTCTCTTATTCGCGAAATTTTCCATATATTTTCACACAGGGTCAGAATGACCCACCATCTCTTCAACATTTTTTGAACATTATTTTAATCATAATGTCAATCTTCTATAATGCAAAATCACTCTTCTATTCTTAAAATTCATCATTGCTTTTTTTCTTAATATAGTTACTAGTCTTTAAATAACAGCTAATTGAAAATTGATCAGGGTCGAATTGACCCATGTGTAACAATAATGTTTGTAAAAAAAGTACTAAAACTTATTAACGTTAAAGTTAATAGTAATCTTTGAATAGCAATCAATTAAAAATTGATCTGGGTCAAATTGACCCACGTGTGAGAATAACTATATTGAACACCACAGCTGTGATAACCTAAGGCTACTCTAAAGGCTCTCGTACAATATTCTAAACAATTTCTTATACATTCTACAAGTTATTTATGAATTAACTTGTAAAAAGTAAAAAGTAGTAAAAAGAAGCAAATCGAAGCACATTTTTTTAATCCGCTAAAATTTGAATTTTTATAGGCAAAGAATGCTCTCTGCGCCACGACGAGTGCGAGGTGCCCGACTGCAACGGCCACGGCCACTGCACCAACGGCAAGTGCAACTGCGTGCGCGGCTACAAGGGCAAGTTCTGCGAGGAGGTGGACTGTCCGCACCCGACCTGCTCGGGCCACGGCTTCTGCGCCGAGGGCACCTGCATCTGCAAGAAGGGCTGGAAGGGCGCCGACTGCAGCCAAATGGACAAGGAGGCGCTACAGTGCCTGCCCGGCTGCAGCGGCCACGGCAACTTCGACCTCGAGACCCAGACCTGCCTGTGCGAGCCCATGTGGTCCGGTGATGATTGCTCGAAAGGTCAGTTGTTTACTCTAAATAGAGAAATGTTGAGTTAAGAATTTTTGAAATCTTATTAATATTCGAGTTGTGATGTTTCGAGAAGCTTTGGATGCTACTGTATGTGGTAGTAAAATTCAACGTTATTCGGAATTTTTTTTTATATTTTATGTTAAAATTTGTTTTTTTTTTCGATAAGGAAAGTATTAAAAGTAATAAAACCATTCATCGATTGATCTGTTGGAAAGCTTGAATTTTGCTTAATATAGACTATATATTAAATTGATTTCTAAATCTTAATAGAAATGTATTAAACGATTAATCTTACTAGAAATGTATTAAACATATTTTAATTATTATTATCTCATTTAGCTGTTTGTTCTATTATTTTACTGATTAATTTTTAGTTACTAAACATCAAAATGAGCCTAAAATACACTCATACTTTTACATTTAACATTGAAATGAGTTAAACACATTGCCGACTTCAATAAAAATGAAAGAATCATTCACCGATTGCTAATTTTCTGCACATCCAAGAATAACTTTCGCAACTTCAAATCAGTCAAAACTTAAAAAATTCCCAACCCCACTATACCAAAAAAACAACACACTAAATCAATCTTTACAAAACTGTCCTCCAGAGCTCTGCGACCTGGACTGCGGACCGCACGGCCACTGCGTGGACAACGCGTGCGACTGCCTGCCCGGCTGGTCCGGCGAGCTCTGCAACCTGAAGCAGTGCGATCCCCGCTGCAACGAGCACGGCCAGTGCAAGAACGGCACCTGCCTGTGCGTCACCGGCTGGAACGGACGCCACTGCACGATGGAGGGCTGCCCGAACTCCTGCTCGGGCCACGGACAGTGCAAGGTCAACGGGGACGCGCAGTGGGAGTGCAGGTGCTACGACGGCTGGAACGGCAAGGACTGCAGCGTGCACTTGGAGCAGGACTGCAGCGACGGCAGGGACAATGACAAAGGTGGGGGGTAGCGAGTTTCTTCGATTGCTTCTGGTCGAATTAGTAATTGGAGAATAGGAGTTCTTCATACTCGTATTAGTTTTTTCGAGATTTAGAATGTAATTATTGAGTGAGTAGTGTTTTTTGTGGATTAAAGTGCTGAATTCATGGAGCGATGAAAGATTTCTTTGAACATAGATTTTGATTAGAGAAGAGTTATGCGCACAACACTTTTGTCAATCTTATTGTATCAGAGTAAAAGGAACTTGGTTTGATACCTTGAAGTAATACCTGTTGAATGTTTTAGAGATATATTTATAGTTTTACTAATTTTTAAAAATATTTATTTAACTTTCTCACAAATTTTTTTATCTTTTTATCCAATACATAATAAAACTAAGAATTTCTATAAAGTAGTCAACTAGAATTATTTTTCTATATCAAAATAAATTCTTTAAAACATGGTTCAGACAAATTAATAATTGTCGATGAGCAAAGCTCATTTTTTTTTATCAAAATCAGTATTCGAAGAAATTATCTATCGAACAGTGACTGCAGAACTTGTAATACATAGGAGATACTATTCATTCAATATGCAACTAATATCTGCCATGATAATCAACTTTTTAAATATTAATAAAAAACACAAGAATCTAATTTTAATAAAAGTAAACCCAAAAAAAGAAATGATTGATTAGTGATGTAGTTAGTTTCATAATAAATAACGAAATTTATAATTATAGATGGTCTCGTGGATTGTGCCGACCCGGAGTGCTGCGCGAACATCAAGTGCCGCAGCAGTCAGCTGTGCGTTTCGGCACCAAAACCAATCGATATCTTACTTAGGAAGCAGCCGCCCGCGATCACGGCCTCGTTCTTTGAGAGAATGAAATTTTTGATTGACGACGGTAGTCTGCAGAACTATGCGCGTCAAGAGACGTTTAACGAGAGGTAGGTTCTACTATATTTATTCGTTTTTTATTTATTTTTTTTAAATTCTAACATTTATGCTAAGTCTAACGATTTGAATAACACTAAAAATATTTGACGAAACTATAGGATTTTTTTTCAAAGAAAGATAAAATGTTAAAGTCTGATTTTTGATTTACGAAAATCGAAAATAAAAGAAAGTAATTATTAACAGATATTATATGTGAACGACAAAAAAAAAGTGAAATCTCTGCGTTGTTGTGACCTGTGTGAAATCACATCCCAAAAGTTTTTAACATGTTTTGTATACGTACGTGTGCGCGAATGTGTGCCCTGCACTTAACCTCCCCCACCCTCATTAAATATTTTTCTTCATCGCTCATCTTTCTGTTTGATCCATATATATATCTATATATACATCATTGTTCAGTTCTATTTCATGGATTGTCATGTTTATTCATGTTGATTATCTCATATACTATCCAAACTTCCTTATCCAATAATGAAAAACAAAAAAAATTATTATATATATCTCCAGTTACTAAAAGAACACGTTTTGTCATTTGTTTCCATCTCTTCATCTCTAACTCTCATCTGAACTATCCTAAAAACAAAAACACACCATTCTAACTGGGCTCTGTTTTGTCCGTGCTGCTCGATCAGTGTGTTCTGGAATCACTTCAACACAAGGTAAGAACAGTAAGAAAAGAACAGCAACAAAAAGTGAAGAGAATGATCTTAAGAGCACAGCCTGTTGTCCTTTTATTTTTGTTGAGATCTTCTTTTGTTTTTTTGATTTTTCGTTAGAAAATGAAGCAGTCGAAAATTTTGATTTTGTACTTTTGGAAAGTCCCACCCCTTTTTTGTTTTCTCCACTGTATTGTTTGAGCAGCTTTTATACCTTGTTTTATTATTTTTTTCGTTAACAGTATAAAAAAGTAGCTTTTATTTTTTGTTTCCCATTATGTATACACACTGTAATACGTGTTTATGTGTTTTGTATGTTCTGCATTTGTGATGTCGATTTCCCGCATTCGATACTCATCATGTCTTTATGTATGTGTGTGTATGTTCGAAGGTTTCGAACCTTCGAAAAATGTGTTGTCGTATTAGTTGATTAGCGATTAAAAAAAATTTAAGTGTTTTTCTTCAAAATCTTTTGTCCTCATACCGCAAAATTCGTACAATTGTTTTCGTTGCATGGTTAAGTTTTCCTTATGAGTCCTATGTTGTGTTCCGTGAATTTTTTTGTTGAGCTTCGAAACTACTTACCTGTGTTACAACAGTTGACAGACGAGACTTTTGTTTATTGAAAAAGAGACTGTTTAATTATACTCTTGACTTTTATTGACGATTTATTATTATTCTTCGATGACCGCAATTTATATAATTTATTGATAATGATTTTTTATAATAACAAATCCTCTCAATAAGTTTTAAGCATGCGCAACAGACATTTGAAATTATACAACCTTTTTGATTTATGAGAAAAGATACCTTACAAATAGACAAAATTGGGTATTTGCATATTCATTTTTTAATTATCATTATTTAAATCTAAAAAATATTGCGCACATTGTCAAGAAATTAAAGTCATTGAAATGCTGCATAAAATTTTTATGCAATGTCCCAATTTAAAAACCATTGAGAGAAGTAGTTAATTTATGTTTTAATTATGTTATTTTTTGTAACTTAAAGTTAAGACACATATTTAGATTTAAGATGTTAATAAAATTTGTTTTGAAAAAGCTATCAACACTTCTCTCATTGAAGAGTCTACAGGACGAAGAGTATCTTGACAATTCGCCATTTGGTTTTTTACGTAGTACATACATTTTTTTAATCTTAGTCCATGCCAAAAGTATATTATTATATTACACCGAGTAGTTTTTTTGTATGAACGACAGTCTACGCACGAGAGCGTGATCAAAGTACAAGACCCGAACTCCGTGAATTTCTTGTATAACGAAGTCATTCTGAATGAGAAATCAACACTTTTTTATTACAAATTAAATTAAATTAAAACTAAAATTATAGTTTAAATACTACTCGAATATGAATATTCTACTAAAAAAACCACCATATACCAAAGAATAACCAAAAACCATCGAATGAAAAAAAGAAAAAATCACGTTCCAATTAAACTTTCTGTTGATTTTTCACTCTCGCATTCTTCCTATACGAGAAATTTAAAGAGCGCAGTCGGGTTCGCCGCAACCCACAAGCCATACTAAAAAGACTCTTCTCTCCCCCTCGGTGCAGTCGTTCGGCGGTGGTTCGCGGTCGCGTGGTCACGTCCCTGGGCATGGGCCTGATGGGGGTGCGCGTGAGCACGAGCACGCCCCAGGAGGGCTTCACCCTCACCCGCGACGATGGCTGGTTCGATCTACTGGTGAACGGAGGCGGCGCGGTTACCCTGCAGTTCGGCAGGTCGCCCTTCAAGCCGCAGAGCCACATCGTCTTCGTCCCATGGAACGAGGTAAGAAATCGCGCTTTCCTCATCCGAAAGAGAAAAAATCGAGTAATTAGTCACATGATGTATCATATGATTTGTCACGTGATTAATCATATGATAGATTTATCACACGATTAAAACCACATGATATTATCAAGAAAATCTTGACGTAATTATAGTCAAGTAAGAATCATGCGAATAATCAAGTGAAGTACCATACCTTTAATTACATGATTGATTCATGTCAATTCACGTGACTAATTACGACGGTTTTCTCAATAACATCATATAGTATATAGGATCACATGATTAATCACATACCAAATCATATGGTAAATCACGTGATCTTTTTCCGTTATAATAAAATTTAAATAACTTGAATTTACATATAACAATTTTTCGATTATCATAGGTGGTGATAATCAACAAGATCGTCATGAGCACGGCGGACGAGAAGCCGCCGGTGCACGTGATCCACAGTTGCGCCGCCCACGACTACGACCTGATGAAGCCCGTGGTCCTGGCCACCTGGAAACACGGCTTCCAGGGCGCCTGTCCCGACAAGAGCGCCATCCTCGCCGAGTCCCAGGTCGTACAGGAGAGCCTCCAAATCCCCGGCACTGGTTTGAACCTGGTTTACCACAGCTCGAGGGCTGCTGGTTACCTGTCGACCATTCAGCTGCAGCTCACGCCCGAGGTCATACCTCCGACCCTGAACCTCATTCACCTGAGGATCACGATCGAGGGAATTCTGTTCGAGAAGACGTTCGAGGCTGATCCCGTTATCAAGGTGAGTTTTCTAGTTCCTGAAAAGAGAAATTAAGCGACAGTTCATTTGACATCTCACGTGAGAAACATTTGGAAATTTCAAGTAATAAGTCAAATAATAAATCACGTAACATCTCGTGGGAAATTCTTACGTGTGATGTCATGTGACTTTTTACATAAATTCTAGAGCGACAGTTTATGAAGTCTAAAATACATTATACTTCATCAAATTTTCTCACTTGATTTTTTGTATCTTCATCTAACATACGATGTCACGTGATATCTCACGTTGCAATAGGGTTCTGAAGAGATCTTAACACGCTTACCAGCATAAACTAACTTTCGAAAATCTTTATCATCCACAGTTCACGTACGCCTGGAACCGTCTGAACGTCTACCGTCAGCGCGTCTACGGCGTGACCACGGCCATGGTCAAGGTCGGCTACGAGTACAGCGACTGCAAGGACGTGATCTGGGACGTGCAGACGACCAAGCTCTCGGGCCACGACATGTCGATCTCCGAGGTGGGCGGCTGGAATCTCGACATCCATCACCGCTACAACTTCCACGAGGGAATACTGCAGAAGGGCGACGGCTCCAACATCTACCTGAAGCACAAGCCTAGGGTGATTCTCACGTCGATGGGAGATGGACATCAGAGGCCGTTGGACTGCTTCGATTGCGATGGACAGGCTTCGAAGCAGAGGCTCCTGGCACCTGTGGCACTGGCTACTGCGCCCGATGGGTCTATCTTCGTGGGTGATTTCAATTTGGTCAGGAAGATTCTGGTCGATGGCACCGTCAAGACTATCGTACGATTGAAGTGAGTATAAGATACTAAATTATAAACTATCTTCATAACTTTAAAAGAAAAATAGAAGAAAAAGATACATGTCACATGATATTATGGCATACAAAATTATTTCATATTATTAATACCAATTAATTATCAATAAAAATATTTAATGTAGATATTAATATTGTGACATGTTCTAATGTCACGTGATATCACAGATGATTTCATTCTTTTGAACGTATTAAAATATGTTTAAGATTACAAAAGAAATGTAGAAAAACTCATCTAACAATCATGATTTTTTAATTTCCAGTGCGACCAGAGTCTCCTACCGCTACCACATAGCTCTGAGCCCACTGGACGGCTCGCTCTACATCAGCGACCCAGAGTCCCATCAGATAATCCGCGTGCGCAACACCACCGACTACTCCGACCCGGAGCACAACTGGGAGACGGTCGTCGGCTCGGGCGAGCGCTGTCTGCCCGGTGACGAGGCTCACTGCGGCGACGGTGCCCTGGCACGCGACGCCAAACTCGCCTATCCCAAGGGCGTCGCCATCTCGGCCGACAACGTGCTGTACTTCGCCGATGGCACGAACATCAGGATGGTGGACAGGGATGGAATCATCACTACCATTATCGGGAATCACATGCACAAGTCCCACTGGAAGCCGATTCCTTGCGAGGGTACGCTGAATGTGGAGGAGGTTCACCTGCGCTGGCCAACTGAATTAGGTAAGAGTCTTATTGTTTATTTAACTTTCAAAAATTTTAGCTCTGTACGTATTATGGAGATATATTACTTGAACTGTTATAAGAGTGTAGTTATTTACGTTTTTTAGTTTATTTTTGTGTTTTTTCTTCCTTATTTCTTCGTTCTTCTACCTTATTAATTTAACTTTGTTTTAAATTCCTTTCTTTACTAGTATTCTATCATATTTTTAATTACATACGGGGTATTTTACATTACTTTTGTACTATTTTACGTTGTATTCACATTAATTTCCGTTACTTGAAATAATTTTTTTTATGTTTTACGCCAGTTTACGTTATTCATGATATTTAACGTAATATCACGTTACTTTACGGTATCTTACAGTATATTACGGTATTTTACATTATTTTACTGTATTTTACGTTGTATTACTGTATTTTACGGTATTTTACAATGTTTTACTGTATTTTACGTTATATTACTGTATTTATCTTACGTAATTTATCATAATTTATAGATATACGGTAAAATAAATTCAAATAATAACTACCATAAAAGACTAACAACATTCTTCCCCTTTCTCATTCCAGCCATCAATCCACTCGACAACTCCCTGCACATGATCGACGACCACATGGTCCTGCAGCTCGCCCCCGACGGCCGCGTCAAGGTCGTCGCCGGTCGGCCACTCCACTGCGCCTCGCCCTCCTCGACCTTCGACACCGAGCTCGCCACTCACGCCACCCTCGTCATGCCCCAGAGCATAGCCTTCGGCCCCTCGGGCGATCTCTACATCGCCGAGAGCGACTCGCAGCGCATCAATCGGGTCCGCGTCATCGGCACCGACGGCAAGATATCCGCCTACGCGGGCGCCGAGTCCAAGTGCAACTGCCTCGAGCGCGGCTGCGACTGCTTCGAGGCCGATCACTACCTCGCCTCGACCTCCAAGTTCAACACCATCTCGGCCGTTGCTGTGAGTCCCGATGGCGTGGTGCACATAGGCGATCAGGCGAACTACAGGATAAGATCGGTGATGGCCAGTATTCCCGATGCCAGTGGTGCTCGAGAGTACGAGATTTACTCGCCGGACACGCAGGAGATCTATGTGTTCAATAGGTTTGGCCAGCATATCGCTACGAAGAATATACTGACCGGAGAGACCATCTACTCGTTTGCTTACAACGTCAACACGAGCAATGGAAAGCTGAGCACTGTCACGGATGCCGCAGGTAACAAGGTGTTCTTGCTGAGGGATTACAGTGCTCAGGTGAACTCGATCGAGAATACCAAGGGACAGAAGTGCCGACTGCGCATGTCGCGCATGAAGCTTCTGCACGAGCTGAGCACGCCCGACAACTACAACGTCACCTTCGAGTACCACGAGCCGACTGGTTTACTGAAGACCAAGCTGGACTCGACTGGCCGTAGCTACGTCTACAACTACGACGAGTTCGGCAGACTCACCAGTGCTGTCACACCCACCGGCAAGGTCATCAGTTTGACCTTCGATCTCAGTCTCAAAGGAGCCACCGTCAAGGTCGGCCAGAACAACAGAAAGCCCGTGTCGATGCTGATCAAGGGCTCGTCGGTGGTCACGAAGGTCGGCGAGGCCGAGCAGAGAACGACGGTGATGCCCGACGGAAGCGTCGGCAGAATGACGCCCTGGTCGCACACGGTCAGCACCGACACCATGCCCTACTCCATCCTCGCCGAGATCGAGCCTCTCCTGGGTGAGAGCTACCCGGTCCCAGCCAAGCAACGCACCGAAATCGCCGGGGACCTGGCCAACAGATTCGAGTGGCGCTACTTCCTGCGCAAGGTGCAGGCCAACAAGAACCGCGGCGCCACCGGCGCTTCCAAGGCCATCGCCCAGGTCGGCAGGAAGCTTCGCGTCAACGGTGACGTCCTGCTGTCTCTGGAGTACGACAGGGAGTCGAACACCGTGGCGGTCTTCAAGGACGACAGAGTGGAGCTGCTGAACGTGACGTACGACAAGACAGCGAGGCCGATCAAGTGGGGACCCCGGGATGGGATCTTCGCCGGGGTGGAGCTGGAGTACGACAGGTTCAGCAGGCTGGTGAGCTGGACCTGGGGCGACATCAGCGAGACCTATGGCTTCGATCAGGCTGGCAGGCTGTACGAGATCAAGTACAGCGACGGCACGTCCATGGTCTACGCCTTCAAGGACATGTTCAGCAGCCTGCCCCTGAAGGTCACCACACCTCGCGGCAGCGACTACCTCCTGCAGTACGACGAAGCAGGCGCTCTGCAATCCCTCACCACACCCAGAGGACACATCCACGCGTTCTCTCTGCAGACCTCGCTTGGCTTCTACAAGTACCAGTACTACTCGCCCATGAACCGACATCCTTACGAGATTCTTTACAACGACGACGGCCAGATCCTGGCCAAGGTGTATCCGCACCAGAGCGGCAAGGTCGCCTACGTCTACGACCACAATGGAAAGCTCGAGACCACCCTGGCGGGCCAGTCCTCGACTCACTACACCTACCAGGAGACGACGTCGCTGGTGCGCAGCATCGACATCAACGAGCCCAACTTCGAGATGCGCGTTGAGTACAAATACCACGCGGGCATTGTCAAGGACGAGAAGATCAAGTACGGAAGCAAGAGCGGTCTGGACAATGCTCACTACAGATACCAGTACGATGGCAACGCGAGGATCTCGGGTATCGATGTTGATGTCAGTGGCAAACAGCTGCAGCCGATCAGACTGAAGTACGATCAGAATCTTGGAGTACTCGAGGGTGTCAACGACTTGAGGATCTACAGGAATCTGTTCAATCGATCGGTCATGCAGGACTCTAGCAAGCAGTTCTTCACTGTCACGGATTACGATGAGCATGGCAGGGTCAAGACGATTCTGATGAACATCAGGTCGCTGGATGTGTTCAGGATGGAGCTGGAGTACGATAACAGGAATAGGATCAAGATGCGCAAGCTCATGATTGGTAAGACATTTCTTTGAATTATATATATATATTATAGTGTAAAATATATATACTAAAAAAACAATACCTTTATTTATAGATGTATGTTTATTTATTTAGATAAATTAAATAATTCAAATGCTGAACGAAGTTATCTAATTTTTTCTACATAATGTGTTTTTCAACCTTCGTTTATTTTATTGAAAAAATAGTAAATATTATTTGCTAAACACTAAATAAAATTATATTATAAAATTTATAGTTCTTCTAGATAAATTATCTTTATACTACATTTATTATTAAATTTTTTTAGACAACGGCAGTCATCTAATTTTGTATCTTTTGTCTTTATCTATTTTTTTAAATATGCATTTTTACCCATATTTTGAAGAAACGCTCAGTACTAATAATTCCCCCCCTCTCAACAGGCAAAGACTCCGTCGAGAAGAAGGAATGGACGCGCATGGACAAGATCACCTACAACGCGGACGGCCACGTCCTGGAAGTCGCCGACACCGACATCTCCTGGCAGTACGCGTACGACGAGAACGGCAACGTCGTCGGCGTCACCGAGCGCAGCGAGAAGATCACCCTGGGCTACGACAGCGGCGACCGGGTCGTCCAGTACGGCGACGTCGAGTTCAACTCCTACGATCAGCGCGGCTTCGTCGTGATCCGGGGCGAGCACAAGTATCGCTACAACTCTCGGGGTCAGCTGATCCACGCGGCCGAGCACAAGCAGTTCCAGATCTGGTACTACTACGACGACAGGGGCAGACTGGTGGCCTGGAACGACGACCGGGAGAACGTCACGCAGTTCTTCTACGCGAACCCGAAGACGCCCGATCTCATCACGCATCTGCACTTCCCCAAGACGCAGAGGACGTTCAGGTTCCTGTACGACTCGAGGGACTTCCTCATGGCGGTCGAGACCTCGGAGCAGAGGTTCTACGTGGCCACGGATCAGAATGGCTCGCCCTTGGCGCTGTTCGACACCAACGGCAATCTGTACAAGGAGATGAGGAGGACGCCGTTCGGCAAGATCATCAAGGACACGAATCCCGACTTCTATCTGCCCATCGACTTCCACGGTGGACTCTTCGACCCGAACACCAAGCTCATCTACCTGAACAAGAGGCTGTACGATCCGACCGTCGGCCAGTGGATGACCCCCGCCTGGGAGCAGATGGCCAACGAGCTCACCACCCCCACCGACATCTTCATCTACAGATTCCGCAACAACGATCCCATCAATCTCAAGCAGAACGTCGAGTACATGACGGATCTACCGTCCTGGCTCAAGCTCTACGGCTACGACATCAACGCGATGCTCGGCTCCGAGTACACCAAGGAGATGGTCTACCAACCAACCGCCACCATCACCTCTCCCCAACTCACGCCTGACTTCGGCGTCATGAGCGGACTGCAGTGCATCGTCAACCGGGTGCACGAGAAGTTCTCGGACCTCGGCTTCGTGCCCAAGCCCCTGCTCAAACTCGAGCCCAAGACCCGGAATCTCCTACCCCGAGTTGCCCACCGACGCGCCGTCTTCGGCGAGGGCATCCTCGTGTCGAGGATCGGCGGTCGCGCGCTGGTCAGCGTCGTCGACGGCGTCAACAGCGTCGTCCAGGACGTCATGACCTCGGTCATCAACAACTCCTACTTCCTGCCCCTGCACTTCAGCGTGCACGACCAGGACGTCTTCTACTTCGTCAAGGACAACGCCCTGAAGATCCGCGACGACATGGAGGAGCTGCGCCGACTCGGCAGCATGTTCAACGTCTCGACCCACGAGACCACGGAGCACGGCAGCGGCACCTACAAGGAGCTCCGACTGCACAGTGCCGACGCGGTGGTGGTCATAAGGTACGGCGCCGATCCGGAGCAGGAGAGGCACAGGATCCTGAAGCACGCGCACAAGAGAGCGGTGGAGCGCGCCTGGGAGATCGAGAAGCAGCTGGTGGCGACGGGCTTCCAGGGCCGCGGCGACTGGACCAAAGAGGAGAAGGACGAGCTCATCAGTCGGGGGATCGTGGAGGGGTACGAGGGCGTGGACATCCACAGCGTGCACCGGTATCCGCAGTTGGCGGACGACCCGGGGAACGTCATGTTCAATAGGGACACCAAGAGGAAGAGGAGGAAGAGCGGGAGCAACAGGAGGGCGAGGGGGTATAGACACGATTCGTGACTAGAGGAGGATTACGAGGAGTTTTAAAGGGAGGGGGAGTTTGAGGGCGAGTTCGAAGTGGTGAGTGCGTAGGTGCGTTCCTTTTTGGGCTCGGTTTTTTGTTTTATAGAAGGGCCTTTTTCGATGGGATGTTGCTGTTTTAAGAAAAAGAGGATCGGTGCCATGTTTATGTTTTTGAGTTTTAATTGGAGGGGGGGAAAGGAAGGAACCGAAAGGGACACGCAGCGTACGCGAGGAATTATAAAGCTAGTCGAGAGGGGTGTGAGAGCGAGTGAACGACGAAATTTTGTTATATACACTTTGTTTTTTTGTTTTATTCGATTTAAGGAAATATGCGTACTGATGATATCATCGCCACTTTGAACTGTTTCTTTTGAGTTTTCATTTTAGGTTTCGATCGTTGTCCTCTTCTTGTTTTTATATCCGACGAGCACAGAGAAAGAGAATTATTCTCGGCTTGCTTTGCGAGGATGCGAAGCGCGGCGAAGTACAGTGGCCTAACACTTTTCTTTTTCGCAGAAAAAAAAAACAATAACAGGGTCTAAGACACAAAAATAACAAACAAACAAACAAGAAACAAACAAACATACACACACGAGCGAGGGAATATTCGTCCATTCGAAGGAGGGAAGCTGTGGTGTCGCGCTTTTCTCTGGGCAGGAATAAAAGGGGGGTGTGACACGGGGCAGAGTCAAAATAGGCAAAAAAAAGCAGATATTTTTAAAACAAAAGATGGCGGTGCGCGATTGAGATGGAAAGAGAGAGGGAGGAGGGAGGAGGTGGAAGAGGAAGTAAGACGGGGGGAGATAAACTTATAGCGAACGATTTAATTTAAGTATGGAAGCGTTATATAAGGCGACTTTGTAAATACGGCTAATCAATTAATATTGTACATGTAGATATTTACTGTATGAAATAATTTGTAACGATAAGACTCGAGTGAAACTGTCGATCAACGCTTTTTTATATGTAAAACACGATTACACACGGACACCGAACACGTACACAAGATACACGTTGAACACGCAGGATTACACGAGACTCAAAGCGGTAGTCGCGTCGGCTTTTCTCCCCTTTTACGTTGCATCTCTTCTTCTCTTCTCGTCTCTTCACTCGAATGTGTCTTTTGTTACAAAAGAAGCGCGGGGAGAGAAGTCGACGCCGCTCGGTATATATTCATAGAGAACAAATAAAAAAATATGCATTTACCGTGTAGGTAATAAAAATAACAAGTGAAAGCGCAAGGAAAATTCGAGAGAATCGCGGGTGGGAATAATTTGTAAATAATAATATTTAATAATAATAAGGAAAGAAAACTCAATGTAATAAGCGATAATGGAACTTTAAGAAAGTCATTTGAACAATTTGACGATTGATTTAAAAAAATAATAATAATAATAATGGGGAAACGAAAAGCTATTAGAGTCGATAAAACGGAAAGCGAATTGAATGTTTGTTAGGAAGCAGATGTTTAATCGAGATAAACAATGTCCAAAGGGAAAAATAATAAACTTAATATTTAAGTAAAAAAACACGCGTAACGAGTAATAATTATTATTAATAATAACAATAATAATAATGACATAAAGTATATTATTATTATAAACCTAATGATCGTATAAAAAAATGCCCCAGCCTATCTTTCTACTAAAGGATAAAGAAAAAAGAAAACAAAGATACCGAAAATACGAGAATTATTTTTTGAATCGTCGATGAACGTCCTCGTGTGTCTGTCTGCGTGGACTCGTTTCACGCGAAACAATGCTGCTCCCCTTTAAACGCACGTAAAACATTTAAAATAGCAAAGCAATTTTACCTCCTTCGTTTTATACACGAAAATCGTTGAACAAACTTTTTAAGAGCTCAATAAATTTTTAAACTTCTAAATTCAACAGTTCAGAGCAGACATTTTTAAGCCTACGAGTGCATAAAATTCGAGTATACACGCGGAGCCACATTGAATTCGATAGTAACGAGTCCGTATCCCTCGTGTCCCACACAGCACCCCGAAACAAACAAAAAAAACAAGCCCCCCAAGTAAAGTCTTAAGGCAAAATTTAGCGCGAGAAAGAAGCAAGTAATTAAAAAAATCCAAGGATACGTCGATGTTTATAGCGAGTATAAAACGTTAGAGAAAAAAAAATACGCTCGGTCGAGACCGAAAAAAATAAACCCATAGAAAGTGAAAGAATAATTAATAATAATAAAGGAAAAAAACGCGAGCCAACGTGCGAGCCACGTCGCTCCACCACGTTGTGTTCCAGGTAGGTGTACAATGAGCTAATGATACATAATCATAACTGCAGCGTACGTTTAAAAAAAAAAGTATTTAAAAAATAGTTGAGTCGAGACGCGATGCGAGTTATAGGCGCGACGACGACAGAGAGCGAGAGAGAAGCGATTTTTTGGTAGCGCACGCGCCGACGCGACAGTTTGTAAACGAACACACAAAAGAGAAACATTGTAATCGCTGTACATATCCCCCCTCTATCAAAGAAAAAAAAACACGTGAATAGCTGTTGTGTAATTCTTGTACGCGAAATTCGAATCCTCGGGCTTTTCGCTGCTCCGTTTTCGTGTAGATCATTCAACTTTTTTTCTTGTTTTCCAAATGAGTTACTTAAATGAATTAAAGTTTTTTTTTATTTGAATTTCTTTGATCAAAGAATGTCACATTGTTTTGTTTTATTTTAATTTCGTGTACGTAATCATCAAGTTACGTATATAATTTCGAGGAAGGGGCATTTACTTTAGTTTTTTTTACAACTAATGACAAATCAAATTGCAATTGATGAATTTTCGTTTATGATTTTTTGCTTCCAATCAAATTTACGTACTCGTAGTATAACGTTTTTTTCGTTGAGCGGCGAAAAGTTGAGTCTGTGTACCGTTTCTTTTCTCCGCCGGTAGATGAAACACTTTTCCCGCTATAATCGATCTTATGTTGGAAAGTAGTGATATCCGCTGCTCTTAAACTTAAAATTATCGAAAAATCCGTGCACTTTACTGGCCGGAGGCGCGAGGGCCGTGTACTTAACCGACCCCGCGCCAAAAATAAGGGAGAGAGAAAAAGAAACAGTAAAATAATAAATAAAAAATGAAAACACAGATGAAATTAGTCTTATACTCGAAGAAAAAAATAAACGTATATTTAAAGAAAAATGCTTATCGCTAAATACATTGTTTAGTCATTATTAAATTGTTTGATACAAATTGAGAACTTGAACATTGTTTGTGGTACGAACATTATCTTCTGTTTGTTTATTTTATATAACAAAATCAAATCTTACAAACGCTGTTTATTTGTTTGTATTTAATTTTTTTAAATGTTACATACATACGAAACTTTTTGCTTTTCATTTTTGTTACGATTTCTCAAGTCTTCAAGTTCTCGCGTCATCTTGGGTAGCGGAAGTTTTGTGTCGCTGGAGCTTGTTCGAATTTTCCTTGATTTCGCGCCGTTCGAGGGCGGCATTTTTCAATGTTTTCCTCTTTTGATCAAAGGGAAAGCGTTGAAAAGCCGCCGCTGCGTAACGCGACTACGAAAAAGCAATACTTTGTAACTATCGTATAATTATAATTAGTATCTCGAAACTACGTGCGAAGTATAAAATAATTAAAGAGAAAGAAAACCGGTGTGCGAATCCGAAAGTCGTTTGCGTGATGTGGATAACCGAGAGAGCGAAAGAATGATAAACAAGTGTGAAAGAAAAATAAAGTTGTGTGCTAGAGCGAAGGAATATATAGAAATTAATATATATATATACATGCAGTTGTGTTAACGGTAACATTCGCAGCGAATTACGTTTGGCCGATGTCGAGGCGATACTATAATTGATAAGGGATGACCGAGAACGTCGACTTTTTGTACATAATTAAATGTATAATTAAATTTATATTTTATTCCATTGACGCGCGACGTTGCCGGCCAATCGGGATATACAATATACTTTAAACGCGAACGAGTGTTGCGAGGTGATAATAAATGAACTGTACTTTGCATTTCGCAAAAGTCATACTCATCGATCGAAATACTCGACGAAATGAATGAATAATAATCAATCTGCTGCGAGGTTTTTTATACTCGATACGTAGATCGATAAAAGAAAGGTTTAATTTATTTAAAAAAAGAAGAAACTCGATACTCGTTCCGTAGCGTTTTCGTTTTCTCGAGACACTCGAGAATTATTAATTTAAAAAAAAATCACAAGAATCATCATGAAATGAACAAAAAAAAATCACTCGTGAGATTTGTAAATATAATTATAACGATATCGTCATGAATTTGTAAATAAAATAAATGAAAGATTCCACGGCGTTCCACGCAAAGATACACAGTAAAAGAAACACACAAGAAACACGTGTAAACACACGGCAGGTTTATTTTAATGACTATGCGTCGGTATAAATATGAATATATGAATATATATACATATATATTACCATGTAATATTTAACAAGTAAGGTATACATATATTCTATACTCTTACACGCTAAGTAATCAATAAATATATCTATAAAAGTTCCCTGTGTTTGTGAATGTCTGCCCTTATACCTATCCTCAATCGACCTACTTTTCGCCGATCGATCAAGTTAAAAAAGCTTAATAATCAGACCTAACAGTCTCAAGACTAGTCGTGAATTGTTGATAAATGTTCCATTTAATAATGCGTACTACTTGACTCTTTACTTTTATATATTGAAAATTGAAATGCTAAAGAAGTCTGTTGTGTTCTTGAATATTAAATAATAAAAGGTTCGTTTTTTCTAAGCAACTATAATAACGTAAATATTTTATTCTGTTGTACTGTTTTTGTCAGTTCATATCTACAAAAATATAATTTGTAGATAATTATATAATTAGGTTAATGACGTGAATTCAGGTTTGAATAATTGTAAATGTTATCTATTTCGTTATCTTGAAACAATGACTGAGCTAAAAATTGAGCGTAATACATTGATATAATACTGAACTAATTTTAACAATACAAATATATATTTAAACATTGGCGAATAGTAGGTTTATCCTGTCAAATCGTGAACCGTCTGGTAAATCCCCATGCAATCCTGCTGCATGTTTATGAATATCCTTCCCATATAAAGAAGAAAATTATTTTGAAAAATGTCTGATCGTCGGAACAATCGCGAATTCGCGAAATTTTTCTCTAAAGCAAAGAAAAAAAGCCTTTCAATTTTTCAAAACTGGACAATAATTCGCGGGAGTTCCGACGTTTACAGAATATAATTACATGCCTGCAGATGCGAAGGTGATTGTGCACCTGTGATGAAAGTTGTTTTTTCTATAATAAAGAATAAATAAATTGACAAAAAAAACATAAAAGACGCATTATAATTACTAAAAAATCAATTAATAAATTGGTTACAAAAATCAATGAAATACTAAGTGCGTGTAAAGTTATTTTGTGATCTGATTGACGATTTTCTTTGTTGTATTTCTTAAACATTTATGTTCGATTGTATCACAATGTTTTAGTTTTTGTTAAAACTCGTTTATAGAACCTTTTTAACTTTGTCATATAAAGAGCCTTGCAGATCTTCATGGAACTTCCTCATTGAAAAATAACTTTTTCGTTTTACAAATTTTCACTGAGATTCATTTATATTCTACGTTATTACAGCCTTTTCACTGCTCGTATGCAGGTCTCTCTGCATTGACGACTCCTTTATTCTGCAAAAACGACGAAAAAAATCTTTTATTTTCAAAAAAATCTAATGCATCTTGCAAAATATATATATTTTGTGAAAAGTAGAAAATGTTTTACGACACTTAAGTTCCATGCAAAGAAATCCAACAAAAAGTGATACTTATAGTATATAAAATTATTATATATAAATTATGTACGTGTATTAATATACAAAAAATTAAGCAGTAAATTAAAGTCTATGCCAGTGTGTTAATGAAACAAAGTATGTATTTGTTTATGTCGATAATTTATTGTATAATAACGAGTTACCTTAAAATAATAATTTTATAGTAAAATTAATTAATAAATAATTAGGAAATCATTTACGCATTACACTTTGCAAAAATGAAAAGATAATTAATTACATTTGATTATCTATAAGTTTACTAATAACCGGTTATGCATAATTTATATATAATTGGATATAATAATAATTAGAAAACTGCTATCTTAAATAGACTACTTTTGTAATATTTTATATTATATTTTCAATCTTTAGTAGAAATTTCTTAAAAATCGCTAAGTTTATTTAAAAAAATTATCGTATTTTGTATCGTAGCTCACTAAATATTTTCCCACCTTCCTAAAATTTGGCATCTTTAATTTTTATATATTTTCTTCAACATCAACAATCAACAGTCACTTCGTCACAGGTAAATAAAGGTAAGTTAGAATATTATGTAAAAAAAGCTAGGGTTTTTGAAGCATTCAGAACGCAAATGATTGTTCATGAATAACATTAATTTTTATTCGCTTTACAAGTATTTTCTTCTTTTTTTTTGCACATAAAGTCTTCGGGTATTTCTTGCCTTCGATGACATAATCAACAATTTAATGTCGAGCCACGTGACGTTCGCAGCGTATCAACAACGTGCTTATTTTTATTGATATTTTTTTATTATATATTATTTACAAAAAGATGATCAAACTGCATAATCTATGTTCTTGGCGGTTTACTCGAAGTAATAATTTTCCCACACGTGTTCTTGCTTTCTTTCCGTTGCTTTTTTTATTTTATTTTTCTCTGTACACACACAAACATACACACGCACGCGTACATCAAATACATTCACGCACATTGAAAAAGTTCATTATTACAAGTACAGCGAAACGTGCGAAAAATGTGCTTGTCAATTGTAGTAAAAATTTACGCATTATTTATACACATCGTACATTCAAAAAGTTTATGCGTTTCGATGAAACAAAGTTTCGTTTGCATTCGACTAATTTCACCTCTAGAGTTATTCGTTTCATCAAAACGCTCGGAATCGTTTAGTCTGCTTTTACATTTTACAGGATCGAGCAAATTTTTGAAAATGATAGAGAATTTTGAAGGAAATGTATAGAAATTTTGGTAAAAAGATCATTGCTTTACGTTAATTTTTGATATCAGATTGTCTGTATTTTTTTAATTCATTGCCACCACTCGATGTATAAATTTTAATTATTTTTTAGACTAGGAAGTATAATTGATTAGAAATAAGATAATGTTTTCAAGCGTAAGCTCTAAAGTCTCTAACATTTTCAATTATAATTTATACTAATAATTTTCATTTTACATAATTATAATTATAATATTAATTAATAATATAAAAACAGTCAAAACTTTT
The DNA here is from genome assembly GCA_949152435.1 of Gastracanthus pulcherrimus. Taxonomy (NCBI): domain Eukaryota; kingdom Metazoa; phylum Arthropoda; class Insecta; order Hymenoptera; family Pteromalidae; genus Gastracanthus; species Gastracanthus pulcherrimus. The sequence continues at coordinate 16,186,953 of OX424575.1, forward strand.
TTATATCTATAAAAAAATTATTTTTTTGATCTCACTGCAGATATTTAACCCTTAAATGCTCATTAATATAATATCAAAATAGAAAATTACAAATACGCTTCTTAGCGGACGTAATAAAAAAATCAAAAGTAATAAGAGTATTAAATTCTAGTGCAGTTGTAATATTAACATTTATAACATTATTAATAATACATGAGTAAATTTTAACTTTCTTTTGTCGTATTTTAAATACGTAGATAATACATATTTGAAAATCTGCTTCACAAAAAGTGAATATAAGAATACACAAGAATAATTTATGTAGAAGGGGAAATAAAAAGCTCAATTTTTTCGTGTTTTCAAATGCATAAAGTTCTTCTACTACATTTTCAATATTCCATGCCGTTTCTGTGTATAACATTGATCATTTTATTCTTGTGCAAGTGATTTCTCGAAAAATCGAATTATTTTACTCTAAAATATTCATGAGGAGGATGCGTACAAAATCGAATAATTCAACTTTTGGTGAAAATTAATTTTATGTGATTTTTCATCGCAGTGCATTGTTCTCTTACCATTCATGGCGTTGTTCCTAATTTTCTCGCTTTTGTTCTGTCATTCCTCAAATATCTTTTTCAATAGGGAAGAATACTAATTTTCAGTCGGTATACTATATTTGTATAGATCGTGGTACAATTTATTTGCGAACTTTAGAAATTTTAGTGGTACGAGGGTAGTTCAATAAGTCTTTAGAATAAAGTATAAAAACAATTTTTTTTGGGTAAATTTTTTTTTTATTTTTCAACATAATCTCCTTGGAGTTCTATACACTTGGTCAATCGCTTTTTAAGTTTTTTTAATCCTTCAGAAAAGTGCGTTTTCGGAAGTTCCTCAAAATAAGCACTTACAGAGGCAATGACGTCTTCGTTGTCCGTAAATCTCTGTCCACCGAGCCATTTTTTCAAGTTTGGAAATAAGAAAAAGTCACTGGGGGCTAAATCTGGTGAATACGGTGGGTGTTCGACCAATTCGAATTTTAGTTCTTCAATTTTAGCCATTGAAACGAAGCATGTGTGAACTCGGGCGTTGTCGTGATGAAAGAGAATTTTTTTCTCGCCAAATGTGGTCGTTTTTTTTTAATTTCTTCTTTCAGCTGCTCTAATAATGATGCATAATACTCACCAGTAATTGTTTTACCCTTTTCCAAGTAGTCAATAAGTATAATTCCACGTGCATCCCAAAAAACTGTAGCCATAACCTTATCAGCTGACTTTACGGTCTTTGCCTTCTTTGGAGCTGGTTCGCCTGTGGAAACCCACTGTTTGGATTGTTCCTTTGTCTCAGGAGTGTAGTGGTGTATCCATGTTTCATCCACAGTCACAAATCGACGAAAAAATTCCTCAGGATTCCGACTTATGCGCACCAAAAGAGCCTCAGAGGCGACCACTCTATTGCGTTTATTCTCAGCTGAGAGCAAACGCGGCACCCATCTTGCCGATAGCTTTTTCATGCCTAATTTTTCATGTAGAATTGAAACAACTGCACCTATAGATATCCTTGTGGCCTCAGCTAACTCACGCACTTTTAATCTTCTATCCTTCAACACCATATCGTGGATTTTATTGATGATTTCGGGAGTAGTTGCTTCTACGGGTCTTCCTGAACGTGGTTCGTCACTTATTGATGTACGACCACGCTTAAATTCATTTACCCAGTTATAAACCGTTGCTAAGGCAGGGGCAGATGTGCCATGAACTGAGTCCAATTCATGGCACATCTGCCCCTGCCTTAGCAACGGTTTATAACTGGGTAAATGAATTTAAGCGTGGTCGTACATCAATAAGTGACGAACCACGTTCAGGAAGACCCGTAGAAGCAACTACTCCCGAAATCATCAATAAAATCCACGATATGGTGTTGAAGGATAGAAGATTAAAAGTGCGTGAGTTAGCTGAGGCCACAAGGATATCTATAGGTGCAGTTGTTTCAATTCTACATGAAAAATTAGGCATGAAAAAGCTATCGGCAAGATGGGTGCCGCGTTTGCTCTCAGCTGAGAATAAACGCAATAGAGTGGTCGCCTCTGAGGCTCTTTTGGTGCGCACAAGTCGGAATCCTGAGGAATTTTTTCGTCGATTTGTGACTGTGGATGAAACATGGATACACCACTACACTCCTGAGACAAAGGAACAATCCAAACAGTGGATTTCCACAGGCGAACCAGCTCCAAAGAAGGCAAAGACCGTAAAGTCAGCTGGTAAGGTTATGGCTACAGTTTTTTGGGATGCACGTGGAATTATACTTATTGACTACTTGGAAAAGGGTAAAACAATTACTGGTGAGTATTATGCATCATTATTAGAGCAGCTGAAAGAAGAAATTAAAAAAAAACGACCACATTTGGCGAGAAAAAAAATTCTCTTTCATCACGACAACGCCCGAGTTCACACATGCTTCGTTTGAATGGCTAAAATTGAAGAACTAAAATTCAAATTGGTCGAACACCCACCGTATTCACCAGATTTAGCCCCCAGTGACTTTTTCTTATTTCCAAACTTGAAAAAATGGCTCGGTGGACAGAGATTTACGGACAACAAAGACGTCATTGCCTCTGTAAGTGCTTATTTTGAGGAACTTCCGAAAACGCACTTTTCTGAAGGATTAAAAAAACTTAAAAAGCGATTGACCAAGTGTATAGAGCTCCAAGGAGATTATGTTGAAAAATAAAAAAAAATTTACCCAAAAAAATTGTTTTTATACTTTATTCTAAAGACTTATTGAACTACCCTCGTAAATTTACAACATATTTTGTATACCTCATAATCAACCTCAAAAGAACAAATATAAGGTATGGTGATTGAATTCGGGTCAGTGCTCAAATGAGGGGCGGTAACAGTTTTACTTGGATACGTAACAGTCTCATACGATATTTTATAGCACAACAACCTCAAAATCGACAATAAAGTTGGCATTTTGAGGTTAGTGTGCTATAAAATACTTAACCAGTAGTGATTTTTTCAATAAATATACGGTAAATAAGGTAGTTCACTGGTGACCATAAGATTCCTTACTTATAACTTAAAGTCTTAAATTTATATTAATTAAAATGTTAAAATATTAAAAGCGACCCAAAAGTTTTGAAATAAGGCAGAAAACTGAAGTTCGGTATAAACTTTTCTACAGACTGTACCGCAGTATAGATATACTCATAGCACAGGCCACAATGTTTACTTAACAATATCTTTGAAAGAAGACCGCAAACTATAGTTTTTCTCATTCTATGTAATATGGGTAGTAATTCTTTACAACATTATTACTTTTTAGAGTAATATATAATTAATTTCTGCGGCTATAAATTAATTCCACTTTGGTACCGGCACGGGTTTTACAGTTTTGCGGGCGCATAGATGATACTATTAATAAATAATATACTGTCAACATTTAAAGCAAATATATAGTAAATCGGTTAGCCGGTGAACGTCCTTATGGGGGCTTCAGCGGTGAGTACCGTATATGAAACGACGGCCCCCACGAAGGTTTCATTTTTGTTTTGAGTTTTGGTTCAATTATCTTATTTAAATTTCATTCTAAAGCATTGTGAACTATTTCTGAATGTCTATATCACAAAATTATTATTTTAATATGTAAAAAGACGATAATTCTTTGACTTAATTCTTAGTGTGCATGCGTAAAAACACGTTTTCAACGTTTATCCGTAATTTATTTTTATTTGATCGTTAACGTATAAATTTGATCAAGATATTAGATTCCCTATGAAGAAATCTTTAATTACATATTAAATTTATTAATAACTTATTTTTATCACTTACTAAGAAACACCTAACTGCTCATTTCCATAAGGTTACGTATTAAATGCGACTTTTTTTTATAAGAGTTTCTTCGATAATTTTATCGTTAACCCCCGATTTTCTTTATGTATATCAAAAGTTTAATGCTCATAGAACATTTTTGAATAGTTTCAACGAAGTCTAAATTTTTATAAAAAGTCACTGAAGTCACCTTAAAGAAGTCAACAAAACTGCGATAATCTTTTAAAATACTAACTTTACAAATTATTTTATAAATTTACAAGAATTGATAATTTTTTTACCCCAAAAAAATAAAATTCACAAGTTTTAGAAACGTGTGTATTTTTAACTGAAACATTATAAAAGTGATTAGAAAATATATAAATTATTACAAATTTTTATTTGGAGATTAACGAATAAAGTTACGGTAATTACACTTGAGTATCTTTATAGTATTTTCAACAAAAAAGGAATTGCTATAACAGTAGTAATATCTCAAAATCATTGAAGACATATTCTTGGATAGTTTTGGAATAGATTTAAGACAAAAAAATCGATTTTTGAAGCCGGTAAAGCAGACTCCCCTCTTAAGTGTTTGTACGGGCACTGCAATGAACTTATTTCGCGATGTTTTTTAATTAAATTCATAAGGCAAATCATCAAAAGGATCTGTGTACAGTTACATTCTATTAAATAGACTCCTATATACCCTCATTTGACGCCATTGATCTTTACTCCACAACTTATTGGATATTTAAATGCGCTTGGTACACCACTTATAGGAGTTTCAGTTCTTATTGTTTTTTTAATTTAAATCTAATCACTACGTAACTTGTATGTCTAATTTCCTGATATTTATAGTTTGTGTAGTTGTGCATATGATAAAACAGCGAATGAAAAAATTAATCATTAAATTTATCGTACTTATTTTACACAAATTAAAGTGATTTACCAACTCAAATAATCAAATAATGAATCACGTAATAAATCAAATGAAAATCACGTGATATATCAGCTGAGCAATACAGATATATGTATCTATATTTGGACATGTATAGAATTTTTAAAAATTAATTTTCTTAACTATTGTTTTTAGCTGATTAATCAGATTGTTATTTCATATGATAATTAAAATCAGGTGATATATATCAGATAATATATAAAATCAGATAATATATCATGTCGAAACACCAGGTGATATATCACTTAATTCGTCACTGGTTTTTCTTCTGAATTTAAGTTTAGTTATATTTCCAACAACAGTTCAGTTAAGTGGTCATTCCAGTCAACGATTCAATTAAGTGGATATTCCGGGAATAAAATATTTCAAAGTGGAGTTAAGTGGTTATGCACTCGGCTAGCATTAGCGTATATGTGCGTTTGGAAACCTCATATGACTTTATAACGAAAAAGGGTTACAAAAACATGTCAAATTCGATGTAAACTCAACTTTGAAAAAAATGCAGCTTATTCCGGGAAGCCACAGATATAATTATATTCTTTAATACTATTAGGATCTGACATGGATCGTGGACAATATAATTTAGTTGACTTGAGCGGGCCTTTCATGCGCTGAAGTTGTTGGGGAGAGAGGAGTAAAATAGCCACGCGACAAAACTCACATTTCAATCATTTAAAAAAGGTGACGAGTCAAATTTTTGAAATGAGATGCAAATGTATAAAGTTTTTGTTGGTAAAGTGAAAATAAGATTTAACGACCGTAATCGCACGGTATATTTGAAAAATGTCAAAACAAACGGGAAATGTCGCGATTTTAGCACAGATTACGAAATAAACTTCGAATAAGCTTATTTTTCTCAGGCGTATTCGTTAGAAAAAATATCTGTTCCGTTTCACTTGTACAATTTATATTACTGAAAGCTTATTTTTTAATTTTTTGAGGTAAGAAGCATTTATTCTATATTTTAGTATCCTATTTAATATATCCCCCTAACTACAATTAAAGTTTCCGCGATCAAAAAATTCATAAGCCGCATCGAAGAAGTGTACAATATATTGGACAAATGCAGTGAACGCCCTGAAGGTAAAATAATTTATATATTTAAGGATACGGCGAAATGCAAGGCATCAAAAGAAGAATAAGGCGTTAGTAGAAGAATCATTATTACGAATAGGCGATGAGAATGACTCGGAAACTGACGATTTGACGGATATAAAAAAGAATAAATAAAATTAATAAATAATAATTAATAATAATAAAAATGTATAATCGGAGGTCGTTTACTGCATCTAGCCAATATATTGGCAATTGCGTTTTTGTGATTTATAATGACTAAGCATTTTATAGCTCAATATTTCTTCGTTGCGTAACAATGCCTGATGAAACAGATAAAAAAAGAATTTTCTCACGGTCGAAACATAGAGCTACAGTTAGCCGGTTAAACGAAATAGAATTGATTGAATAATAAAGTTATAATTTGTTTTCGAACAAGTACACAATTCATTTTAACTGCAAAGTGATAAATTTGCTACAATTGTTTTGTACTTTTACTTGTTTTATTTGTCAATGTCGCTTCAGATACTAAACTTTTCATATTAAGAATTTTGGATATGTACACGAAATGTGATGTTTTTATCTATTAGTAACTATAAATAAGCTATTGTAATATACTTCAGAAGTGTTAATTTTGCTTAAAACGGGATTTATACATTTTTAAATTCAAAATGCTCGTTTTACCTCGCCAAATGACAATTGCTCCGCACTCCCCAATGCGTAGAAGAATGTATGCGCAGAAGATTGCGCAGAAAAATAATATTCGTGTGAACTTCCCGTTGAATGAATTTTACATTACATATGAGTCCCCCTTGGCTCAGTAGACAAGACACTCATGCCTACCGATACAATTAAGGCGCTCAAGCAGTCGTGGGTCGTGGGTTCCATTCCCGGTAAAAATTTTTTCTTCGAGTTTTTCGTCGGGAAAAGATCTCCGATTGCGGGTTGTGCTTTGATGCAGGACGTATGTGCCCTCATATAACCTGCCGAAAGTGTCTGACACGGTAGTAGACATGCGGATTTCACTCGACCGGCATCGCACAACACAACAAAAACTTAAGTATATTCTTTACATACTCAAGCCGCTTGTCGATGGACTTCTGATACCACTAACCGCAAAATAAATAAATAAAATAAATATATTACATAAAAACTTTTAAAGAAAACATTGTCTTTATATTCTGGAGCGAGTGAAAAAAAATTCACCCAGATTCGAGCACGTCACCTTAATTTTTCTTTTTACTACATTCAGAGAAATATAGTGTAGGCTGGGATATAAATGGGCACTAAACTGTGTACAGTAACTAGAATTCGTTGTTAAGCATGGTTCTGAAGGAAATAAAATTCAATTTATTTATACTCGTTGAATCTGATGCTTTTTAGAGGTAGCAAATGATGCTAATCTAAATGACTCGAAAATCGCATTTTTTGTATAAGATTGTAATAAGAGTTTTATTGTATGAAAACTTTACAGAAAAACAAGATATAGCTTGATTAATGATTACATTCTACAGAAAAACGGAATCCAATTCTCGCAATAAATCAATAACATAATTGGCAAAGAATATGGAAAACAATGTAGCTGTCAAATAGTCAAATTTTAACGGTAAATTATGACTAGTAGCCCATTTTGGAAAACTAATTCTTCAAATCTTTAGTTTGCACCATTTTTAGATAAATATGTAATATAAAAAAACATTTATATTTTTAAGTGTTATTAAACGAATGCCGATCACCAAATGAACGTTGTATTCTTCCCTATTACCAATTAAAGTTGAAGCTAAAATCTGAAAGAATTTCAGAAAATTCTATTTGTATTATAACAAAAACACAGAATGAAGATTATTAGAACATAAATGTATAGAAAAAAAAAACAAATTTCTGTGTACTTTCATATAAAACGTAAATCTTAACTAATTTGCATATTTTTAATACATTCGATTTTGTATAGCATTTAGAATATTTATCTACATATTCTATTATTAAATTATATTATATTAGAATAAACTTGCGTCATCAAAAAACATTCATTCCATATACGTAAACAAAACCACGTCCTAAGAAAGTGACTATATCGGATTTACGAGTCAAGTATGTTATTATTTCGCTATTTTTTCTGATTTCTCGATTTGAGATTTCGAGAATGAACTTTTTTAATCATCTTTAAGTCCTTTTGCATAGCAATTACTTCGAACTCTCAAATCAGAGAGACTAGAAATTTGATAATAGTGAAAAAACAAGACCTTCAGCTTATAAGTCTGATGGTCACTCTTAAAAAACACTTGTCAACGAACTTAGAGTATCAATGTAAACACGATATCTCGTTTTTAACTTATTCTATTCCACGAAAACTAAGTTGCATTTGAGAATTGCATTCTTGAGCATCTTTGAAAAACAAGTATTATGTACTTATCTTCTTTTATTAATTAATTTTGTTTTTGGGCAAGATTCATTTGGACATGAATGTTAGATACTGACGTAATTAATAAATTTAATTCAATTTATTTTAGAGAATGAACAAAAAAAAAGAAACTTGTAATGATATATTATCTTAATGACTTACAGATATAGAAAACAGCTGGATACAAATAGCATTTAAGGGTTAACATAATCTACGCAATCTACCTAACTGCTATACGAAAACTCTTAATTCCTGACTATAGGAATGTCATAAAAAATGACTATCTCTCTATCGTTGTAAACCTTGAAAATACTTGATCGTGGTTTAGAAGAAACTTATATATTTCACTGAGATAATAAAAATATCACAAATGAACCGAGTTTTTGCACAACACCATTACCAACAAAATATTAAACTATTAATGATACAAATTATCGAATAATTTGTATAGTAATTCAGACAAATTTTTTCGTACAATGACGATATTGATAAGTCTTATTTACAAAATGACGGAACACAGCGTGAAGATTTAATCTAGTTGAGCCTTACGCCTTTGACTTTTAAATTCAGTATGTAATTATTAACTCTAATTTGTATAAAAGCTCGCTGCTTGAATAATTTTGTAACGATGATTTTTGTTTTCGACTATGAAAGCTCCTCATATGGCTCAGATTAAGTCATTACTGCTTTTACTTACTCAAGTCCGAGGCTCCAATTGATGCCTTGAACTAGGAACAAAATAACTGGTTGCCAGGCAACAAGCCACCGAAGCCAATCGAGAAGTTGCCCATACAGAACATGAGGCTTCTCCCATCTTAATATATGGTTAAGGTCATAATATTGAATATTTATCTTACAAAAACGAGACTTCAACAAGGATTCAATGAATCAAGCTGAATAAGTTAAAAAAATTTGCATAGTAAAAGGATACGGATTATGGAACATCTTCTTTAGGTCAACTTTTTCCTTGCAGTATGGACAAATTTGCTTCTTTCCAACGATGCACCAGCCTCGAATGCAAAATTCATGAAAAACGTGATTACAGCTGAGTTTATAGGTGTTTTCCAGAACACCCTCCTCGTGCTCAGAAACCAACAATTTATTTCCACACACTGCACATACATTGGGATCTAAAGTTCTAGTTGGCATACTTCCAGGATTGTAATACTGCAAATGGAATAAAATGATTATAGCTTTAATTAATGTAATTAATTTAAAGTATTAACCCTATTCTACATATTGCTCTAAATTGGAAAACAGTTGTCTTTAATACCATAAGCTGAAAATAAAGTAATAAAATGAATGTAATCAGTAATACAAATAATGAAACCAAAAACTATTACTTTTTCTTCATAAATCTGTGTTTGTATGTGCTTTTTAACCACTTCATAAGTGCCAAAAGACGATTTTACAAGAATTTAATTCTGATTAAGTATATTGAAATTATTAGCTACTAGCAAAAGAATTTTAATAGAAAAAAGAAAAGAAAACTTTTGATTAAGGTATTTTTTTCTAAAATATAATCTGTTTAAATCTGTTTTATCTGTTTAATCTGTTCTTATTTTAATCTGTTTACCCATGAATAAAAAACTATAAAATCTCATGAAACAAAGATTCTTTACTATCAATACTTGAGAGATTAAATAAATAGTTTTCTAGATAAATGTTAAATAACATAGTTTAAAGTATCTTACCCCAATGTGTGCAGCCATTTTATCAGCACATATTTCCGCAACATCTCTTCCCAGGACACCAAAATATAGGCCATAAAATAGAAACAGTAATCCACAGTCCATCCATACTTGTGGCTTGACATCAAAAACGAGATTCAAGCCAAAAAATGTTGCTAACATGATAAAATACCCGATTATCCCCAAAAAATAACTAAGTTTGTAAATAAAATAAAACCATTTGTATACTAATCTGTAACATAAAATGAATCAATAATTTTAATATATTACACAAGAATGTATTATATCTAATTTTCTACAATTTATGTATAAAATTTAATATACCTAGGCGTTGTGCCTTGCATTGGTCGTTGAACAGTCTTCCTCACTATCAACCCAGTTATACAAGAGAACACCAGCCATAAAAATATAAATCTCCACCACAGGTTTCTAATGCACATGCCCAATGGAATTACCCACATACCCAGCAGTGTTACAAGCTGTAAAATGCAAAACATTTTATGTGCAAACGTTTTTAATTACATGTTTTCATATTTAAATGTGGTAGTGAGAATGAAAGTACATAGTTCACATATTTCTAGTTTCAAGTAATGTAAACCGACTATGGATGCTGACATTTATTAGAATATAACCAAATAAATATATGCTTAAAAAATGCTATTGGGGTATTTAGTACGCACTTTTGGTTTCCAGGTTTTTTACGTATAATTTTTAAATATTGAAATATTGCACCCCCAGAATAAGTCTGTGTGAACATAAAATTTTATAATTTTGTAAAACAATCAAGTAATGAAAATTTTTCCAGAAATAAATCTTATTTATATTTGAATTTTTATTTTATAGATTCATAATCTTTTTTAACAAATTATTGAATTCTATGAAGGGTTTATATTTTTGTATAAGTTACTTTGCGTACAAAAATCAAGTTAAAATAATTGAGGCAATTTGCATGAATTTTATTCATTTGCTACATTTCAATAAAGCAGCGATAAACAAGCTACGTTAGTCTGTAAAAACAATGGTAACAAAGAAAAATTTATTGGCGTAGTGTTATGCTGTATACATTACAAATATATCTGTTTCAATGTCAAAAAAGTAATGTTTTTCAAAATGTCACTTGTACCCTTGGTAACCAAGTGCTTCAATTTAGAGTTATGGTCTTATTTTGAAAGTGCAATATTTTTACAAAAAGAATATTCATAGGTAAATATTGGATGGCAATAAATTAATTCTGTCATATGCTTAATAGTTCCTCGCATAAAGAACTCATAATATAAACAAATACAAAAAACAATTATCTAAATTTTTTTAATGTGACCTAGAAAAATCTCATTGTTACCCCAATTAATTAAAAAAATTTTCCATAAAAATAGAAATCATATAGAATTAAGAAAGTCCATACCTGATAAGACTTGTAATGCCTTTGTTTCCAAGTGATAAGAATGATTTCACTGATAATAACTGTAACTATAAGAATGAGCATCATCTCCACGTGCATGGATTCGTGTCCACGATGCTGCTCGTGCATCTTTATATGCTCGACCCTAAAAGGATGCAATCATTGTATCATAAAATGTATAGAGTACCCAAATTCACTCTCGTGAAATAAAAATCAATAAATTAGTAAAATAAATTAAAATTTTACCTCCATCTTTCTTCCGGTGTGAGGTCAGCCTCGCTCTGGAATAAAAATTAGCATCAACAATAGTAGCGGTAAGAGGAAAAAATTAAAAATCATTCCTACACAATGTAATTGTCATTCACGTCGAAAAGAAGCAATAACCATCCAAGAAAGCAACACTACAATTGAAACACGTCCTTGGTATTTTAAGGTTAGTGGAACGATTACAAAGTCTAATAAATAATTCCATCGCTCCGAAAGCTCATCCGTCTCTCGCCAAACGCCAAGCACTCACCTTGTTGGGCATCACGTGGATATCCATCATCGTGAACGGTGTTTGTAAATTCGCTCTTCGCGGCAGGCAAGAAAAAAAAATACTTCACCACGACGACATTTCGCTAAAGGCGACCCCGCGGCTGCGGCAGTCCTCTGCAGTCGACGCGACTCTGCATTCGTAAACTCTCCGAGGCACGGTAAGTTTACAACATCGATCGGCAAAAGGCGCTGCCAACGGAGTTTCTGGGGATTTTTTGGGACACGTAGGAGAGATCGCTGGGTGGAGATAACTCTTGGCCAATGGGACGACGAGGTTTCTCTTGGCGCGGGGGATGGAGTTACGAGAGAAGAATTGGGCCGCGCGTTGATTGGTTGGAATTTTGTAGACGCAGTGGAAGGGGTGCCTTTAGGTTCGACGCGCGAAATTATGAAAATGTTGAATTTTTTAATAACTTATTTCTAACTGGACTGTCTGGCAAGAAAAAGAAATTATGAAATATTGTGAAAAATTGTAAATGTTTAAAAATAAACAATTAAAAATAACTGAGAGATAATGAAAACCTATGAAAAACAAGAAATGTTATAAAAAAAGTTTAATATTTTGATACTTTCATAAATATAGATATTTAGTATTTGATTTATTTAAAAATCGTTATTAGATTTATTGAAAAATGTTTTATAATTTATTAACAGCGATTAGACATAACGATACCAGAGCTCGAACTGGGTCACGTGATCCATAGTCTTTTTATAATGCTTTTGACAAATTAAGTTATAATGTTACGATCTAACTGTTTATTTACTATCCTTTTTTATTTACTTTCAATGTTTTCATGTTAAAAACATTGTATACACAAGGTTTAAACCACAAAGATTAATAAAAATATTACGAAATTTTACAGAAATTAAATGTCTTTTCGTTATTTTGTAAACATTGAAGATGAAGCCAGTGCCTAGATATTTTTTAACAAATTAGCACTTATTAATGTACTTCAACTTTTAATATTTTCATGAAATAGAATGTTAAACTATATCCATATGAAAAAGTATGAAAAATTATGAATTATTAAGAAATATTTAATAAGCTTTAAATATACTGTGATAAATCATGAAAATCTATAAAAGTGACTAAAATTTAACACGTTTTTTACAATATTTATCAGATATTCATAATTTTTTATAATATTTCAGCTTTTCACAGTTTATCTCCTTTTTTCTGTCAGGGCAGTTTCATTCTTTTAAAAATTAATAATTTTTATAAATTTATATTTCTTATAATGATTTAAAGCAAAAAATATCAGTCGACGATAAAAGTCACGGACCAAATAAATAAAAATTACAATATAAAATCAAATTTCAATATCTTCTAAAAATCTTACGAATGCATCCACTGTCATACGGTAATGAGCATGTTCCGAAACGCGTGCAAGCGCACATTTTCACGAAAATCGCTACTTACAGAACGGTCCAATATGTATAACGATCGGTTGCATCCGCGGATGCTCCAAAACGTTGTTAGCAAACTAATATTTACAGGCTGGAACATGGGTTAGAGGAATATAACATGAACGATAAGCGTCCCACCAAAAGATTACAATTAAGTAAAAACAAATTAGCTGGGCTATATCGCTAATGCTGGAGAACATTCGGAGCGTCCCGCAATGCAGTGGGAAGTTCAATTATAACACTTTTCGGAACGCTAAAACCCAATAACCCAATAAAAAGAACAAAATATATACCTATAAATCAAAGACCAACCCGTATGAAAAAAACTGTCAAGTTGAGTGTTAATTATTTCCTACCCTCAACAAAACTCTTGAGGTTTATTAAACTCGTACAATATACAAATTCAGTACGAAGTAACTCGCGAGTTTCCTCCACACGGGCTAAAAGTCCCCAAGAATCTAACTGCTCCTAGAACCTCCATTTCGGACCGTATCCCCGACGGTGGGCCCGACGGTCAGCCAACCTCTCCCCGACCACGTCATCATCATCCGGCGCGCGGCTCGGCTGCACCTCTCGCGAGTCTCGCGCATCCTCTCCGAGTCTCTGCCATATATATACGCGCGCGCTCGCGTCCGGGGTGTGGTGGTATACAGTGTAGAAAAGTCCCTGCCGTCGCTCGCGCGACACACGGAGCCACAATTCACCGTCCTAGCCTGCAGCGCCACCTCGCGGACAGCTTACAAAGCTCCCGCGCGGCACGTCTCGCGTATGGGTAATAGGCTGGGTGAGGGTGGACCTCAGCGCCACCTCGTGGGGAATGATCGAAATGCGATGGTGAGAGGATGGGACGCTTTTGGATGGGGAGACAGGGATTTTCTTCAAATAGTGAATGAAATTGCGATTTGAGTGTTGCTTTATACGCGGAATATTTTTCTAGGGATGTTACTTATTAATGGGAGCCTTTTTATTTATTGTAAGACTGATAAATGAGGCGTTTATTTTCGAAACAAGGTCTATCTAATTTACCGTAAGGGCGATATTCGCATGACATGGTGTCCGAATATGAACCTCAAGGTAAAAGTAAAATATTTTGCGAAGGAAAATTATTTAAATATTGAAGAAACTATTGTAAATGAATGCAGTAGTTATAGTATACTATTGTATATAACATTCATAATTAGATCGAGCGAATAAACAAAATCACAATAAATTATGCTAATGTAATTTACGAACAAGTACCATATTAAGAATTATGAAATATTAATTAGACAAAATAATTAACTAAATTTCGTTTATGTGACATATCACCTTCTCTTAACCTCAATGGAAATTAACCACGGCAATAAATTAACTACTTTAACGTTTTATTCGCAAAATATTTCACCTTTCTCTTAAAGTTCATATTCCGACACTGCGTCACGCGAATATCGCCCTTACGCTAAATTCGATAGACATTCTTTTGAAAATAAACAATTCATGCATCAGTCTCGCGGTAAACAAAAGGCTTCTCTCGATGACTAATACCCTTCATAAAAAATATCATCCCGTAAACCACTACTCAATCTCTAATTTTAATTATCACTCAAAGAAAACCACCGTCTCCCCATAAAAAAGCGTCCGATCGTCTCACCATCGCGCTCCGATTCCTCCGCCACTGGATGGCGCTGAGTTCTCCTTGCGCCCAGCCTACATCTCTCCCTCTCTCGAATCTCCTATCTACACGAACCGTAGGAGCGAGACGGCGAACCTCGCGGGAGCTCGCGGTGTGCTCGGCCAGCACGGCATAGCTCGGCTGGCAGCAGCAGCCACTGGCAGCCAGTGTACATCGTGCTCGCACTGCAGCTCCTCGTCGGCCGTGTATCTCGCGAGACGTACGACCGAGAGAGACAGAGAGTATACACCCGCGCGTCCTGTTTCTTTCGCCGTTCAACGTGTACGCGCGAGAGTACGCACCGAGCGAATCTCAAGAGAGGTGAAAATGAGCGGCCGCCGCGTCGTCTCCTGAGAGAGGCACCGTATAGGTACACGCAAGGCGAGGGAAGGTAACAAAAAAAGAGGCAGAGCCACTGCTGTCCGTCGTTCCAGAAGTGCCGTGTGTTTTTTCGTCGGCTGGAGAAGTGCTCTGTGCGCGCGTGCCGTGTGTCGTATGTACACATACGCACACGTATACACACACACGTACACACACCTGTAATAAGAAACGAAAGCAAGACCCCCGTGGTGCGTGTGTTTTTTTAGCGTCGTCCGGATGCACAGCTGAAGAGGTGAGAGAGAGAGAGAGAGAGAGAGAGAGGGTGTATAAGATATATAACCTAGTGCTGCGACGGTGGTGTTTCGTACGGTATAGATATATATATATATATATATATATATATATAGTGGTGTCTCGTGGTGTTTTGTAGTACTTGGTACCCTGCTGGTGTGTGTTGTACCTGGTGCGCGTAGTCTTCCCGCGCGAGTGCAGTGCGCCAAGGAGGAGGTGGAGGAGGAGGAGGAGGAGGATATAGAGTGCCGCAGCTGCAACACAGTTCGCCGTTCACGGTGAGTGTCTCTTCTCTTCTCTTGCTCGTCCTCTGAGTATATTTGCGGAGTGTGCGTGTATCCGCGCGCGCGCGCGCGCGTGTGTGTGTGCATCAGACGGTGCAGTGGGTTCTTTTTTGTAGGATCGGAGCAGCGCGAGAGTAGGATATATAGCTCGCCTTTAGGCCGTGCGAAACTAACTCTCGGGATGATATGAGCGAGTTATATAGTTGTGTTCTGCTGTTGAAGTTGAGGAGGAAGTGGATTGGTTGTATTTGTGGAAACATATGTAGGAAATATGGTTGAACGTGTGCCTGATTCATACCCTAGTGTGAGAAATTTATTAAATCCTATTCATCAATACAAAAATTGCATATACATCCTATTCGCAAATAGGATTTTTTCATATTTGGAAAGAGGAATTAATAGGATTTAATAGATTTGTCACACTAGGGTAAGAACGTGACCAGCCAGTAGTTTTTTTATTTTTATTAATAAATAGGGTAATTCGTGATTTGGCGCACTCAGTGTGATGATAGATTTTTAATACAGCTGTGTAGGGAAGGCAGAGAAATGGAATGAGAAAAGTTTGTGGATTAGACATTAATTTAGGAATGGGGAGTATTGCGGGAAATATTGGCAAATGTTTGCCTGTCCCTAATTCATGAGACGGAAGTAGGTGGTAGCTAAGAATTTTTATGAGTAAAAAGTGTACTGTAGTGTTTGGAACGGTATTTGTAGATTTTTAAAGAGGTGAGACCATTTAAAAATCCAGACACTAATTAGAGAAAACAACGATAATCAAAATAACAAACTGAAAATTAAAGTGTATTTTAGTGCTTTCTGTCGTATTAAACTTTTACAAACAACTAAAGCTCTTGTTTAAGCAGAACAATTAAATGAATAATATTGAAGATTGGAATAAACAAACTAAAAGTAATGTTTTTCAGAACAAAAATGTACTAAAAATACCAACATTCATATTTTTTTAGAAGTTACAATATTTTATAATATGTAGAAATTAGGAATTTCTTGCTTTCTCCAAAATTTATTGTGTTGTTTTACTTAAAAAATAAGTAAATAAATTAAAAGTATACGTGGAAAAATTCAAATGCCTGCAAATGATTTAATAATTGTTCATTTAAAAAATAATGAATAATTTAAACATTTTTATTTATCTTTAAAGCAAAACTTCACAGAATATCCAATTTCTCTTTACGATATTTTTGCCTCAACTCATTTACTACTTGAAAATGATTTCCAACCAACTTTTAATCAAAGCACCTTCTTCATTACTATTTATCCAACGAATTCCTGAAAACTAGGTCTCTGTCGGTACACCTTTTACATCTCCACAAACAAGATAACAGAACACAAGCCTCCTAAAAAGAACGCTCCTTTTAAAACACCAGTAACAACAAACGACGACACACCATCTTCTAACGAGGCAAAAAAGTGCCCACTAAACCCCGCTAGACCGACCTCACCTCGTCGCTATAAGTGGACGGTCCCAATTGAGTACGGAGCGCGAAATTCAGCTGATTCATTCAACTATGGGACTTTCCAATCGCCGCCGCTGCGCGCGGTCACTCTCCACTGTACATGTATAATATCGACTCGCTATAACGACCGGAATTCGCGACTCGTGCTAAATGCTTTGTATACCTACTAACGCGCGCGAAATATATAGCTGACGCGACAGACACGTCGCGTATACTTTAAATTGCGTTTGAGCGAGTATTTCTCGACGTCCGCTTATTTAGGTTACGCGTACGTGAGATATTTAATACAGGCACTTTTCAGGATGTACAGTGTATTTGCAATTTTTAAGATTTATCGCGTGCATGTAGTATCTGTAAAGAGTTTACGGCTTGGAATTTACGAGCGTTTCACAGTTCGATGCGTAAATATGCGTGTGTGTGCGCATGGTCGTGTACACGTGGTGATCGATGGAATGCGCATCAAAATATTGTCAGTGCGTGCCGTAAGAATGTTGACCTTAAGGTACGCATAGTGAATAAAGATAAAGGTCTTGAAATGTATAAATTTGTCGGAAGTGAATTCTTGTAAGTCGAAAAAATCGTTTATAAGACCTATTTACGTTATATTGATTATTAATGAATTATTAAATAACGACGATACTGGACACATTAGCTTGTAAGCGAGATCGTAAATAGTTGTTTTATGTAGCTGAACTATTTAGTTAGCATGCGCCCGAGCATTTTGACCTTTGAATTCACGAGCTGTTTCTCTCGCTGCTACTACGTACATTTTAAGGAAGTATATAAATATAGAATCCATGCATATAAATAAACTACGTGTAAAAAGGCGATGCGACTAATGATGCGAAGACGATTTAAAATTTAAGACCACATCTTCATTACGTTTCAATTCAAAGATGAAGTGTTGCGAAATCGATGCTGTCACTCGATGAATTTTAATAATATTAGAGATGACATAATTCGCTGTTTTTAATTTAAGTTTCTATTTGAATTTAATTGGATGCTGAAGTAATTGCAGTGTAATTTACGTATTTTCTAATGATTTTAATTAAATAAAAATATAAACTATAGAATGCTTAAGCATTTCTTAATTGATTACGCATAATTACGGAGATTGTAGATCTATATATTACACTGAAACAATGCTCTGATTACGGCGTGTACATATTATATTATCGCGATCGGCTAACGGTCAATATTCAGAGAAATTATGTAATGCTCAGATACTGCAGAAAGTACAATAATAAAAATTACAATCTGGACTAATTACGCAGATAATGAAAAGAAGAATTATGTACAGCCTCGTACTAAGTGTATTGGGAAAAATGGTTGCTTTTAGAAAACTTTCCAGTTCCGATCGAGCAGATAAAATGTTCTTATTATGTTTTATTTTTTGTTCCATGGTTTTTATCTAAAGTTTTCTAAATAATTTGAAAGCTAAGTG
The DNA here is from genome assembly GCA_949152435.1 of Gastracanthus pulcherrimus. Taxonomy (NCBI): domain Eukaryota; kingdom Metazoa; phylum Arthropoda; class Insecta; order Hymenoptera; family Pteromalidae; genus Gastracanthus; species Gastracanthus pulcherrimus. The sequence goes on from OX424575.1 coordinate 16,205,656, forward strand.
TGACAGTTTTTGTATACGTATGAGAATTAGTCATCATTAGTTATCGCGCCAGTGGCTTTAAACATTAATAATACGATATTTCCATCAAATATCTTTTTTACTTTTTAAAGCTGATAATCTCTGCTTTATAGTTTTATAGTTATATTATGAAGTCATTTTCTATTAAAATTTGGCATTGTGACCTCATTTCAGAAACCGTTTCATACCTATTTCTTTGCCAATTTCGGAGTTATCTATAAAATTCAAAACGTTTACAATAAAACGTGCTATAACAAAAAAGTTTGACTCAAAGTCCCAATCGACACGCGGATAAGAAATACAATTTGTCAGAGTCAGCTGTGTTTATCTACCGCATTTAAACATATTTTTCGCTTCGAAAATGCCTGTCTTATCGCAAATTCTTTCATTCCCACAATTTTTTTTTTACAACGAACTCCAGATAACGTTATCACTCGCTGTTCCACAAGTAAATGTACTTCCAGCTGGGTACAAGATACGTGTTTTCTTGCCCAGGTATGCCCGAGCATAATAGCTCCATTGTGAATTCATACTCGGCTGGAATAATTGAGCATTATGAAGTCATGCATCGCCCCATCAGCCTCTCTCGAACTCTCCGCGCGCGCTCGATACATGTTTCCTCTCCACCGTTCGAATTGAAAAAAAAGTTGGCGTCGAGGTGATATAATGCAAGTTCGCGCGCTTAGACTGGAATTAAGCTTGATTCCCAGTTACATTTGCATAAATCAATTTGGAATATGTAAATTTTTAAGTACTGCATTGTACTGCATACCATTACCTTTCCATTTGCAGTGAACTAGGAAAAATGCATAATGAAAGTATTAGACTGCGAGAGAATTAAACGAGAACTTGTAGAGTGAGCTAAATTTAGCATGAAGTAAAGCTATTTTCGTCAACTAATCCTTTTCTTTTACTTTTCCGCTCACAGATAGTATCTAATTGTTAAATTATTTTATTTTCAAGCAATTTTAAGGGATGAGTCACGCTAAAATTTTAAACTTTTTTTACTTATTAATATTGTTTTGCTGAAACTGTTAGGTGCTTTTGGTTGCAATGCAACAGACTTGCCTGTAAAATATGCACTAACTTTGACTGATAATTTTAAAAGATATAAGCGAAGAAAAACATGGACATTATTCCCAGAAGTAACACGGAGCATAACAAACTTGGTGAAAAAAAATAAAAGAGATTAAATTTAACCTTAACAATGCTTTAAATGATTGCTTCTAACAGCAAATTGTAGACGAAATTGTTTAGAGTGTCTCATACACCATTTAATAAAAAATCTACTATATTTAATAGAACAACACTGTTAATCAAGTTTATGAGAAACTTGCAGGATAAATACAAAACATATTTTATGAATTAACAATGTAATCCAATGCCAGGAGAGGTATTTGCCCGCGGAGTAGTGGTTTCTCTTGTTTTATTAAATATATTAGATATTTGATTAAGGGGATGCGTCAGACCTACTTTACCTGCCGATAAATTATATTCGAAAATTTCGATTTTCTCAAAAAATACGGATCAGAATCAAATTTCCTTTTAAGGGCAGATTTATTTACGTAAAATACACAGCGGAACACTCGAATTATTATCAGAATCGAAAATTAGCAATTAAGTGATTATGCTAATTTTCGATTCTGATAGTAATTCGAGTATTCCGCTATGTATTTTACGTAAATAAAGTTACCCTTAAAAGGAAATTTGATTCTGATGCGTATTTTTCGAGTAAAACGAAATTTTCGAATGCATTTATCGGCGGGTAAAGTAGGTCTAACGCATCACCTTAACGAGTGTATGAGACACTCGAAACAACCTCGTCTACAGTTTGCTGCTAGAAGCAATCATTTAAATTTATCAAAGGTAGACGTTCAAGTCATTTTTAAGAAACGAATGTTCGTATAAACATCTGACAAACATTCCAATACTTAACAATGCTGTTCCAATTCTCTTTTCTTCGATAACTGTTATCGAATCTATTGTATAATTTGATCTATTATTATAAAAATATATATTTAAATTTCTTTGTCAATTTTAAACCTTAGAGTCCCACGGAGGGTAACTGGTCCTCCAATTTTTCTTTATAAAATATTTTTTAGAAGATAATTTTTCGTGATTTTTTTAATGCTGTGTTTACGTTATTATGCCTATGTATTATATGAATTTTAACGTTAAATATAACAGCATCAGTAGAAAAATTCAATGAACGCTATATTTATCGTATTCAAAGCTATACTTATTATAAATACATAATGTTCCTTTCTAGTATCAAATAAAGAAATAACAATCCACCAGCCACAATATCACCTCAAATCTTCCAAAAACTCCCATAGAACCCACCTCCAGCAAAAAATCCATTAAATCCTCCCAAAACAGAACTCTGCACACCAATAGGTCAAGCTTCTCGGAATCCTCAATCCTCACACACACCACGTAACGATAACCACCAGCAGTCTCCATCACTCTACCCCTCTCCTTCGCTCCTTCGCCATACACACGCTAAACTAGCAGGATAGCTTATACTCCTACAACTATACACACCGACTCGCCGCTCGCTCGCGCCGCTCAAGGTCTCCTCGCGGCTCTTATATACATGTATACTCTTTTCGAGAGCCCCGCGTGCAACGGGATAGGACGCGGCTCGCCAGGCGAGAAGAAAGGAGGGGAGAGGAGAGAGAGAGTCTGGAATGCGTGGGAATGTTTGTTTCGAGGGCTGCTGCAGCGCTCGCGCGAGTCGTCCGCGATCGCCGTTGACCGCGACACCGAGACACGACGGGGTTTTTGTATGTTGTGTGTTTTCGATGGGAGGGGGGGTGTATGCGAGGCGATGGTTTTGGAAATCGGAGACTTTGGGGGGTTGGATCGTGCTTGTGTTTGGTTTAGGTAAGCTGGAGGAGGTTGGAGTTTTATAATGGGGAGTGAAGGATTTGTAGATTTGGGAGTGATGACTCTGTCAAGTTGGCGGATGATTCGATAAGAAAGTGAAGTTTTTAGGTAAAATATATGTATATATACCTGTGCGTGAAATAAATAGTCATTTGTATGGATTATTTAAATGGGTTTTAAGGATGCACAGTGTATAAGATTATAAAGAAATAGTAGGACGAGTCGGTCTCTAATTTTAGAGTCATTTTGGAATAAGTTTAAATGGCGATACCAAATTAATTTATAGATGTGATAAAAATTAATAGGAAAGAGTAAGTTTGTAGTAGACTTTTTTCCTGGTTCGAAATAAAATTTATGTATTTTTTAACCTTCATGTATATCGATCAAGAAATGCTGTTGCTGTGTACATTCTTATATATTTTAGATATTTTACTTTGTTCAGTATTTGTAAATATTTATTTTATGATTTGTCATTATTTTCATAACATTTCAAAATTTTATGCTTTTGAATGATACGGGTACGTATTCAGATTAGTTTATAATTGATGACTCGAAAGAAATACAACAAATGGATTAAGTTATGACACATTTCACGAGTCCTTTTTATCGCATTCTTAAATTAACAATAATATTAACTTTTATTGAAATCTAAAAAGTAGACACTATTTATATAAACTTATAATGTTAAAGAATAATAGAGTTTTATACACTATTATAATTTTAATGTTTTACCTACTGTATTTCAACTCACGATTAACAAAATGCACTTACACTAAATCAGCTTAGTGTATTTATATACAAGTAAGTTATTATATTTGGAAACAGGATCCATGACTCAAGTTCACGAGAGATTATAAATTTATCTATGTGTCAATGTACCCATTAAAAAATGATAAATAATTTTATCAATAATTGATAATAATTGACAATGACCAAAGTATCAAAATAACATGTGTTTAGTAAAAATAACCTGCCGTATCATAAAAATCCTTTTAAAAAAATTACAAAAATTACTTGCATCAGCGACAATTGTATTCAATTTTCGTATCAGCTTAACCAAGCCATTATTATAATCCATTGTTCATGCAAAGCGTCGCTTACACGTGGGAACAAAAATACGCTTCATATTTCCCGTTTTACAATGTACATCGTACATATAGGTATAAAACACGGATACGGGATAACTCTATCCACGCGCCCGTGGCCGCGCTCAAATTGCGGCCTAAACGACACGCGCGTTAAAACCGGTTACAGAGCGCGGAGTTTAGGATTACGGGTTTTGTAACAAAAATGCTTCTACACCTCCAATTCATTCCCTCGATTTTCCACACTCGTGTAACCTTCCTCGTCGCGCCTCCCGTCGCACGAAAAGAAAAAGAGAAACCGTATAATTGTTCTCGAACGAATAACGTCGAATGCACACGCGAGATATTAGATCAGCCCTTTTTGTTGCGTGCCGGCGCACGCATTTCGAAGAAGCAGTAGGAGGTAAACCCTCCGCTGACGTTTACAACTCAATAGCCATCGTGGAGTAACAAACGCGGTCGTACAACTCAAGAGAGAGAGACGGTATAATACGCATTGAAATTATCGAGGCAAGTTCTTTAAAGGTCAAGTTGAAGATTGAATGCCGGGAGAAGTTTTTCGTGGTTCGTGTTGGGCGCTGTACTTGTGAGGCTGGCGACACGTCGTTGGTTGCGTAATTATCGCGTCCTCGCTTTAAAAAAGTAAATGAAAAGTGGGAGGCGTAAAATTTAACGGATTAAAAGGGACGGCTGTTGGAGAAGTAATTTTGATACACAAGTTGTATAGAATTCAATCCCAATTCTGGTTGAAATAATAGGAAAGCTAAAATACATTGACCAAGAGCCAATTCACTTTATTGCACTTTAAATTTGTTTTATTTAATATTGTCTATTTAATTGAAGACTACGTATGAAAATAAGCAACTTTAACTATAAAATTTCGAAATTTTCCGGATTTTCGATTGTCAGTTAACTTTTGCTCAAAATGTTTTATTTTACGTGCATAATTATTGAATTTGATAACATTCAATGCTGCACTTTTATATACACTCTGCATGATTTATGTTGAATTTTCAAAGAATCATTATATAATATTCGAGTGTCTAAATCCCGCCAGAGTCACGTGACACGAGGAGGAGACAAGTTAAAAGTAGATAAATTAATTAATTACTTTGTGTCAGCCTGTTAGTTATAAAATGTTGAGGTTATGAACACTCTATATTCATATAAAATAGTAGCGAAAATGTGACAGCTTATGTAAAGTACACACTAGAATTAATACATTTAAAATTGTATTACCGATTGTGACTCAATCCCTTCTGTCAAATATAATAATGCACATTTCTTACACGTCATAAGTGCAATTTGACACCATGAAAAAATGAGATTTCGAGGCACGTTCTTGAAAGGTCAAGTTGAAGATTAACGCCGGGAGAATTTTCGTGGGCCATGTGTTTGCCCCACGTGCTCTCGACAGGTTGTTATATATTGCGCAATTATCGCGTCTGCATGCGCAGCGGTACGGCGTTAATTTCCTTGATTTTCTCTCTTTGAGCGCGCAGTCGACGAGATCAATCGAGAGCATCGGCAGCGAGTTTTTTTAAGTGCTTTGGAAACTGCGTTATGTAATTTTCCGCGCGCCGTCGATGAAGTTTTTATCAGCCGATACGGAATAATAATTGAAAGTTGTTTTTTTAATTAACGGGTTCAAGGCGCTAGATGTTTATTAGTCACGCTGACTCGTAGGATTTTTAATTTTCAATGTTTATACAATTCGCTGATCGTGATTAATTACGAGCTGAATTTGCATATCTTACATCGTATTACGTAGTAATTATACTTTTTATAGCATTTTCTAGCTTACAATTAAAATAACATTTTCTCTTTCTTTTTTAGATTCTGCGTTGATTGTACTATTCTTAACATATGGTGGTTATCCCGTGACCTTTGCTAACTTATCTATCTCTTGTTTTATCTCGAAAAATCTATAAATCTCATTTGATTTTAATTTTTGATACTTGTTATATTCCATACCGAAATCATGAAATATTCACCGTATTTAAATTCTTTAACTAATTTATTTGAACTGTTAAAGTCAATTTTGAATCAATTAAATACAATTGCATAATTGTTTTTTGAAGGCTATTCTATAAAATAATAATTTTCTTTTATTGTAAATATTTCATATTTTTGATGGAGTATACCATAATGAACTTCGAAAATTTTGAATCGAATGAGATTTGTAGATTTTTTTAGATAAAATAACAAATATATACATGAGTATAGGTCAAGGATAACCGCCTTAATGGTTTATTTCGTTGTCATATTTTATGTAAAAAATGTTACATGTTTAATCTTTCTACATATACATTCTCTACTGTATAATAAATAATATTTCCCATAGTTCATTACGATTAAATGAAAGCTGTTGCGCAGAAACAATTTGTAAAATAACTTATTATTTTAAGTACAAATGAATACATGTTCTTTATTCACATACTTCCAGAATTTGTGAACAAAAATATTGCATTTTCCTGCATAAAGAAAAATATTTTCCTACTCTTCCCTCTAAGTTAAAAAAAGTCATCATAAAATAATCTTGCGTTTACACGCGTAAACGCCATCAAAATCCAATTCCGCTTTCCAGTAACATTCATCAGCCTCAAAAACTGAAATCCACCGGCTACCGACTTCTTTTTTCCCATCTCCCATTGACCTCAGGCAATATTGACAGACTCTCGACGGATTTTCTGAATGGGAGAACGAGGCGAAAAATCTCGCTGCGCGCGCTCAGGCATTCACGTGTCCCGCGGCAGTAGTGACAGCCGTGAAATACGAGGCAAAAGCCCGCGACGACGACGACGACGACGAACTTGACGACTTTACGCTCCTTGAGCCTTCGGAAAAACACGGAATAAGTAATAGCCGCGCCATGGTCTAAGCTGTGGAATTCAATTTTTTTTTTGATTATTTTTCTGTTGCTTCAGCTTCAGGTTTTGTGTTTTGTAAATTAATCAGGATAGGATTTTTTTTGTTCTTTTATCTTTGCTTTATAAAGTATACCGTTATTTTATTAAGGAATTATATTACAAAATTAGTGTAGAAGAGGAATAGTTGATAACGAAATACAGTCAACTCCTGGTAATTTGAAGCAAAAGGAATCGGAGCAAAAGTAAGAACAATCGAAAAATTGTAATTAATTAACAATAGGGAACTTGCATGAAAAAATCCACGTATTTTTTCTTTTTTCAATTAAATGATTATTAACAAAGATACAGCAGGTTGAAATGTCATGTGACGTCACAAACTCCCACTATATAGATATACTATGAGGGGAGTGTGTGACGTCACACGACATTTCAACCTGTTGTATCTTTGTTAATATTCATTTGATTGAAAGAACAAAAAATACGTATCGATTATTTTTCGATATTCTATCTGACGGACCTAACGGATTTTTTATGCAAGTTCCCTATTATCGCATCGTTAACCCAAAATCATAAAGAATTCCAATGATCGTAAACTTTTATTTTTAAATGACTATAACTTGAAATTTCAGAGGTCATCTTTCAATTTAGAAGTGTAATAACAAAAAAATAGTCTCCCAGACCCAAAGGACCTATAAGGAAGGAAGGAAGTATATTAAGGAGGAGCTTCAGTCCTAGCGGAACCTTCACAGTGTAAAGACAAAACCACAGCAAGATATTAATACAGAGACAATTCATATACAATTTACATACAGTTTATATAAAGACTAATATTCCACATAATGTTACTCATTCAGTAATATAAGTTATAGTTTCCACACAGTGCAATGTATTATATTCCATTTACTGCACCACATTATTAATGCCACTAACTCTGTAAAGACTGCGCTATGTATTTTGTTTGAATAAAGATTATTATTGCTTAAATAAAACCCAACAAATATTTATTTCTTTTTCTATCTACTACCAGAAATCATACCATACTTAATTACTTATAACCCCTATTCGAACAGCTCTTCCACATTAAGATTACACCAAATGCATACAAATCCTTTCATTACATACCCACACAAAATACAAAAACCCCACTTCCTCCATCCAACACTGACACCCAGCCTCGCAATAAAAAAAACCTAATCGAATTACCAGACCTTCCGCACAAAAAAGTAGTAAAGTACACAACGCAGATTTGCTGAGTAACGAATTCGAGTCATTCGGTTGACGCAAGCCGTGCAACAGCCAGTTGTCAACCGTAGGACCGCGACCCTGCAGCGTCGTCGTCTCGTCGAGGTTGCGAACTCACGGCTGCCGCGGCGTGTACAAGCAAGTCGAGGGAACGCGGAAGTCGAAGAGAGGCGGAAGAATGCGGGGAGATCCGCTCGATTCTCGCCTCGATCGTTTTCCATCCTCGACGCATCCAGGGAAAACGATCGAGCGATTCTTTTCGCAGGATATGCTGCCGGTGACCTTGATATTTCGCGCTCGGCCTCGGAAGTCTCGATCCTCTTTGCGTGGGTTGTGTAGGAGCAGGTTTTGCTACGGTAATGGAGGGAAAGATGGGTTTGTTATGATTGTATAAGATGGCCAATAAATTTGTTGTTACGCAGGTTTTTATATGAAACTTGGTTATTTTTAGGGCAATTATCAAAATTTCAGGCATCTATTAGAACATTCTTTATCGTTGTACCTACTCAATAAAAAATTGAAACGAAAATTAATATATGTTTATGAATAGTACAAGAATATCCAGAAATTCTATAATGATAACTTATTTATAAGCAATTAAATAAAGCACGCTCGGACGTCTCATTTTTTTAATGTGAATTGTATGTAGAAGCACGTATTGCTTTGATAATGCGAAAAAGGTGTCCATTAGAATCAATTGATATATTTGATTATTAAGACGTTTTCAAAAGGCTATTTTTTATCTGATCGTTGATTAGGATTGCAAAAAGTAAAAATGTGTGTTATTTTTCAATTAAATTTATCGATCGCGTGGTTGGTATATTTGAAGTGCCATTATAACTATATCTGGATAAATTATTTTTAACTTCGAGTCGATACACTTAAATATATATCAGATCAATTATTTTAAAAGCGAAGTTTATCTTTATTGACTTCGTCTTTTACAAGAGCGTGTGTTCGCTCTTTTTGCGATACTACAGCTATTAAAAGATGTACTTTTATAGAAAATAGATCGAGGCACACAGTTTATCGATGTATAATGATGTTTTTATCTTTGATATTTGAAAGAGATAATTAAAAAAGAATACTTCTTTATGACAATAATTTACGCTTTAATAATTTAATTAAAACTTAATCGTTTATATAGTAAAACAGTAATCCAGGTTATCTTCTTTCTGTCCAGTTATTGTTTCCTCTTAAATCTATGATATTTTTTACGGGTTGCTGATTCTAAATATGGGATCGGTATTTAAAAATTTAGAAAATGTGTACATTTTTCAGTCCACCATATTGTACCCGCCATCTTGGGTTTTGAAATTTCCCAACTCCGATATTAAATTCGGAAACGTGTGTATTTCAAAAGGCTAAAGTTGTGGCAGATTCTGTATTTCATGCAAGAAGATACATTACTTATTAACAAAAAATAATGCAAGAGGAGCAAGCGCGCTACAAACTGTATAAAATTCTGGAATCGAAAACAAATGTTTCGACCAACTTAATACTCAACAACTAGCATCTAATTTACCTTAATACCCAATAAATCCTCTCCACTCTCCGTCCCAATAATCTCTGAAAAAACAAGGAAACTCAAACATCCATCCCATAAACCAAACAACCTCCCTGCATCCAAGGCAGTAACCACCGCTATCGAGCAGCATTAAATCCCCATTACCCCTTGCATACCAAATCACCCCGCAATCACCTCCCTCATTTTTATCCCTAATTAAGTACCTACACACACACACGACCAGCGCAAAAGCACTTTATCCCGCAAAAAGAACGAAGAATTCCCCAACAAAAAGTCACCTCGCTACATCTCCGACATGCACGATCGGCCATTAGCCACTCGCGATTATGATCGATCCTCCTCTTGAAGCGTCCAGCGCAACTCTGCGGCCGTTGGCTCGCGGAAATCACGCGCCGCGCGGCGGCCTGATTCTCATGCCGCGCTCGCAGATGAAATTGAGAGAGAGAGAGAGACGTCGTCCACAGCAGCAGCAGCAGCTCGGGAGGTTGAAATAAGGTGCCAATGACGCGTGAAAGCGCGCCCGTGGTAGTGTATAGATCTGGGGTAATTGTCGCCGAGGAGGTTCGTAGCTGCAGATGAGCTCAAGCTCCAGCTCGAGCTATGTATGCGACGGGGTTTTTTTATGATTTTTTTGAAAAATGTGATAGTTGTGGTGGATGATTTTGGATTTTTATAGAGGAGATTATAACTCATTAGAGATTCTGAGAAGTGAGTTTGGTGTTAGGTTGCGTAGGTATTGTGATGATCGGTATTGTCGATGGTTTTTGCGAGTATGGTTGGTGATTAGTGCCGCCGTCGTAAAAAGGTGATTGCAGGAAATGGAGGCTACTGTTTGGAAGCGGAATGCATTTTACGATAAGGATTATCTTATAAGAAGAAACACTTGATATTTATATAATGTATATGTGTACATAAGAAATATTCACCTTTAGTCAAAAGTATGTTTAAAAGAAAAGTTGAAAAATATGTCAATGGTTCGTTATGTTCTATGAATTAAGACGTTTATATACTTTAGCAGACGATTGTTTCCATGAAAAATTTGGATTTCATAAGGTTGCTATGGTCAGAAATTAGGCCAGTTTCCGGGTAAAAGCGAAACGTTTTTCTAACTGTTCTTGGACATCGAGTATAAAGAAACGAGAACATTTTGCTACGCTTTAAAATAGTAATTTAATATTTGAGAAAAAATGTTTATTTATTAGTCTATTATTTTATATGGATCAGAAGTGCAAGTTTGTTTTTATTTTTAATACTCATGAGCGAAGAATAAAGTGAATATACTAATGCCGAAATTCAATTTACATGAAATGGGAGGGTATATACTTATTTTCTGAATAGACGATTTCCACGTTGAATGAAAGTAGTCAAGGATTTTCTACAGAACGTTATGCATTAACAAAAAATAAGATTTCAAAAGATAAGTCGTGCTCGATTGGTCACAACATACTTTCACCAATAAAAAGCAATTTTACAAAGTAGAATAATTACGATTCTCAATATAATCAATAACCCAATGAACCGCTGCATCCACATCAATATGCAAAAAAGAAAGGATCGACTTAAACGGACAGTCTTTAAAACTCACGATCCCGATTCCGAAAAGGATCTCTGACGTCACGACAACTGTCTCTCATTATATTAACCGCTGCCCGCCCATAGACAGTCGAAATGCACGACATCGCGTGCATTTTTACGCTGACGTCATCGAAGAAAGATTCGTGCGAACTCAAAATACTCTTCTGTTAAGGTTACTCTGGCTATACATTATACAGTAACTGTCATAAGTTATTTTTTCATATGAAATTGGCTGCAGTTAGTCGTATGAACTATATTTTTAATTTTTACTTAATTAGGCCTCTTATTTATTACTGACATTGAAACCAAATTCACTTATAATATTCAATAATGAATAAAAAGTTTTTTTTGCTGAAATATATATTTTTGAGATACTAGATTATAATTCGATTGAAAGCTACTTGCAGACTAATATTTTTTATTGAATATTACAATACCTCTTACTATATTGCTGGCTATATAACGATGATAGTTCACTGTAAATCAATGAATGATCTAACTAATAAAAAATACGAACTTTCAAATTTGAGAATTGTCCTGAATATGAGCAAATTATAATATTCTCTAAGATCGTAAATAATTTTCGTTGTTTCATAAGTTTCCACAAAATACCAGTGAAACTTATTTATATTCTAAACGTTTTTAGAATTTGAGGACTCATATGTTTCATTGAAGCATCTATCATTTATGTCTTAAATAAAAAATTAAAAATCTAATTAACATACTCAATTCTACTCATAAACTTAATTAAAAATTTTCTTTCTAAAAACCTAACTTTTGCCATTGAATAACCCCGACTATATCCACATACCGATCGTCTCTCTACTCTCAATAAGCCGCCATACCCCCTCGCACTCATCGCGAAATAATCAAATAAGGCTCGCGTCGATGAACGCCGATCCCCGTCCCAAGATCTCTGCCCGCGCGCGAAAGCACCGTTGCTCTTACCTTCCAGACATCGCTTATAACCTCCGCGCGGATCACCTGGTGCGCGGATCACATCGGCGGAGTTTATATAGAAAATCTCGGGGCGCGGATCCGATCTCTCTCTTCGCCGCGCGCATGGCCTTAAACAGAAACTTGCCAACCGCCTGCATCGGCATTAGAATGCGTTGCGTCTCCTAGTGCCTCTATACCTCTAGTCTCCTTCATTGATCAGCAGCTTAGAGTCTCTCTCTCTCTTCCTCTGCGAAGCGAGCAGCAGGTGAATGAACCGAGGAGGCTCGATCTCCTGCGTGCGTGACCAGCACCGTGCGCCGCGTTGTGTGTTAACACACCGTGGACTGCTGTGTACGTATATATACGCTTGCAGCAGTGCTGCTGGTGTATGGTGCACACTTGAGACTTCTTCACGGGTTACACAACTTAATTGTTGTTTATTATGAGAGCGGCCATGAATCATTCAACGGCACGTTGGGTGATTCCCCGATGGCTGGCGATGGGTAAGGTTCGTACGTTCGTTCTTCTTCTTCAGGCTTTTCCTTATATGCGCTTTGCTCGGTGCTGAGGTTTTTTTCCTTTTTAATTTAGGACGGAGGATTGCGCTGCGAAGCGATGCGGGTATCTCTGCGAAGCGATGCTAGCTGCGTGGTGGATACTGGATTTGCAGTTTTCATGAGCGGTTGTTGTAGATTTCAGATGCTCGCGGTCTTGATTGCAGTTTTCCTGGATGGGAGTTTGAAGGAGGATGAGGATTTGGCGAATTTTAGCTGGAAGTTGAGTAATTAAAAGGGTTAATTAGGTGTGAATGAATATACTGTTATATTATATAAATGTTCGTATTTGTTTTTTGCGAAGTTATGTGGTGTATAACGGAAAATTCTGTATGTAGGATTGGTATGATGTCGATGTATCATTCATTCACTGATGGGAATTTATAATATTGATAACAGCATCTAGTGCCTCTATACCTCTAGTCTCCTTCATTGATCATCAGCTTTGATTAGTTTTGTTACGAAGACTAGATCTTGTTACAACAATCAGTAAACATTTTTAATTAGAGTGTACTTTATGCATTTATGTGATGGCTATGTACAGCAAATTCAACCTAATTGGTTAGTCATTCATTGTATGTGTCTTAAACTTATGTCACAATAAGCTTAGTATCAATCACCAGAAGATCTCGATTGAATATACATTTTAATCCAATATTCATAATCTTATTTATTTTCTAATTAGATTATTTAAACAGCGTGTAACTTGATATATAATCTTTCACAATTATTAGGCTTTTCCATCTGAGATTTTCTTCGTTCTTGTTTTTATTTTTTCTTCAATTTAGGAAAAGCTTTGCTCTACACACCGGTTCGTAGATATACTTTGCGCTAGTGTAGTGGATATTGGACTTGCAGTTTTGATGAGCGTTTGCTAGCTTCCAAGTGCCGATGGTCTTGATTGCGATGTTCCTGGGTGGAGGTTTGAAAGAGGATGATATATGTTCTGTAGGAAGTAATAAACTGAAGTCGATAGGGGTAAATGAAGATGCAGTAATCTTTAGTAGAAATCATAGACCATTTATGAAACGCCTTTTAGGCTAGCACTAGTCACTTTTACAAAAAACGGTTGAAATGACTATGGTTACTAGTAGTCTGAAAATCATTTCATCTTATCTCACAATGATCATTTTTCAACCACGAATATTATTGATCAATTTGGATTTATGGAGAATCTTGAAATATTGTAGAAAATCCTGCTCAGGTATAATCAAGGGTATAATATCCATATATTGCTTGTTTACGAATATAACATATTAATCGCACTATATTTTATTTCTAATGTTTTCCACGAAGGTAAAATGTTATAGAACTTTATGTACTAGTTTGATGGTTAATAGCTCACATCGATGGGTTCTAAGATTAGAAACGTACTATCTTTTTCTAGGTTATTTTGTAGGCTCTATTCGATGCTGAATATTTGTTATAAAACGACTGGCACTCTACTTTTAATGATGTGAAGATGATAACTTTGCATCAGTAGTATTAAAAAGTCAATAAAAGTTATAATTTAAATTATCTTATAATAATTATATGACCTCAAAGTTAGTGTAAGAACTAAGCTGAAAAAAGATAGTACGTTTCTAATCGCAACGCGCAAGATAGCTCTTTTCTAATCGTAACGCGTGAGATAGGTCTTTTCTAATCGTAAGGCATGAGATACGTCTTTTCTCTTAGGGTCCATCGACATAATCGTTGATAGCTATTCAAAGTCTATTTATTGAACAGATATTTAAAAGAATTTAATATTATTTTCTGTCATGTAAGAATATGAGTATGTTAGTAGCATGGTATTAGTTTGGCTTATAAAGTCTGATAGAAGTCTTACTATGACCAGTGACCACTATGCCAAACTTCTCTTGAGACTCATAAAAAAACTGTATTAAAAAATATCATACTATAGTTAATATTCGTAAGAATAAGACTACATCAGTCTTTGGGATTCGATAGTGTAAAATTATTTCATAGAAATTCCATTAAATAGGAGACAGAAAATTATATGCAATCTGCAAATCAACGATATATTTTTGCTTCACAATTCCTAGCAAAAGTTCGACTACACAATGGCCATATCCAGACTCCCATCAGATTTGATAGACCAGACTAATTTCTTGATGTTCTCGTTATGCATTCAGTCGAACATTTACAATCACATCTCCATTCTCCAATTAGATCATCACGAGCAGCACGCGCCCTAAATATACAATCTTACACAACGCACTACAATTTCAATTAATTAAACACCAATACAAATGGAACCACTCAAGCTGTCAACTGCACAATACTACGAATCCTCGGTATAATCCATATCCCTCGCCTACAAACACTCTACAGGCGAACCACTACCACTGCTGCCTCTGCCACCGGCAAAGTCGATAATCCGCCGACGACGGTGAGCGCGGACAATGATTTTCTCGGGGCGTGCTCTCTCGAGAATCCCCTACAACGCAGCAGCAGCGCGCCACTCCACGCCCCCACGGAGAATACAGCGAAGATGAAAGAGAGACACGGACGCGAGATGTCTCGGTGCAAAGTCCGCGCGTCTAGTTCGCGAAAATTGGCCGATCTCCAAGAAGCCTTTTTCCACCTTCTTTTGGCGGCTATCGCATTCCGGTGGCGTTGCGCGTTTTGTGTCTACTTGTTGGTGGGTACGCAGTAGTGCAGGGGATCGTAAGTTGCAGTGTGTCGATCGGACGATTGGAGTTGGAGTTTCTTTTACGGCGTGGAATCTCTCTCTCCTCTCTTTCTCTTCGTCTTCTTGCATTATTCATCGCTGGAGAATTTCTATTTTCGACGTTGCCAGGTTTGCTAGAGTGTGGTACTGGCTGTTACGTACGAGACGAGCGTTGTACGCAAGGCTGTAAGGAGATTTGGTGCGCGAGGGGAGATGGGAGGTGTTCGAGGGGATGTGAAAGTATTGGATTGGAGCTGATGCTTGGTAGACTGCTTTTGATCAGTTAGAAATCGATTGGGATTTATTGGTTGACGTTTGTTTGACTGATTGCAAAGTTTAATGATGTGGCAATGGATGAAATGCTCATATAATTGTTTGTATACGATAGCTTTTCTGATTAATAGCAAATTCACGGATCATTTATATGTGCATTCAGCAAAGGTTCTAGCAAAATTATTAATAGATTCTTATCCTACATTCACTAGTTTTTTAGCAGCAGAATTAGAAATCGATTTGGATATCTCGTTTGACGTTAATTTGACAGATTTTGAAGTTTATTGATTTATGTGGCAATGCATGAGACATTTATATATTCTATTAATTACATTTTTTTTAGTTTAAAGTAGTATTTTCTAATTAATGACTTGATCATGTGCTATAATTATTGTGCGCGATGAATTAATCTTCCAAAATAATTATCAATGAATTTAAAGACTCATTATGTAGTTTTTTAGTAGGAAATTTACGTTTCTGTAACTTCTATAATAATTCATAAAAACCAGTTATCCGACTTTTTTTTCTTATTTCGGGTCATTACCAGGGCATTCACCTGAAACTTTTCGTAACGAAATCTTGAGCAAATAGAAGAATGAGAAAAGTCTTGTAAAAAAATTACAACTTAATTTTCGTTTATATTATGCTACTTTTGCAGCTTCTTGTACGTAATTAATTTGCAAATATGTACTCATTGATCAATTTACATCAGAAAACAATAAAAAAGCTAATTATGCTACTCGAATAACACATTGAATTAAGTATATAATTGTTCTGCTAATTAAGAGATAAAGATTTTTATTACATCCCAATGAACACAAAGTCGCCAGTGAGAAAAGAAAACGTTTCAGTTAGCAGGGCAAATCTTTCCCAGAACGTACAAACAAAGACAGGAGACAATTTTCAAATGAAAAAATACAATATTATATAACAAATTTTAACAATCCACTAAACATAAATATATCTATCTAAATTACGTAATTTATACAATGTAACGAAGCAACACAATTACCACCGACTAAATTCTAAAAGAATGAAACAATGACACCGAACCAAGCCCCAATTAAGACCGAACCCAAATTTTTCTTTCCAACAAACTCCAGCAGCAACAAACAGCTCCCGCTTCCCATAAAACCTCTGCACACACTCCATAAACGGCAGATTAATTAATACCCCTTCCTCCCACATACATAAAGCACACATCGTCGTCGGTCCGATTAATACCGAGAATTATCAACCTGGCTGCAAACACCGAGGCGTTCCGTAATTACTAATTACGCAGAGCCTATCTCCTCCGCGCATACACTTAATATACCGAGAGCCGCTGCCGAGCGAGAGAAAGAGAGAGAGAGAGAGAGAAAACCCAAGGACCTTTTCCCTGGAGCGTGCGCAAGCGGTCAAGGTGAAACTGGCTACGCTTTTCCCCGGGAAATACAAACATCGCCCGCGCGACTTCGGAGTATAGCACAGCTTCTGCTGTTACTAACGCCCCTGCCGGTGTGTGTTAATTAAGGGAGAGGAGAGGGACTACTGCTGCCGTATGGATCTTTAGCTCTTTCGCGCCAATTAAGTCGGCAGGGGGGATATATAGATTGTCCTTTGGAGAAGGAGAAAAAAGAGTGTGTGTGTGTGTGTGTATTGGGTCGATTGTTTTGTGAGAGGAACAATGGAGGTACGTGGCGATAGAGGAGATAGTGGGGAAGATTAAGAGATGGAAGATAGGGAATTGGTGTATATTTTTGTGTGTTTAATGCACGTTTTACTGGATGTTTATCGTGTTGTTGTATAATAATGTAGATGTATAAGAGGCTAGTATATACTGTAGTTTCTTAGGTTTGTATAATTATTTTCCAGTTGATATCAAAAAATTATAGTCATTGACATCTTGATACAAAAAAAGATATACATCTTGATACAAAAAAAAGAATTCTATATATTTAAAGAAATGCTTTATCCAATAAGAATCGCCTTGAATAAGTTATTAAGAGAAAAGTCGTGGTAAAATCGAAGCTTTTTATTAAGTTCAAAGGACTTGATATTGATTTAAAAAGAATCTTCTCCCAATATTGAATGTTGCGTCAATTTTACTTGAATCAAAATGATTCCTAATAACATGGTGAATAATAAAGCTGATGAACTATAATAAAAAGTTTTCATTCACAAATAGCAATTTATTTAAGATTAATTTTCTTAGTTCAAGAGACCATTTCTCATTCTCTGAAAGCAATTAAGTTGTTCTTAGATAAATAATTTAGAGTTTGTTTTCTTTTACTTAAATACAATCTAAATATTCATTATAAAAGTTGCAATATTAAGTATTTTTTATTTCAATTCAATGATAAATAAACCTTTAAGATGTTTAAGCTTGGTTATATAGTTTATACTGCGGGAAACGCTTGAATGGAGATTTTTTTAGCACGTGAATGGTTGAATGCAACGGACTTCAAAGGACCCTATTCTGAAAAGAATGTTTTCTCTCCGTCTTTTGACAAAAGTTGATTCGCAGCGTACATGCATAAATGAAAGAATATCCTTTTTTCTAAAAATGCATAAAGAAAATGTTATACAATAGAATCCTCTGATAACACTACAGTATCGTTTTTATTTAGCTTTAGAAATTTTATGGTCTTCAAAAGGATTATATTGAGTATCGTAATATTAAGATAATCATTTTACATTCAAAGTGTTGAATAATCGTAGACATTAAAAGAATTAAAAGAATCTAGGTTAAAACAATTGTGAAATATTAGCTATATCCGCAGGCATAAGACATACTGATACACCTCAGAAACGCTTATAAGTGATACGTTTACTAGCGTATCATTCAACACGTTTCATTCAATTTTAGCATTTCTCATTAATCATTTCGTTTTCTCAAGAGTTCGAGGCGTCTGTTGAATGTCCGTTTCGTAACCACGTTCTCTGCAGTCGTTTATTAAATTTTCGCCCAAAGGTTCTCTTTAGATCTGGAGCAGACGCGAAAAAACCGTCGTGCATCTGATTTGTCTAGCTGGATTCCTTCGGGCACTTCATGATTGCTTGCAAAAACGATTGCTGCACTCTGATTAATATTGCTTACAAAGTATATGTATTTTTTTGTTTTTGAGAGCTATTGCAGCTCGCTTAGTATGCGATTGAATGCTTCAATTCACTTCGAAAGCATGATTCTTATACTTTCAATTTTCATTGAGTATTAACAAAATTATATTTATTGAATTTTTTGCGTATAATTGTTTAAATTATTTCGATATTTTTCAATTTTATTCTTACTTTTCTCGGTATTTCTTTTTATAAGGTTAAATGCTTTAATTTGATTTAAAAAAATAATTCAAACAATTCTGATTTTCATTGTCTGTTGATTTCTTGCGTATAAATTACAATTATTTAAATTTATTAAATTAATTCTCCTTTTCTCTCTTTTATGAACTCAAAATATAAACTTTCTTTAGATAAATCTACTGCATTTGCGTCTGGTTATACTCGACCTTTATCTACTTTAATGCATTCAATCATTCATAATATTATCCTATCTCAAATAATACATTTTTCATAGAATTGTACTTTTATTAATATTTTATTTGGTTTTATCGATGCAGGATTCCATGAAAGTTTTTATAGCATTCACTTAATAATGAAACTTCTTGAATCACCGTCCAAAAATAAGCAATTGAATATTGCGCGTCATCCTGCTGTGTTTACACGAAACTTTTAAAAATACTCTTATCCGCCTTAAATCTTCGACTGGATTACGTTCCTTCTTTTAAACCATCCTTACAGCAATAACGTCACTTTCTTTATCCCCACACAAACATTTATTTCCAACCAAGTGTTTTCAATATAAATTTACAATCAAACTTCTCCACGACGATATACCCCAATACGTACAAAGTAATTAGGGCTACACCCCGCGAGATGAACGTTATTGTATGTGTGTGGATAAATAACGAGGCAAGCCGCGAGAGTTCGGGTCGCGTTCGCAGCGGCGGTGCAACACACACATATAGACTCGCAATTCTCCGCGCTGTCCGCAAAATCGAGTATCGGAAATCGATATTCCCGTCTGACTGGCTATGCCAGGCGGCGGAAGAAAAGCAAAAATCAGCCGTATATACCGACGCCTTTCTCTTCGATTTTCTCTCCAACAGCTCTCGCCCGTGTTTAGATACCGGTGTGCACGGGCATCCGAGTTGTTAAGAGGCCAGCTGTTGAAAAATTAACGCGTTTAGGCGGAATCGTGTTTTTGTAATTTTAGATTCGTTCGTTGCGTTCGCGGATAAGTGTCGAGTTGGTAACAATTTTATGAATTTGATAGTTTTGTGTTGATGAATATTAGAGAGAATTTTCTAATATAAATTATACAGAGGTATTTAAATCAAATTAATTGGACTGGAGCGGTAAACATTTTTTGCTACCTAGCTTAGAGATAATTTATAATATGATCCTTGATGGAGAAAACTAACGTGAGAATGGAATTTGAGAAATAATAAACGACCTTCATGTTTAAAAAAAATATTTTACACGTATTTAACTATCTATTTCGTTAGTATCATTATTACTTAACAATTTACATGAAAGTACCTTTTTTTACAATTATATTTTTAACCTAAATTTTGTATACAATTAGCTGTTACACTTAATTAGCTGTCTTCTTTCGCGATGACCTAGAAATTCCAACTGAATGATCATAAATATTTAAGAACATAAATACAGATTTTTCAAGAAGAAGGCAAAATATTTCACGTTTACCATAATACATGGTATCTAGTCTGGCACAAGTCTGGCATTTTCCATTATGACGGACTTTCGTTGAAATTATGTCATGAAAATTCATATATATATATATATATATATATATATATATATATATATATATATATATATATATATATATATATATATATATATGAATTTTCATGACATAATTTCAACGAAAGTCCGTCATAATGGAAAATGCCAGACTTGTGCCAGACTAGATATATATATATATATATATATATATATATATATATATATATATATATATATATATATATATAACAAATGAATGATTATAATAGTACACTTACGAGTTTTAATATCTTCCGGAATTGTACACAGTAGAAAAGTTTTTTAAAATATTGCAATCTTGCTTACAATTTACACAGCCTGCTATACTTTTGTTTTGCACTTTAATTAGCGAAAAGTTTAACACACACCGTCGAATACCAGACTTCTACCACCCTTACCATACCAACTCAGTACCAAACTAATTCCCTCAAAATACATCAATCAACAATTTGTTACGTCACAAATACAATTCGTAACAAATAGTAGAAAATTCTCATCGTTCGTTCCACCTGCCAATAGCCATCCACTCCAGCATCACGAATCATCGGAGAAATTCTCCCATGAATTGGCGAGCATGAAGAGCGCGATGCCTTCGGTCAGCGAACGCTGCAGCTTTGCCCCTTTCGCGATGCAACTGCCAGGCGGCCATTCACTTCGCTCCGGCGTAACTTCATTGTGCGCGAGCACGAGCGCAAGTGCAAATTCGTCCCCGTGGAAAATGAGTCGCGGCAACTCACGACGATGATGGGACGATGGGACGGAGGCGCGAGCGGTTAATATAATAGGGAGAAAATCGGCGAGCTGATGGCTCCTGCGTAAGATGGAATGAAGTCGATGTTGATTGGAATTTTTTTAGATTGAACGTGTTAGTGCGCAAAAGAAGTAAATTTTTGTTTATTTTGGGCAACCGTCTATAATTTTAAAGGACAGTTTTTAAAAGAGAAAGAGAAGATTGCGAGTCTTTGTCTTTCAGAAATCATATTTTTCAATTTTAATTATATTCTTCTGGCACGTTTTCTATAGGCGAGAAACCAAATGGCAATTCCTAGGCGAGAATGCAATCGACATTCACACGGTCACTTAGGAAGTAATGAGTTTAGCGATAGAAGTATGTGATGGTATTAAACGAAAATTTATTTATGAGTAACAAGAATGGTTTCTTGTTAAGTTCAGATATATGAGACATGTAACGAGTTCAGAAAATTTGAAAAAATTATTAAATCATGTTGCACCATTTTTTTAAATAAATGACTAAGTACTCGAGATATGAGAGTGGGGAGAGTCAATGACTCGTTTTCATTGAGTTCAAATGAAATGTATTATAATTACAACTTTTGCATACCGTGAAAGACTTTTAAAAGCCAAGTATAATATCTTACAAATTTAAAAAAGAAACATTTTACGCTATTTGCGTATAAGCAGCAACTTTCATTCATAATTTCACTAACTTATGAATGACATTATATATACGAGATACATAATTAAAAACTTTTTACAAAAGTGCAGCTTTCATTTACATGATATTTCTAAGGTAGATCATTTTAATCCTGAAATAACTGTGTTTATAAATTATTATTTTTCTCTTTCTACAGTTACTCATGTCACTGGCTTTCTCTTTCTTTCAGAATTATCCACATTTTTTCATGTATAATATGTCGTCATAATGTATAATTAATTGGAATACTTTCTTTTATTATTATTCATATAAATTAATAGTTATGTATCTCTTTTTGTTTCAGGTATGTACACCAATAAAGCAGTTTATATACTTTCTATACAATAAATTGTAAGTAAATATCTGTAATTTTGTTGGTGACTATATTTTAACAGCCGTGCCTTCACTATTCCACACTATTTCCAAAGATTATTTTGCTTATTCCATAAAAGTAGAATCAAAATTATAATATAGGTCAGGTAATCTTCAAATCCTGAATAATTTCGTCGAGCGAATAAACTAATAAACTGCTTTTACACTCTTTTAATAAAATGCAGCAAGCTTTTTGTGACGGACATTTTCTCCTCTCGTTCTCATTTCTCATTCGCTCTTCAAATTTATTCAAGGCAATAAATTTAATCATTGATTTAATGTACTTTTTCAATTTTAAACGGAAAGTAAACATACCAATGAGATAAAGCCTTAACATGTCTTTTTATAAATATTTAAAATTATTTTTATTTTAAATACTTTAACTTATTTATAACGTTAAATGTATAATCCTTTAAATTATTATAACGAAAACTATAAAAATTTTGCATTTTTGGTATTCGATGTCAAACTTTTTTACGATAAACTTCATTACTGAAAACTTTATCTTTAACTCATTTAAAAAAAGGAATGATTTTTTTATTATCTCATATTGGCAGATTTATAGCATACTTTCTTTGTAAACATTTCGAATTTTCAATACATTCTAATCAAATAAGAATAAATAGCTTTTCGAAAACACTTTTGAAGTCATCTTTCAGTGGTAGCATCTTTAAAGTTACGTGAAGTGTGAGGTTATAAAGAAACGTTTGCCAGCAAGAACTCTTTTAAATCTTGTTTTACTTACAAAGTTCAAATAGTTTGCTAAATCAGATTAAATTATCTATCCACATCATACAGAGAATGCCAAAGATAAAAAAAATATAAAAAAAACTCTGATTGTATAAAATCATTGACAAATTGTATAACCTTAATACAAAAGCTACCAACGCCATTCTGTATTTCCATCTAATAACAAAAACTTCCAATATCCTTACGACTTCCAGCGCACTTCACCCGCAAAATCATCTCTATTCTAAAAACATACGCATACGCACACCGAGCGAACACCTTTTTGCGGGCGACAGTGCAGGCGCGCGATTTTCTCCTCTCGTTCTCATTTCTCACTCGCTCGTCAAACCCATGCTAAACGCGCATGCACGTCATGTGCACGCGTATACACGCGCGTTTCGAGGCAATAAATTTAATCGCGCCGCGCCGCGCTCGGCGACTTAATGCGCGTTTCGGATCTCGAGCAGTCGTGTATTGTAACGTGAGTACATTCCGCGAGCAGATAAAACGCGCGCGACGAAAGGAGAGCTAAGGAGAGGTTGTTGGTTGTCGAAAGATGGATACGTTACGTGGAGGATTTTTCGACAAGTGTGCCATTGGTGTCTTGGGATTTTTATATGGGTTATTGATGCATGCGTTATGAATTATAGTATGTTTTGTATTTAAATTAAGGGGACTGAAAAATCTATATTTTCTTGTACGTGTACTCACTGCTGGATTCGCGGTAGCCAATATCAATGTATTTGACTTTAGTAAATAAATGTTGGGATTTACAAAAATGAATTGTTTGTCTAAATTAGAAGTGACGATTGAAAAGGTTGTCTTAAAACAGCAAAAATCATCATTTATATATTTAATCACTTCTAACTTTTTAGATTCAGTTATTTTATAAATTTCATTTTTATTTCAAAATTACATATTTCTAGAACAGTGTAGGACTTGCTATACAGTCAAATTTGTTCAAGTTATCTTTTAAAATCCTGTGATGAATACCTACACTGAGAAAACCATATCAAAGTTAATTACGATATCTTTATCGTAAAATTTTTCGAATGAAATATTATTTCAAGTTAATATAAATTTGCATTGCGTATTAAAATATGACATTTATTAATTTTTAATATTACGATTTTACACATCGTAAATTTTACTATACATTATACCGTAAATTCTACAATATATATCTTGCCAATTGCGGTATTGTTTTTTCAGTGTACAATAAAATATTATTTCTCATTCATAATACTTAAGATTTTTAATATATTTTAATGTGAAAAGAATATATTGTTTTATATTTTATCATACGTGTGATTTCCATTGCTTTTGATAATTGAAAGGTTAATTTTAATACATTTTGTTGTTCAGTGCAATAGAAACGTTTGATTTCTTTTCAGAAATGCGGTTCAATGCCATTAAGAAACTAAAAATGAAAAACTCTTTACTATCCCTGGTGGAAAATTAATCTAGAACTATGTAGATCTATCTAGTTTGCCATGGCAATAATCGAGGGCCTCGATAAAACCAGATAATTTTCTACCAGGGATTATGTTTCTTTTATAAATATAGAAATGAATGTAGTGATGTATGTGCTGCACTTTTTAGTTATTACACAAACACCCACTATTATCACCCTGCTCTTTATATTTTGTGCTAATAAAACACAGCATCTAATTAATTTATACTCTATTCTTCCCCGCAATAATTACACCATTATACAAATATATCCCTTTAAAATCCATCGCAAAAAATTTCTATCCCAAATTCAATATATTACAATTCCAGCGCTCAGCTCCGTCCCCTCCCCCAACCTCTACAGGAATCAATAAATATCCTGCCTTAGAGTGACACACTTGACGCAAATCGCCTCATACGTCGCAGGATGAGCACGGCAATCCTTTACCCACCAAACACGTACACACACACATACACACGAGTGTGCGCGCGCGCAAGCGTCCGGAAAGTGGGTTATCCTCGAATGAAACTCCATCCTCGTCGTCCTCGTCGCGTCGCGGCTTCTTCGATTTTCTCCGCGGGGCATTCGCCGCCAAGTGCCGATTCATTAAACTCTCTCTTCGCGGATCGACGCGCGAATATCCGTGTAGATATGCATGTATGTATGCGCGATTGGCACCGATGTGTCGCTGTCTGTTTTTTCTTCTTATTTCCTCTCTCTCTCTCTCGCTCTCTCTCTCTTGGTCCATGCGTGTATACTTGAGATACGAGAAAACTTGAATGTCGGGTGGGTTGACCCTCTTGGCACAGGATGATAAGATATTGCGGTGATGTTTCTTTTTTTTTTGGTGGAGGATGGGTTTTGAGTAAGCAGGTCGGGTAGGAGGTTTCGAGTAGGTACTTGATGTTTGGATCGTGGTTTGTTTAAGTTTTCGAGGGGTAATGAAAATAAAAAGTAATTAGGGTAAGTACACACTAGGTACTATGGATTTTTGTCGAAGACGACTTTGAAGCGAAGTAATTATCGTATACGAAGACAACGTCTACATTTCAAGTCCTTTTATCTATATTGAACGTTATCTACTTAGGAAGAAACTATTTAATGTAAATAGCAGATTTTAATTGAAATATTGAAATTAAACAAAAGTATATCGTGCTTTTATTACTGTCATGCATGTACGTATTAGCATGCCAAATGTTGTGGAAATTTCAATCACCGTTAATTCTCTTAATATTAAACAATATATTATAGTGTTATTTTTAGTTAAGGTATTAATGTATTTTAAAAGATAAATTCATAGTACTAAAAAATGATTCATTTTCAAACACTTACAAATCAAGAACGAAGTACACAATTTTTAACATGTAAGTGAATAACTGCAGCGTCAACTTAACCCCCCAATTAACCTTACTTTTAATATAATCAAAAGTAAGATAATTTGTAATTATTTGTAATCAATTGATAGAAATCAGTCTAATTCATAACCAGTAATAATCCATAACAATTAATATTTATTAATGGCGTATTATTGGCTATGAATAAGATTGATTTCCACCAACAGGTTATTGATATTATACATCAAAATAATTGTATGTTTCATTTTTGTAGAGTATACTTCTTTTTTTTAATTTAGATTACTTTTTACACTTTTACCCCACCTTAACCTATTTTAATTTTTGTTATAAAATTATAAAACTATAAAAAACACTAGAAACTTTATATTTTCTAAGAAGAAATTCCGTTTCTATGTAGGATTTGAAAAAGCTTTCAAATAGAGATCCATAACGCGGGATACATAACCGTAAATCGTAAGAAACTCGCGATAATGTATATAGAGAGAATTTATTTCCTCTATTTACTAGAATGAGTTCAGTCACTCTGTAGAAGAAAAGATTTATTAAAGTAAAATGTGAACGCTTTACTGTCACTCTTTCAGACGGTGAAATTTTCTTCGGAGAAAATAAAATTCTACTGCATCACGAAAATTCCCGACAATTCTTAAATAAAATAGTAAAAGGAATAAAGCATATAAATCAAGAATCTAAGACTATCACTGCCTCAAAATCTTGCACAGCAGCTCATAAATCTCTAATCACTATAAAACTATACAATCCCAAAAAAATCGCTCCATTCAACCTCGCTAATTACTTCATTACGTAACGCCCGTTAATTAAGCCCCCGACAAAAATGCCTTCGCCCGTTCATCGATGCGACGCAAGGCGCATTATCCAATCCATAACGCTTTTACAACAATCTCCTCGCAGAATCTCATTCCCCATCCTCTCATCGACATTGTTCCCTAGAAAAGAAAAAAGAAACACAAAAGACAGACCCTTATCATCGCGAATTCCCGCGAAGTATTCATTCGCTGCGGACCGCCGTGCAGCGCTCTACAAAAGGACAATATACCGGCGCGTGTCGAAACCTCGCGAGTCCTGAATTCCACTACCGATATCTGTTCCCTCGCTTGCAAAACCACGGAAACATTCAGGCGGCTCGATTTTTCCGAAAAAGCGTACATACATCAGTGGCGTACACCACGCCGCGAACAATCGAGGCCCCCGAGGCGTCGCCGCGTATAAACGATAATCCGGCGGTGCACTGGAAGGCAGCGCGCGAGTTAGAAAGGCGCAGAGCGCAAATGTTTGTCGCACGTTCGCGAAAGGTATCTACGAGAGAGAGAGAGAGAGAGAGAGAGAGAGAGAGATAGCGAGTGTATAAGTGTATACGCTCTCTGGAAAAGGCCTGGGCACGCGCGCGGCGGTTAGGAAAGTCGCTCGATTTTCTATGCAGCTGCTGGTTTCTCGATGGAAACGCGAAAAGCCATAGGCGAAGCCATAGGCGAAGCCATAGGCGAAGCCATAGGCGAGACTGGTTTTACGGGAATGCGCGGGGACTCGGATATTGCCGGATTTGGAGGATGAAAATGCCGAGTCGAGTGAGTTTCTTGGAAGGGAATTTCACCGGTGAATTGCGGCGGTTTAGGGGAATACGAGGGGAGTTGGAATGTAGGCCGAATGACGAGATTACTGTTGCTTTTTATTTTTCTAGATTTGTTGCATTTGGTGATTCGGTGTAGCACTTTAATTTGTGTATTGATAATTACTGAACGCGTCATGATCTGAGAGTATGTAGTTTCGATCGTTGGAGTTTTCAAAATTAATTATTATGGTGCTACTGACACTAATGATCAATTAGAGAATATAAAATAGCTCTTAACAAATTTATATATAAAAATCAAAATGATAAGTGTTTTAAGGAATTGCTTAATTGAATTTGCAACTACATCAGCAACTTTGCGGTACTTTAATAGTATAGGTGTCAGTATTTTGTATATTATTTTAATGAATTTCGAAAATTTCTCTTCGCAATCGGGAGCAATTCATCTCACGATAATAGGGAGCTTGCATGAATTGTAAATTCATTTTTATTCGATAATATACTTAAAAATAATTAACTTTCCCAGACAGTTATTTTAATGCCTTATTTATTTATTTATTGATAGTAACATTTTAGATCACTATTTGAGTCGATGTCACCTGACATCATCAACACGAGCGTCGAACACCGTAAAGCCAGCGTCACCGCGGCGACTGTAGGTACTAAACATTAGGGCTGCGAAGCCTTGCTGCAGTCCGATTAGTACCTAGAGTCGCTACAGTGGCGCTGGCTTTGCGGTGTTCGACGTTCGTGTTGATGATGTCACGTAACATCCATTCAAAAAGCGATTTAAAATTTTACTGTTTTCAATGCGTTTTAAATAAATAAATGAGACATATAAAAATAAAACATTCAACTACGCCTTACTTTTTCATGTTACTTTATCGGTTTCCTATTTATACTTGATACTAACATTTTTAAAACTACAATAATTAAGATTTTATGTGACTATTTTTAATTGCCTTTTTGATTTTTATCAACATACATCAGCTGGAGTCTGATGACCTATTGTCAGAACCAAGTAAGAACTAGTCAAAGCTAAACCATCTCAGATATATCCTGATAAGATCCAAAACGCATTCTGGAGTTAAAAATTTGCAACTTTATGATGCATTTTATAGCATCCGACCGGAAAATCGTTTCAATATTCAACATTCAAAGTTTATGCAATACTTTTTCTCCGTTCCTACTCTAATGAAACGATCTACATTCTAATGTACGCATTGCACATAAAGACCAATAAACAATTGCGATACCCATAGAAAATGCTTTAGTTTCCCTGCGCTCTGTTTTACAACGCTCTTCCGCGAAACGGCCACATATCAAGAATCCAATAACACCAGAATTTTACTACCATTTAACCGTGCATTTTTCTCTCCGCGTAACAAACGCCGCCGCCGAAAAATCCATTTCCAATCTCCCCGTCACAAGCCACCGTAGTTCCACCAGGCCAAATCTCTCAGCGCCAATAAAAGCCCCTCTCTTTCTCCCATACACATCCACACACTACCTCAGTGCGATTTCTCTTCTACCGTGTGTGCGTGTACCATAGGAACGAGTCAGCCAGCGAAAGAAAGAAAAACGTCGTCGCAACGACGCACTTTCGTACTGCAGCAGCAACGCAGTGCCATATAATGTATGCGCGTTTAATCGTTTTCTTCCAGGATATTGTCTCTCCTTCTCTTTCTCCCTCTCCGTCTTCCGCAATGGAAAACGGAGAGAAAGACTCTCTCGTCTGGCTCCGTCTTTTTTTTATTGCCCGGGAATCTGGAGCGTGCGAATTGACTCCTGTAATTGACACGTCTGCGCGAGCGAGCGCGGCTTTAATAGATGCCATTCGCGTGTTTCATAACTTTCTCTAGGCCGCTGCTATCGGATTCGCGGCAGTGGCGCACGCGCCGATGCTGTGGGTATGTCGGTACTATGGATATCTGCAGTGGAGTGTGTACTTATTTTTATGCAAGATGATAGCTGCGTTGTGTGGATATGGGGTAGATGATAGAGGAGAGTTATAGGTTTGCCGATGGGCTAATTGGGATCGGATCGGTGTCTCCGGTGTATTGTGCGCGAATCAAGGACTCGCTGGGGGAATTGGAGACCTTTATTGAGGATGGTTAATTTAACGGATGCGAAAAGGAAAGATTGATGATTTACAGTGGTATCTAGATTTAGAATGATTTTCTTTGGATGGTAAGAAGCATTATTTTATTTTTTATTGATTTTTTAATACAAACAGGGACAAGATTCTTAAAGTTGATATTATTCAAATGTGATCCCTTACAAAGAGATCTTCACAATGAGAGCACGTGATACCGTTAAGCATTACACTTTGCTCTTATTTGTAACCAATTCCTTATAAAGAACGTGAACAAACGTGAATTGGCTCATCAATTTTATTAAAAACTAATTTTTCTAAAATAATGTTTTACTAATTCGTATTAAATGCAATATCAGCTAAACTTCTTATTTTAACTACATCTCGTAAAACCTGTCAACCAGACCAGTTTTATCATCCTTGCGCATCTGAAATATGGACTTTGCTTATGGTTATTTGGAGTTTGGTTATACGGTTATTCGGTAGATAAGGTTAATATTTTTAAAATTGTAAACTAATCTAATTTAACGATTGTCATTTTTAACACTTAATTAATTTGCAAATGAACAAACAGATCATTTTCTTCAAAACTTCGTAGATAGAGATTTCCAAAATTCAAAATGGCTGAACATATTCTTAAGTACCATAAGTGAACATTTTATTAGACCTCTTATAACTCAAGCATAAGAAGCTCTATACCTAGTGGGAGAAATCTATTAAATCCTATTCACCAATACAAAAATTGCAAATACATCCTATTCGCAATAAATTAAATTATTATTATTATTATTATTTCCTATTTGCGAATAGAATCTTTTCATATTTGGAAAAAGGAATTAATAGGATTTAATAGATTTCTCACACTAGGGTTAAATACAGAATGGTAATTTTTGTTTACATTTACTTGTACTCCTCAAAAGAAAAAGTCGTAACCAAAAGAACTGAACCCCAAAAAAAGCACGACAATACTAAACCATTCTCGCCCCTCGAATTGCCCCAACAACGCATAAACACATCCTCTCATCTCTCCCCAACAGCTCCCTGGAAAAATTCCAAGCATCCATAAGAACCCGCCACACTCCTCTTATCAGCTCCCGTAAAGCCCGTGTTTACAGCACTCCCGACACCTCCACCAACCTCACGGCAAACCACCACAGCACTCCCCCCAAATCATCATACATAATTTAACTTCACACATACAAGACGAAATCGCTTCTCCACCTCCTCCGTGCAGCATTAAAATTCCAATCGCGCTCCGGCGGCTTATACCTACTGCCGAATTCTAGGTGCGCGTGATTTCGACAACGCGAGGGGGACCGCAGCGATTCGTATTACGAAATCGCCCACACAGGGATTTGGATTACCGAACGCACGGGCGGCGGCACGCGTCGCCCGGGGAACAAAAAAGAAGTGAAAGGAGTCTCCCCGGGGAGAGCGGAGCGAAGTGGGTAATTAGCATCGATGCCGGCTCGTCCTGTGCGCCGGAGTTTCCGGTGAGCGTGGGCTGTCTCTGGGATTTGGGGAATCGTAGTGCAGGTGTGTACAGGGAGAAGGTTGTGCTGGATTTGGGAACGGGAGGTCGCGAGTCATGCTTTTTAATTAGGAGCGGATTTATTGGAGTTCTCTGTGAAGTAGTTCGTAGTGAGATATGGATTTTTTTACGCGTGATGCAGAGTAATTTGATATGTGAAGATTACGGAATTTTTGGTGAGGTATATTGTTAGATTTTAAACTGATGCTATTGTTTTGTGTCCTGATAAATTATAAGCGAGTGTTCTTCAATTTTGTAATGTTCAAATGGAAATTGTTTGATATTATTACATCTCGATTTAAATTATTGTGTTGCTTGTATAGTTTCATAGTGATCATAATTATTAAATTATATGACACTTTTTCTAGTCAATGAATATACAATATAGGTTCATTATAAGCACATTAGTCAACTTTATGTTAATTATCTAATTATGTAACAATTTATGTACATCTCTATAGTTCGCTCTAAAATTCGCTCAACCTTATGCAATATTCGCTTACTTCTGTTAATTTCGTTACTCGAAACCACATCCGTTATTATCAAATATTGAAATGTATAATATCGTTATGTATTTAGTACATCTGTATCTTGAAAGTTATTCAAGTCTGTAACGCAAAGATAAAAATCGACTTTGCTTTTGTGAAGACATCTTTTTCCAACTGCCTGCATAAATTTGTAGTTCGTCGTTGTGCTTGTGTCTAAGCATAACCATTCATCATCTGTTCATATAATGCAAAGGTCTTTATTTTATAGCACTATTAATCTATAAGATAGGGTTGCTGTACTTTACCAATAAATGGTCAATCATCAGTGAATGACCACAATAAAAAAAAAAAATTTTAATTATTAGAAAATTAATTTGATTGCTATTGTAAGTAACGCAGAACAATTCATCAGTACTACTATAACGACGAGAATGCAGAATTGAATTGCTTAGATATTTTAGAACGAATAGGAATCACTCATGACCTGTAAAACTAACTCGCCTTGATTGTGCATTCACGAATTCTATTTAACAACAATAAAAAATCTATTTATGAAGTTGATAAACACGACTCTACGTTCTAAAAAAAGTCTTTAAAAATCAAAAGTTAACTTGTAAATACTGTTTTCGCCAAAAATAAAGAAACAAACCAGCAATTCTCTGCATCTTTTGTAAAGAATTTGTAATTGTTCATCATAAATAAACATTTTCAATCCACCGCCGTTTCATCTAGTTCAAACAATCTCTATTCGATCTAATTTATTAAATGATATATGTACTACCTAATTCTATATTACAAGAATACAAAATTTACATTCACGAATATACCACTCTAGCATCTAAAAGAACGCTTAAAAAAATGCAAAGTCAACCTTAACACTGTCTCTCACCAGAAACAAAGAAACGAACCTCCATCCAATTCCCTCTCCAACCTCTGAAAAAACCTTTTTCTTTCCTCCAGCCTTACACCAGCACCATAGTAATTGAAGCCGGTGTACCACAACCGCCGCTACTGATGGCAACGATACGCGACCTTCTCCTCATCCTCCCCTCACACACAAGAACTCCATATACCGCTGTTCTGCCGTAAGCCGGAGGCTTCCCTCTTTATTTCTCTATTTCCTTCTTTCTGGCGTTCAGCTTCAGCTTCAGCCCGACGCCTCCTCCCCCCCCCCCCCTCTCACACATGTACGTACGCATATACGCGGGCCGGACGGAAATACGCTTGGCGAAGTTCCTGGAGTAGAGGCATGAGGCAGAGGCAGCATGTGCGCGAACGTTCAACTCTCTCGGCTCGCGGCGCTCGTTCACTCGCTTTTTCAAGGCGAGCTCGTCTTCGCTGAGTCTCTCTCTCTCTCGGAGAGAGAGTGTATATAGGTTTAGCTTTAGCTTTAGCTTTAGCTTTAGCTTTAGCTTTAGCTTTAGCTTTAGCTTTAGCTTTAGCTTTAGCTTTAGCTTCCTAGGCGAGCGTGGAGTGTATTAATTCTAGCATGACCTTAGGCCGAGTGAGGCGCGAGCGAGTTGCGAGGAGGAGGGAGCGAAATAACGAACCGTTGGTTGCTTGCGAGCAGGGAATCGCCGATGGGCTTGAGTTTGCTTTGTATGGATGTTAGATGGAGAGTTTGAGTGGATTTGGATGGATTTGGAAAGACGGTTCTAGGAGTTTAGCAGTTTCTCGAAGAGAGGATAACAATTTGAGATTACAGTGTTTTCTACCTAAATGGTGAGATTGTTGAGTTTGCATAATTATACATGTTTTAATGCTTTATTGTGAGAATTGTTTTAAATGTGTATACTAAAGAAATAAGAGGAAGAAACACTGAAATACTCATTCATTCTTCTTAAAATAAAATACTGTCTTAGTGTTCTTATATTTATAGGTTGTAGCAGCTTTCAGAAAATGCTAAAACTCCTTTTTTTATAGTTTTAAATAATATTTTGAGGTTATATTTGGCTCGCGCTTCCGTAAAGGGAATATCTTCTTTGTTACAGCTTTAACTTTTATTTGAAATCTTATTTTCACGTGTTTCAAACATCGATTCTAACATTTTATTTCGTTCTATACATTCTGTAACATGGCGACCTGAAAATTCCAGCGTACATATAGGCAATACGAATAATGTATCGAAAGATGTAAAAAAAAAAACTTGTTTTTCATATTTCCAATTTGAACTGCAGAAATTCGTGTTCTCTTGTAAAGTTTCTGGAGTGAAAAGGTCGATTTCGCACTCTAGTAAAGCTGAAATATGACCGTTGCTTTTTGTGGTTCTTGTTTTATTTGTACATACTGAAAACGAAAAAGCAGCTTGCTCGGATGCAAATTAGCCTCGAAAATAGTAAAACAAAAAACTCTAATTATCTAAATGTATTTTTTAATGAGTGTATATAAATATATAAATATATAAATATATAATGTATATAATAATTATTGCCGTTATAATTGAGACATTTAAAGTATTTTTTTAACAAGATGAACGTGGTTCGGAAGAGTTTACTAAAATGATAAATTACTGTACTTAAAGCAGCGCATAATTTGAGCTGTATTGCAAAATAATATGCTTGATTTTTTATCTTTGTAAGATCATAATGTGATCTTCCCATGCGCACCATTATTACGTTTATTGTACGGTTTTTGGTTGTTTAAGTATTTTTTTCTTCTTTTCATTTTCCTTTGAAAATATCTATTATATTTCGAACAATATCTTACGAACTTGACTTATTGCGTACAAAGAGCCTACAAATCGATTGAAAACGAACATACAATTACGCTGCAGCATTGAAACTTGTGATTCACAACTTCTTTCTCCGTACGACCATACAACATCGAAAAGCCCTCGACAACTTCATTCGCATGACTCAGAGACAGCCGACACGATTCATCTGTTCAGGATACACATTATATGCAGTTGCAGCCACCGACGAAAAGGACGTGCATACATATACATACATAAGGTAGTGGACCCGGTTCTCGATAGGTACCCAGTTGTCGATAACTCGAAGGAATAATACGATTTTAGATATATTTTGAGCAATTTTTCGGTACGAGAAAATTATTTCTATATTAAGAATATATCACTGAATAAATATTTTGAATTATAAAAACTCAGTTAGCGCTACTTGTTAAATAGAAATTCACACTTCTTGGCACTCTCAGATTTGATGAGTTTCTCAACGTTTCCTTAATCACGACCGTAACAAACAGTAAACTTTAAAGTGACATTTTTGTAATAAATAGAACGTTTTAAAAAACTTTAAAGCCAAGATTAGCTTTAAATTCATCAAAATAAGCGTAATCAAAAAGTTAAATTTTGATTTATTTACTTATAACTATTTTAATTCATATATCGACAACTCCGTCTTAATTATGCGTACGTACCCAGTTGACGATAGTCAGATAATATATACAAAATACAAATAAATTTTTCTTTAAATGTTATTTCAATGCTTAAAATTACTTAAGCACTACTTTTAATTAATAATTATGTAATTATAATAATCAAAATGTGTATGTTATTCAATCAAGTTTTGACATAACCTAGAACCTAACCTGAATAATGGGCTTGTTGGTATATCGAGAACTGGGTCTTTTGCATCTATCGAGAATTGCTCCGACTCGTAAAATGGTTATCGACAACTGCTCCCTCGGATTATTTTTTGGTTTATTGAATTTAGAAGTAAACATTACGTTAAAATTTCGTCTTTTTCGAGTTATTTGCTAAATAAGTATATTAATTAATAGTTGAAAACAAAAAATTTCAATTTTTTTAAAATTAAAGCATTTTTTATAGCGAAATAAGTTGAGTCTGTTACTAAGCTATCGAGAACAGGGTCAACTACCTTAATACACATTTGCTCTAAAAGAAGAAATTCATATAATAAATTTTTATAAGTTATTATTAAACATTTTTGTAAGTTGTATGTAAGTTTTACATTAATATTAATTAGGTGTATTGATTAAATATTTTTTCTTTTCTTTCAAACACTACAATTTTGATTAATGCTAACGCCACACTAGGTCTGAAAGACCTATTGACGTTTAGATCATTCATATTTTAATTTAAAATATATTAAATTAAACATTTTTTTATTGTAGCTCAGAATATCAAAAATATGATGGTAAGATAGTTCTGATGGTTATTACATTGAAGATAATTTAAAAAAATAAGTTGACAATTATCACATGCACTTTAAAATGACTCTGGGTCTAAAATACCCACTATATTGTTAAATAGTTACAATAATGACTATCAGCTTATCATATATATTGGATCCAAAGAAAGTAATAGCTCTTTGCTTCTTCTTATTTTCTCTTGTTATTTCTTCTTAATTCACTATAACACTAAGAAAGATTCAATCATTATTAAATTCAAGCATGAAAATATTG
The DNA here is from genome assembly GCA_949152435.1 of Gastracanthus pulcherrimus. NCBI lineage: Eukaryota > Metazoa > Arthropoda > Insecta > Hymenoptera > Pteromalidae > Gastracanthus > Gastracanthus pulcherrimus. Next base: position 16,241,556 of record OX424575.1, read on the forward strand.
AAACATTAAAAAAATCATTTAAAAAACAGCGTAGGCACAGTAAGGAATTCGGAACAGGTTAACTCGCTGCCACGCACGGCAGCATCAGCATAGAACATAGATTATCTCTCTCTCTCTCTCTCCCTCCTCTCACATAATAAGCGAGGAACGACGAGGAGAAGGTCGAAGGTGACGCGAAAATCCGTTAGGTCCGCGATCACGTCTCGTGCACTGGTGTTGTACACCCATACATACACACACACACTGTACATCCGTGTGGCGAAATGTCGTTGCTGTCGAGCGCCTCCGAAGAATGGCCAGCGAGAGATATCGAGTTGGAGATTGTGTACACTGCATCTTCGACCACACTGGACGTCTCTGACACGAAGACCTACAAAGGAGTGTATATACCTTCTTCCTCTGCTGGTGGTTGACCAATGCTGTATAAACGCGCCCAAAGCTGGTCAGCTGCCGATGGCACGGGCCGATCGTTAATATATTTTTCTTGGTCCGTGGGTGGGTGTGTGGCGACTTGGTGTGTTTCTCTTTTTTCGATTATCGGAGCTTCCGGTCGAGTGGCGTGAGTTTTCTCTCTCGCAGGCGAGATTGCGACGGAAGTGAGGACATTATATATTGTGCAGCGGGCGATTGTTCGATGCTGGGCGAAGGTGAGGCGCCTGTGATTTTAAAGAGCAGTGGTTGTGGATGATTGGACTTTCGTTTCTTTTTTTGATTTTGGACTTTCGAATTTTTGGTGGTCGAAATATGGAGGTGATGAGTTGATGAGTTAATGATCGCTTGTGCCGATGACTTTGGGAGAATGATTGATGTAATTGTACGATTTGACGTGAAGGTAATGAAGAGTGTAAAGATATAACATGACAAAGTAGGTGTTGTTAATCAATTTCGGTACTTCGACAAAGGTTTTGACATTTCAGAATATGTTATGTCCTACATTTATTATTTGTAGCTGTAGTGAATACTTTTACAACTCATAAGAGAGAGACCTCAGACCTTATATCTGTTCATCTTTTGTATAAAAAGCATGATGACATCCAAATAAGGACTATATTACAATACTTGCACACTTCAAATGGATCATAATAGTTGAATTCCTTTCTAATCGGTATACTGTAAACTTAGGAATCTAATATGGGACATTCGAATAGTATAATGTGGCACTTTGAAACGCTGTGTCATTCAGAATAATTGTAAAACTAAATTCTTCTTTGACGTTTTATCAAAGTGTACATATTTAGCGTCTGGTGGTTCACGAAATAAAAATAGGAATGTGTCTGAAGTCAGATTACACTATCTGCCAAACATGGCTCACAATAATAAAATTCCTCATTAAATCTTTAACATCTTGACGCACATGTTCATTCATCGTTCTGAATTTTTTTTTTCAACGCCAACGCCAATTATCATATTTTTCTTCTTGACTTAAATTAGCATCAATTTAGCTTCATGCGCAATCTTCACCAAACGTACAAATAATCATCGGTAAGTTGCAGCATTGAAGTTGAATTAGCACCAGAGTGATATATACGTTGTGGGTGTTGCGTTTTTCTTTAGGAACGTAGGCTCTGATTAAAATTGTTTGGAGCGACGAAATTTGTTCGCTGCAAGAATACAAAAGTCGAAAGAATTGAGAAATATTCGATACTTGCACGTAACATTTTACTTTCGGCATGCGTAGGCTCCACGGGTGCAATCGGTGCATGGAATTATAATCTGACGATTCTTTACGTAATGATCAGAACAAAAATGTATGTAAATTCTTTGAAACTCAAATGGTGCATTTTATTTTGACATATTCTTTGTTATGAAACAATCCATTTCATAGATCATGGATACATTTCATTAGATTTCGTATATATCGTCATGAACCCAGTTCTTGATCAACCTGAAGCGATTGTTGAACAGTATTTATTTTCACGATAATAAAACTTTATAAGAACTTTAATTCTATCCAAGTAGATTTTAGAATAGTAATTATAACAGTCGAACCACTTTACATACATTTATTTAGTTTTGAATTCACTTTAATTATTTAAACACGAAATTTATCAACAACTGGATCTTAATCAAGATCTGATCTGCTACGGTAATCAATAAACTGCAAGCTTCGCAAGCCGGATATTTCTTCAAAAAACATTAATTCCATACAGAAGCTCGCACAAAAAGGAATATTTCAAGTACTAATTGACGTACATATCGAAATCAGTTCCACGTATTTTAAATATTCTCACGGAATCCAATCAATCTTATCGGCGTGCAATCAACTTGAATAATAGACCTCGATACGTATCCCCCGACGTCGCGCATCGCCCAACTTATTAAATCACGTGATAAACATCGACTCGATCGACCGACAATCGTGAACCGCGCGACAATTGAAAAAAAAAACCCCAAACCACCGTACACCTTACACACAGCGTTATTCAATAAATTCCTGCGCTAGACTTTTCTCCACACCGCGATACGATCTAATAAAATAGCCAACGAAAGGACCGCACGGTTCCTAAAAAATTCCTAGACCTGTGTACCTCACACATCTACACAATATATATATACGCGCGGCCTCGTTTCACCTCACGTAATACATACCACACACATACAACCTAAGACACACTTCCGATTAGACGCGACTAAGTATCTTACGCGAGAGTTTTATCGTGCGGTCGATCCGATCGAACTCACTTACACACACACACATGCACTCGTGCTCCAGAGGCGCTTACGTAAGTGCAAGTCTCGCCCAGGTAGGTATATACATCTAACCTATCTGCGCGCGCGCGCGCGTGGTTCTCGCCATTTCGAGCGAAAGATATATAACGCGCACCTGGCTCCGAACGCGGCCTGATAAGGTGTGTCTGTGTGTGTATCTGTATCCCCGCCCCGCGCTCTCTTCTCTTCGCATGCGCGCGTTTTCTCGAGGTCTGTGTGCTCGTGTAGAGGGAGAGAGAGAGAGAGCGAGGTTGAATGCCATTATCCGCGAGAGCGGAAAAGTGTGCGCGCGCGCGCGCCCGCGGCGACCCACATTGCGACGAGGTGTCGCGTGTGCGGGGTTCGGTTCGGGGATGCGTTGTGTTTCCAATTTGTAGCGCGACGAGTTCCAGCCGAGGCCTGAGTGTTGGTGGAGAATGCTTGCAAGTGTATGTAGTGGATTGGAATGCGAGTGTTGCTTGATAAGAGGCGGGAATGCGCGGATGCGAGTTTGAGAGAATCTGGCGGTTTTTCGTGTAGATGTTGTATTTTGGTTTTACGTAGAATTGAAGACAATGATTTGCATGCATTTTTTCAGTTGAGACTTAATAAAGGATGAGTGACTTTGGGACTGGTTTGTAAATTGCTTAGCAGTACGAAGGGTTGCTTCCTTTTTTATTTACCAGTCGGATTAGACGTGAGACGCGCAATGAATATATTTTTAAATTTTTAAATTGGAACCTGTAGATGTCTTGTATTTATAGAAACGCGGCAACGAAGTTAGTCATTTTCCCGTGAGACAAGGCTTAATTGGTGTTTAAAAGAAATTGAGATTATGTTAGAATATTAAAAAGAAATAATAAAATCGTGGATTTATGTTTAGATTTGTACTTTTTAGGAGATTTTTTATTCGACTCTATGAGTTTGAACCACAATGATGTAACGTAAGAACGGTATCATGGAGCTAACGGTTTTTATTATACTTACAAATCCCGTATTGTTCCAAGGGATTGATCATTTTACTCCCATTTAGTAAATGAGTAAAATCAACGACATACATGCGTGAATGCAAAATTTTTTCTGTATTGATAAGTCTTGTAAAGCGTGTGGATACAAAGTATGATAGTTGCATGAAAATCAACCTAATATTGTATTCAATCTACATAAAATTTCATGACATTACCTATAAAAAAATATTTATTAACTTGTATACTATAATAATTGTTTTAATAAATTTAATATTTTCTTTCTAAATTGCTTAGGTTGCATGATTCTGTTATAAAAGAATCACTTGGTACAAGCACCTTGTGCTAAATACTATCTTCTAATTACCACCACTTGTCTTAACCACTGCGGCCTAGTTGTTGTTGATGCTTGAACTTAATATCCACGAAATTGTTTATTCTTGCTATGGCGCAGTAGAATCTGTATCTTTATATTTCTGCTAATGTAACCGATGAAAAATGTGAAGGTATTGATAGAAATAACATTGACGAAGATCGCAAATCTTTCTCAAATATCCCTCTCAAAAAGGCTAAATATATTTTTAATACTTCTTTCGTAACAGTACTATTATAAGATTCTTTTTTAACTTTTTGAGATTATCGTATTGACGAATAATTACCAAGTAATTCGGCCTTAGAAATTTTGTTGAATATGACAGACTTTATGAAAATTAGTCATAATTAGTTGTCAAATTAGAACAAATGCTAAAATTCATACTTTTTACGTACATTGTAAAACGGCAAATGTAAAAATCGTGTACAAAGATACATTACTGGATATATGAAAAGTTATTAATTCAGTAATGTCATTTTCCATGCATAGTGTAATTGTACACAACCCATAACTATATATTTTTTAAGAAAGGGCCCTCAATTGATAATTCAACAGAACGGTGTAAATTGCAACTGCTGAGTGCTGGGAATAAGGCGACCCCTACTGAGTTAGTGATTTTTACATTCCCAGATTGTGTGAAAGTACAGCTTTCAGTGTAGTAAAATTCAACTTTTTTGTGTAAAATAACACCTTCGACATGAATTATACTAGAAATTAGAAGACCTGAAAAATTTCGGAAACTCGTGCAAAAGTCGGTTATTTGGGCATTTTGTACTTAATTAATTAGAGGTTTACCAATAAATTAAGCTTAAAGTATACTAGAAAAAAAAACGAGTACTTACGAGCTCTAGATTCAATTATTTTAGCTTGCATATTTTCAACCTAACCTCAAAATCTGAGCTGGAAATCGGGAATGTGAAATTACACACGAGCATTGAAAATTACATTACTGAGCAGTGTAAAAGTCATCTTCCCAGCAGGGGTCGCTTTATTTCCACAGCTCATCAGTTGAATTTTACATTTGCATTTTCACAGTGTATTCATACTTTTGACAACCATTGTTATTTTTCCGCCCATTCATCCAAAGCTCATCTTTCGAAAACAACCCTTATTACACTTAAAAATAAACTATCAACCTATGATACAAAACAAAATCGCATACACCTAACCCTCCCTACCCATAAAAACCATTACCCAACCAAACCACCATTTTCCAAAACACCGCAAAACCCATTGCGCACCCAACAACTCCGTTACCTACTCCACGTAACAACAACCACATCTACCTATCCTATATCCTACCTTCCACTAAAGTCATCGAACTCATAAAACTGAGTTACGAGCTCCGAAGAGAACCTCACCGCACCGCCCGACCATATAACCCTCTACACTCGCGGCAACCGGTATACACAAGTGCACCGCGTATATACATTTTCGGGCGTTGTACAAAAAGAAACCCGCAAGGAAACAGCGGCTCGCGCGCTACGTGACCTTGGAATGGAAATCGATAGCCGCGGCCACTTGACGCCGCTCGAGTTTCAGTTTCGCAGGGGGGAGCAGGTGAAAGCTGCGCGAATTCCTCCCCTCTCCTGTAACGATTCTTTTAAATTTTGCGAACCGCGCGCGTTAATTTCGCCGCCGTTGCCGTCGACTTATTGTTTTGACGTTTTTTTACGTTGTTTACGAGTTAACGAGGTAAAAAAGGAACGCGGAGGAATGGGAGTGCACGGAGCGGTGTCTTTAATGTGTCTTTTTTTTTGCGAGGGGTTATGAAAGGCGCTGGGTGTTGCGTAATTAATTTAGGAACGGGAGGAGGAAGTTCTTTTTTGATTGGGGTAAAGCGGTGAGTGCGGGTTTTGTTTCGGTCTTGTTTGTGGGTTGGGGGTGCGGTCGAGTTTTTGAAATTGAGGATGTAGGATTTAGATTGGATATAAATTGATTATTGATTCTGGGGATATGTGTGTTTGTGGAACTCGGCGAGAGGTCTGGCTCGAAACGGTTTTGTAAACGACGAAAAAAGAATGCCGAGGCACACCTCTGCAACCACATTTTTCTTGTATTTCAGGTCATGCAATTTGTGAAAAATGAAAATCGAACACGCGAAAAAGAACTTATGACGTCTTTTTACAGCTAGGTTAACTGGGATGTTAATAACTCGGCTCCTAAGAGTGCAAATATTTTTCTTCAAAAGAGAAAATTTAAATAGACGAAATAAGCTCTAAAAGTGGTACTCATTGAAAGCGATACAAAATAGAGCCCGGGCACATTTCGTCGTGTGTTCGTCATATTTGGGCGTATAACGAGTATCGACGTGGCAACATTGCCATGCAGTCGTTTTTATGACGAGTTCAGCTAGCTTTTCTTATCCAGATGTGGCGTTCGAAGAAAATATAGGACTGGAGATGAAAGCAATAGCAGGCAGTATCAAATCTGACCTTTCGAGAGAACATCAAATCGAATTATATTACACGTTATAATAAATTGTCGGGTTATTCGTCTATATCTTGCGAACATGAAATTATACAAGACTTAAATTAAACTTCTTGTCTCTTTTTATTTAAACCATAAAAAGCGTATAGCTCTAACATTATATTCAAAGTTATTAACGATTTATTTTACTATGTACGACTAGGTCAAATACATTCAAAAATGGAAGGTACGACCAATAACACTCAACAGTCAGACATATAAAGCTTTCTATTTGTAAAGTAAATTATATGAATAAACTTGACTGCACCTGTTACATTAGTTTTATGGAAACTAGTGCTTTAAATAAAAAGTGGGCGACGAAGATAACATAAATCTTGAAATATACGCTTATAATGATCAATGCGTAGTGATCATGCGCTTTTCGAATTACAACATTATTTATCATTATTTATTATTTGGCATGATACAAATTATTGGTAATGAAGCTAGTATGATTATGATTAATATTATAAACATTTCCGTTCCTTGTCATAGTTAAGAAATCGATTAATGTTACAAAGTTGCCGGTAATTTTCTCATTTATATTTCTATCAACCATGTAATGGCGTAATGATTCAAAATGAAGGTAAAGGCTGTAATGCTCTCATTCTGTGAGTATTTTAAGTCCCAAGAAACACTTAAAAACAAATTAGTTTATGGCGCGATTATAAAATATATTGTTAAAAAAATAGTAAATTTACTATCATGTCAGCATTGACCTGCCATTAAACGTTTGAACCTCATAAAAACTGACAGCAATGCGAATCTTGTACATATAGGTATAGAAATATCATATGACATGTTTCAATTCTCGCAATCTATTATACAGAAGAAATCAGTTCAATATAAAATAAATTATTGTATATTAAAATCTGCTTACTGCAAGATTGTAAATAAATTGTATAACAATTATTACAAAATTCAAGCATATAATATTACTGCTATTTTAAGAAATTTTAAATTGAAAAAATTGCAATAATACAAAACACGCATTCATCCTGCTTGTTTTCGCACAATATCGCACATTACACAACTTGTCGTGATAATTCCGCTATTCCCCGATCCAAAAATGACATTTAAGGTGGATTCAGCGACTTTTTATAAAAACATATATGTCTTTGAAACTTTCCAAATATGTTGTTTGAATATTGTACTATTGATCTGTGTAAAGAAAATATAGGGTCAACGACCAAATTATTAAAAAAACTAAACTTATAAAAAGTCACATTTAACACATAATCTTATGGGATGCGGCCGTTCATCACTTCTCATCAAATTATAAAAACATATTTCTTAACAAACAGAATATGTAATTAAAGATTTGTCTATGTAGAATCTAATAACGCCATCACAATTATGTGTTAACGACCAAATAAAAAAGATATTGAAGATAAACGGTAAAAACGTGCTTCTGCGCATGCCCGCCGAAAATTAAGTCAACTAATTAGCAGTTTCTGTACGTATTAGCAGAATAATTTTTTGTTACAGACCTTCAGTCATCATTGTTATAGTTTACAATGTTCTTCAATGAAATTTAACTGAGATAATTGATCACAATTTAAATAAAAAAGAAGCTCCACCGCTAAGCCACCTTAAAGCACCGCCGCTCACAATTTAAAGCAATATCTCTCTCGCGGTGGCGCGAAAATTCAATAGAAAAGATCCAGCGATAACACCTTCGCACTCCTACCGTCTAAAACGAAACACCAATAGACCCAGAAAAAGTAAGAAAAAGAGAGTCACGCGACAATAAATTCTTACAACTCTATTTTTTTTCCTCCCACTCGTGCACTTGACGCCGCCGCGGCCCGCCGATATCATCTGACAATGAGTCAGGCGCCTGCCTTTTAATAAAAGAGAGAGAGGGAGAGAGAGAAAAGACGTACGTGTACGTGTACGTAGTCGACCTGCAGCGCCGATTATGCCATCGAGGCCTATTACATATATCAATGACACAGCTGTGCTTATGTACGTGTGTATATATATATAAACGCGATATATTTCCCCGCTGACTCCGTTCTTTTTTTCATTCTTTCATTCTTTCTTTCTTTTTGTGCGCGCCCGCCCGACCGTCGCACGTGACGTCATTGGGAGGTACGCGTGCAGGCGGTTAATGGGGTTTTTAAGCAGACGGGGGGAGGTGGCAAGAGCCTCTTTGAATTCAATGGGAGGGTGGTTGGAGGTGGGTTAGAATGGAGGAAAGGGATGAATCGGATTTCATCTTTCATTTTTTTTCCGCGGGAATTGGTATTTTGATGCTCGAGTGTCTACTTAGGCTTATTTCTGTATGGATTCTAGAGGGGAGGGGGAGGTATGTGTGGGTGGTTTTATAAGGTTTGTGCGCTGAGTGGAGTGATGTGGCAAAAAATATTTACCGTAATCTGTATTGAGGTAAAAGGTAATTTATATTTATGAACTGGAAATTTTTGTCGAGGTAACATAAAATATTTTAGGTTGAATTGAACAATTAATGAACATTTTATTAGCACTTTTAAGCAATAGTTATTTTTCTTCAATTCCATCTTTTAGAATTATTAAACGAAACATTTATGTTGAATTAACTACATTTCTTTCAAGGTAAAATATTTTGAATTGTGATACATTGCTGCCAAAGTGAGCATCAAATATAAATGACGATATACCTAGTCGTGATGTCATGCGTCTATATAAGTACGCGACTTATACTCCATATTATTTATTGTTGTTGTACTAACGCTTATAGACAACTTAATTTGAGCAGAAGTTCTCTTTGCCGTTTTAAAATACATATTTTTCAAGTTTCAATTTTGTTGTAATAAAAATTATTTGACAAAATGAAAAAAAATACTACATTAAAAGATACATCTTAACTTTCAACTAAAATAGTTTTTCAATTGTTCGCAAATACCCCCATCGTTACTATGAATATGATCATTCATGCAAAATACTCGATTATATTCCCAATCTATGAACAAAGAGAGTAATTTCATACTAATTAATTTGGTTATTGTTCTGTTATTATCTAATAACTGACCACGAATAAATGCAGATTCACATTCCGATAAATCGTACAATGCCTAATCCGCCTAACAGCCGCACGATCAGTCAAATTAATTATCAACCATACATCAGCAAAATACCCAAAAGATCGCGCTACCGGACGAGCCTGAAAAAATTGAATGCCATCAGCACAAGAGAGAGAGAGAGAGATGATAGCCTTATTCGAAACACGCGAGAATAGGCACTCGCCGATCGATTTTCAGAGACCAGGACGACGACGCGCGCCCGCCTCTGGCGACCTCGATTCCTGCACTTCCTAAGTTCTCTCACCGTAATCACGACATCTCCGAATCGATGACCCCTTTCTTTATTTTCGCTCTTTTTGCTCTCTCTCTCTCTCTCTCTCTCTCTCTCCTCTTGCTCTCTTGTAGTCCCGTCGTTCTTTCTCTTGGATACATAAGTAAGTACACTCGTTTCCGTGTAGTATATTCCTTTTCCTTTTCTACGATTCACTCAGAGCGAACTTGCAGCAGTGTTTCAAATATTTGCGCTTCTGTAGTTTGCTTGCTCTGCTTTTTAATCCGGAGTTATACTACAATGGGCGAATGGTTCTTTAGTGCTGGAGGGTACTTGAGATTTTGCATGAATTATTCATCGGCAGGATTTGAATAAATTTTAATTCTGCACTTTCGAGAAATAGTGCGATTTTTAATTGCCGAAGATTGAATTTTCAGTTTTATAAAATGTTGTTGAGCGCGTTATTTCAAGCGAATGTGAATGTTTCATTTTAATTTTATGCGGCGTAATTTGCAGTTATAGCTATTTATTTATTAGTGCAATATTTCATTGTAGAAGATTAAAACTTTTTTTTGCAAATAATGATTTTAATTTTATATTTGACGTAGTTTGTAATTATAATTCGTTTCCCCGTTCTATTTTTTACTTGGAATAAATTCCTTTTCATACAGGAAACTTATTAAAAGTTTTTTCTTGTTCAAGAAGCACGTAAGGCCTCACGGCAAATATCACGATTCTGTAGATTTTATGACTTATCTATGAGCGACAGTATTAGAGTCAGTTATCGATCGTCGTAGATCGATTTTACACTGAGCCCGGATAGAACGTATTAGGTATAGCGATAATTTATTACCCTCGTAACTTGTTTATACGTAATGGATGAAATCATCGCAACTATATATTATTTCTCATAAAACTTGATTTTTTACGATACGAACTCGCTTATAAAAGAAAAAAAGATCAACGTATACATGTACATTATTTTAGCACACGTTTGATAAAGTTTTCCATGAATCTTATGATTCATGTACATACACAGTTACACTTATTTATTCTTGAATTTAAAAGACTACTAACTTTATTACCTTTTTAAATACACCATTTCAAATAATAAATACTATTTAAATAACATTCTTCTCCATTCATATCGACTAATATTGTGCGAACCTCATAAATTATTATATTACAAATTTTAATTTAAAACGAATTCTCAATAATAAATTGTCATTCTACAACTGTAACAATCGCGCTCCAATAAAAACGAAAATCTACAATTCAGTCCCAATAAAAATTCCAATTACAGCTCAATAAAACCCCCTCAGAAAACTCCAACACAAAACCCCTCCCCCCGTCCTTCAAGAAAACGAAAACCTCGCATCCCCCCCCTACAAAACAGAAACCCAAGCCACGCGCGGCATAAAGTCGCATAATGCAGCGATTAAAATGCGCTCTCCGCGGACAAGAGAAGGAGAGAACCTCGGGCAACGTCCGCGCGACGCGAGGAGACATTCGCTCGGCGGCCGCGTCGCCGATTGCATTCCGCGCCCGTGTACACCGACTGCAGTTGTAGCGGCCGGGGGCGTTCCTGCAGCCGCCGCTCACGGAATGGAGAGAGAGAGAGAGAGAGAGAGAGAGAGAGAGAGAGAGAGAGAGAGAGTTGCGACCCCCCTTGGGCGCGCGCGATCGTCGATGTGCACCATTTATGGGCGAATCGCGGGAGCCGCTCTGGTGCTCGTTGTGACGTATTTGAGGCTTCGAAGTGGTTCTTTTTTTTGCGGGGACGGTTTCTTTTTTTTCTTTGGTTGAGGAATTTTTGTGGGATGGTGGAGTGCGTGTGTGTGTGTGTGGGGTGATAGGTGAGTTAGAGGTTGTGGTTAAGTGGAGTTTTCGAAATATGTTTGAAAGATAATGGAGTGATACAAGTATAATACAGAATCGTGTATAATAGTTGTATGTTGGTACTCAGCAATAATTGTATTATGCATATATTTTTTGCTTCCACAAAGAGGAAACTGTATGTGTCTGTGTGTGCGTGTGTGTATGTGTATATGGATGTGGATCAGGATATCTCTGAATATATATACGCTGTCAAATGAATCTTTCAGGGCTCTTCTTTTGTAGGTTTTTTTCTAGAGGATTGAGTGACACACTTTTTTTGTTTTTTAGCGGTTTTTCGATTTTTGGGTTTTAGTTTTTCGGGTTGTTCGGTACGTTAGAAATAATGTCATCGATCCAGCGACATGTATTTGAAAGATCATAAAACTACCTATCTTATGTAACCCGAAATTTTGAATGAGCTCTCTTTCTTCTTTTATTATATTCGAAAACGTAATTTTTAGTGTAAATGGTTATTAATATCTCGGAAATGCATGATGGAAAATTTGAGATGATTAGAAATATTGAAAACAATATTCAGTAAATCGACGTATAACATCTGCTTACATAATTTAATTTAAATATTTAAATAATTTGAATAACTTACGTACGGAGAAAAAATTGCTGCGAGAAGGATTACTACCTATAGTTATTATTTGGTTATACAGGGTAATAATATTTTTTATTCCCGATTTAACTGTAAAGGCTACTTTTTTTACCTGAAAGCCGGACGAAAGTGACATATATATTATGATTCCTCCTTATACTTTATTTCCCACAAATTTACTCTATTGAATTTACATGGATATTAAATTTTCTCTTATATTGAAATGAATTCACTTAAGAAAGTTAGTTAATGATATTTTAAGGTATTCAAATTATAGATTACAATATGGTTCGTGGTAATCAGTTATTAAATTCAAGACAAACGATCCATTCGACGGAGCCTATCAATCGAAAAACGTCAGAATTAAGGTAGTTCTGGCACGTACGTAAGTATTATGTGTTCTTTTTGGAGCGACTGATAATTTTGTTATCGATTTACCGATCTCCAAGTGTGTGGAGAAATATAAAATGGACATATTATTTGTTAATTTTAATAAAAATGATTACGTAACAATAAGGTAGTTCATTACAAACAAGAATTGATGAAAAGAATGTGTTCAGTCAAAATAAATGATGTATTGTACTTGTATCTCTATTTCTTAGTCAAAAAAGCACAATAAAGCGATAGAAATTTTTTAACAACTTCTATTCAATGAAAACTTCTAGTGAGAAAGTTGTTCCTCTGCTAATAAAGAAACTTTTTTTATAAAATTTGAAATGAATTGAATAAAATATGTGAAAGATATAGTGTTTTACAGCAAACGGCCACTTATGCCATGTCATGTGCCGGAGCGCAGCCGCAACTCCGCGGTTACTGTAAACCACTACATCTTCCACATTTTTACTCCAATTAATTTCAAATTTTGTAAAAAACTTCTTCATTAGCAGGGGAACAACTTTCCCGCAGGAAGTTTTGTCTAGGACGAAGTTGCCAACACGCTTTTTCCTGTCAAAGCTTGATTTTCGCCAATTAAAATTTGTTATTAAATATTATTAATAAATATAAAAAATATTAAGGATTTTGTTTTTTCGAGTCAACTCGTCAGCTTCGCCAGTGTCTGCTGACTATACACAAAAAATTTCAAAACTTTTCGTTAATTTTTGACTGAGAAACAGCGATTCAAGTTAAAAATATTATGAATTTCGATTGAAACCATGTATGTTGAATTCTTGATTATCTTGAAAACTAAAAATAAAATAAATAAAACGTAAATGAAAAAGAAATCCTTATTTCCTTCTGTTGTTATATGTTTCACTTAATCCAAGAAAGCTATCGGTTATTAATTTCATCCCCCGCCCGCTAGGGGGCGCACAGTAATTGTTAAGTCGCAAGTGCACGAATTGCGCCTAATGCAACTTATAAGAACAGCACGGAAGATAATTAGTCTATTTGTTTTCATGGATGGCACAATTGGTAGAACGTCCGATTCATACGCAGATGGTCGCTGGTTCGAATCCGACCAAGGTGAGTATTTTTTTCGTAACTTTTCAGCAGCATAAAAAATAGTGTAAATTCATAAATAATAATTAATATAATAAATACCTAGTAAAATGTATTTTCTCTCTCTCCCTCTCTCCCCTCCCCCTCTCCTCTGTTTCTCTGTTACAGAAACCAGCAGCAGTAGCTGCGGCGGTGATATTAGACATCAACGAGGACCTGTCAGCGCACGAGGGTGGACAACACAATGGTGTCACACCTTGTCCAAACACGTTAAGGATCCTGTCACGGTGCTACTCACGGCGATAGCCAAGAACCAAAAGTTCAGTGCGTTTCCGAATGTGCGGGTCGCCACAGAAGTAATGCGCGATGTCGTAATAAAAGAGTACCTTAAAATAATCGATAAATTCGTCGATACGACAGTGCGGGAGTGGAAAAAACTCGTTTTCAAAGTCGAGGATCTCGGCCGCGTGGTCGGATACAGCGCGGATCCCAGTAGTACGAGTAGCACGGAGTTGCTCGAGTGCAGGGGGGCGACTATCGTGGGACGGAAGACGCGCAAGGGTCTTAAGATCCATAACGTGCTATCCCAGCTGACGTTGAAGTACTGAGATTCGTGTTTTTAAAGGAATTTATTTTTTTTGCTTTGGTGGGATGGTCGGGCGAGATTTTTGGGTTGACTTGACGAGAGAAGATAGACTGATTTTGACAATTATTGTTCTTATTATTATTATTTATATTTTATTTATTAATTTATTTATTTATACATTCTTTTATTTTTTCATGCATTTATTTGTTATTATATTGTTGATGACCGTTTATTTTTATAGAACACACTACTGAAGAGACGGGGAATGACAGGTAGAGTATAAGTGATTATCTATATTGATCGTTTGTATACTATATACACATAGCTATATAAGAGCTTCAGTTTCCTGGTAGCCGGATACTCAAGACTGCACTAACGCAAAATTGGTAGAAATATGTCGTCATAGAAGTTCAACAATGAACAGAATTTCGTTTAACGAAAAATGAACAAATATTTCTTTTTGTATAGGTATTAACCCGTTATTTACTTATATTTATTTGGAATAAAAGGAACTTCATTTAATATCTATCATTATCATGCTTCTCAGTCAAACATGAATGAAATTGGTTGAAATTTTTACCATAGGTAATTACGTCATTCAGGTGATCTAATATCATATCGTTTTTTACTAATAAATATTATTTAGAGGCAAAAATTAAAAAATAAATAAGAAGTCGGTAAGGTAGATTTCTACAAAAAATTATTACGAATTGCAGTTAAAACAAAAGTGTTGGATAAAAATAAATTAAATAAATATACTTTTTTTCATCTCTCTAAAACACCCTGCAAAATTTCTTTAATTTGCATAAATTATTAATATTCATAATTTGCTTTATTACGGCGCTATATGTACATAGCATTAGACCGACACCGTGGCGGGATGGCATAGCCTCATTCTAGGGCGATCGGCGAAGTTAAACAGTGTTCGACGCGGTTAATACTTGAATGGGTGACCGCTAGGGAACCCCGTGGCAAATGCAATTTCGTCCGATCACTTCGGTTATGTTTCACACTCGACAAAGTGAGCGGGAGGGAGGTGAGAAATGATAGATATTAAATGATGTTTTTTTATTCCAAATTAATATAAATAAATAACGGGTTAAACCTATATAAAGAGAGAAACGAAATTCTGTTCAGTATTGAACATCTATGACGATATATTCCTAAAAATTTGGCATTACTGCAGTCTCGAATATCCGGGTATCAGGAATCTCAAGCTGCTATATAGCTATTTGTGTATATTATACAAACGATCAATATAGATAAACACTTATACTCTACCTGTCATTCCCCGCTCTCGTCAGTAGTGTGTTCTATACAAACAGTAATCAGCAAAAGAATAACAAATAAATACACAAACAAACAAATAAATAAAATATAAATAATAATAATAAGAACAATAATTGTCAAAATCAGTCTATCTTCTCTCGTCAAGTCAACCCAAAAATCTCGACCGAGCATCCCACCAAAGCAAAAGAAATAAATTCCTTTATAAACACGAATCTCAGTAGTTCAACGTCAGCTGGGATAGCACGTTATGATCTTAAGACCCTTGCGCGTCTTACGTCCCACGATCGTCGCCCCCCTGTACTCCAGCAACTCCGTGTTACTCGTACTACTACTGTGATCCGCGCTGTATCCGACCACGCGACCGAGATCCTCGACTTTGAAAACGAGTTTTTTCCACTCCCGCACTGTCGTATCGACGAATTTATCGATTATTTTAAGGTACTCTTTTATTACGACATCGCGCATTACTTCTGTGGCGACCCGCACATTCGGAAATGCACTGAACTTTTGGTTCTTGGCTATCGCCGTGAGTAGCACCGTGACAGGATCCTTAACGTGTTTGGACAAGGTGTGACACCATTGTGTTGTCCACCCTCGTGCGCTGACAGGTCCTCGTTGATGTCTAATATCACCGCCGCAGCTACTGCTGCTGGTTTCTGTAACAGAGAAACAGAGGAGAGGGGGAGGGGAGAGAGGGAGAGAGAGAAAATACATTTTACTAGGTATTTATTATATTAATTATTATTTATGAATTTACACTATTTTTTATGCTGCTGAAAAGTTACGAAAAAAATACTCACCTTGGTCGGATTCGAACCAGCGACCATCTGCGTATGAATCGGACGTTCTACCAATTGTGCCATCCGTGAAAACAAATAGACTAATTATCTTCCGTGCTGTTCTTATAAGTTGCATTAGGCGCAATTCGTGCACTTGCGACTTAACAATTACTGTGCGCCCCCTTAGCGGGCGGGGGATGAAATTAATAACCGATAGCTTTCTTGGATTAAGTGAAACATATAACAACAGAAGGAAATAAGGATTTCGTTTTCATTTACGTTTTATTTATTTTATTTTTAGTTTTCAAGATAATCAAGAATTCAACATACATGGTTTCAATCGAAATTCATAATATTTTTAACTTGAATCGCTGTTTCTCAGTCAAAAATTAACGAAAAGTTTTGAAATTTTTTGTGTATAGTCAGCAGACACTGGCGAAGCTGACGAGTTGACTTGAAAAAAAAAATCCTTAATATTTTTTATATTTATTAATAATATTTAATTACAAATTTTAATTGGCGAAAATCAAGCTTTGGCAGGAAAAAGTATGTTGGTAACTTCGTCCTAGACAATACTTCCAGCGGGAAAGTTGTTCTCCTGCTAATAAAGAAGCTTTTTACAAAATTTGAAAATAATTGGAGTAAAAATGTGAAAGATATAGTGGTTTATCAGTAACCGCGGTGTTGCGGCAGAGCTCCGCTGCGCGACACGGCATTAGCCCGCTATTACTGTGAAACGCTGTATCGTTCACATATTTTATTCAATTATTTCACAATTACTATCAAATTTTGAAAAAAACTTCTTTATTCTTTCTTACTAGAAGTTTTAACTAACAAGGAGAACACCAACTCTACGAAAATCGGATTCTAATGAGGCTTTGGGAGGTGCTTTCTGGTTCCTAAAAATGAAGCCTAATAGCAGCCTTAGTTTGTTCTAATGGGCCCTTGAGAGGAAGAGGAAGTATAGCCAACATACACTTTTTGCTGGTAAAACTAGAGAAAAACGTGGATTTTTTCGAATTATGATTTATTATTAAATATTATTATATTATTAATAAATAAAAATAATATTGGGTCTTTTGATCATTCAAGTAGACTAGGCGGCTTCGACAATGACTAGTAAGTATTTACATAAAATTTTAAAGCTCATTGTGCCTTTTTGACTAAGAAATAGCGATGCAAGTGCGAAAATTATTTTATTTTGACTTTACACATCTTTTCATTAATCCTTGTTTGTAATGAACCTCCTTATTTTTACGTAATAATTTATATTAAAATTAAAATTAACAAATAATATTGTGTCTATTTTATATTTTCAATTGGAGATCGCAAACTCGATAAAAAAAATATCAGGCTCTCCAAAAAAAATACATAATACTTACCTATGTATTAGAACTACCTTAACCCGTTGATTGTTTTATCCAATATATCTGACTAATCATTCTTAAAAAAAGGGGCTTGCGGCGGCTCAGTCGGTAGAGTGTCGGATTCCCACGCCGGTGACCCGGTTCGAATCCTAGTCTCTGCCGATTGATACAAGCACCTCTGTAAAAATTACATGTGCTTTGTTTACAAACACACCGCAGACCCCCGTCGTCGATTAGCACCACATGGGAGCACAAACATGGCGACGTTAATTAAAAAAAAAAAAAAAAAAAAAATCATTCTTAATGATTATTGTACTAACAGGATAACTATGAATCAATAGAATCTTACAAAAATTTAGGTAACATTGTAGGTCTCTGGAAAATGTTTTAACATTTAAATCGAGCTAAAAGCTTATTTTTTAAGACCATAAAACAGGATAAAGGAAAAAATGAGAAAAAAAGATACAGTCAACGAGTTAATTCTTATTAATTTTTCGATTGTTAGGCTCTATCGAATAGATCGTTTATCTCGAGTTAAATAACTGATTACCACAAACTATTACAATAATTATTGTCCTCTATTTGAATGCCTTAAAAGAACATTATATTAATTTTTTTAAGTGAATTCATTTTAATACAAAAGAAAATTCAATATCCATACTTGCAGAGGAGAATACAACGTAATGCAGCTTATGCTGCGAAAGTTAAATTTTTATATAGAGGATATGCGCATAGAGAGATTTCGTATGAAACGTTCGTCTGGAGATTTATATGGGATTTAATGGAGTTTGAAACTTTGGAGAGCTCGTGTGCCTTCGGCATAGGCGCGCGGGAACGCCGTAGCTTTATATTGAGTGAAGGAACAGTCGAGCTTTAAAGTTTTGCATTGAAGGTTTTATGGCTTTCAAATTATGAGATGTCTGCCGGTGCCAGTAAGAACTTTGTAAATAATTTATCGATACTAATTTCTGAAAATAGCCAGTCTGGCTGAATTAAAAAGTTTTGAAACTCATTTATTTTTCATTAAAAAGTATTTAAAAATCACGTAAGACTACAAATTAAACAATTTTATTCTAGTTTGACAATAAATAATATATGCTTATAAAACAGACGTGTATTTGAATTCTTACATTTCACATAGATTGTAAAACACAAGCAAAGGAGATGAACAAAAAACTTTTAACATCAAAAGAAATATAAAACGTCCTTTACAAAAAGCTACATAAAGCTCGTTCATCTATGAAAACTATTCGCCAGTACAACATCTCTCAATTTTCCCGTAAAACTCTCACGCCCTCGCGAACTTTCAATTAAAAAATAAAAATCGCGAACCCCTCAACTCTCGCAACTATAAAAGCACAATTCAATCAAGCGCCGCGCACATCAAAGAAAACGGCCATCATTATACTCTCCCAACAAATTAGATGAAGCGCGCGGCGTCTTTGTGTCGCTGCGAAATTTATTATTTTCCGCCGATTAAATACACTCGAGAGAGCCTCTCGCGCCCATTAAAACCCCGTATAATACCCGATGATCGATCGTGAGCGCGCGGCGTTTTCGGCCTCGCCATTGTGTCGTTGTATCGAGGAAAAATTGCATTATCCGCAGGCGCGTCGTAAATCGAATTAGGCCTGCGTTGTAGTGGCGGCTACTCGATTGATTGGCTTACTGCGACGATGGGCTTTTCTAGATGGGACGTAATCGGAGATTTTAAAGGAAAATGTGCGCGGTGGTGGATTTTTTTAGTTGAGCTGGAGGGTGGAGGGTGACGAGCGATAACGTATCGGATAATTGCTTGTTTAATCTTTTGAGGCTCGAGTACGATAAGGTTCGATCTCAAATATTGAATTTTGTCTGATAAAATGGCTAAATAGTTTTATATATCATACTAATTACTTTTAATCGCACCAGGAAAAAATAAAGCATTTTTAGCATTTTTTCCACCTTTTTTTCTGTACTCATTATTCGCAGATTTGATTATTGGAAAACCTTTCGTGGAATTAAGGAAAAATGTTTAAAAATGTTCACTATAAGACTTTTTTAAGTGATTGGTTATTTGGTAGTTCCACGCTGAAAATTATATATGAGACGGTGGATAATTTGAAGATAAATAACTAGCTTTATCGAACAAATATATTAAGGCAGTAAATATCAATAATATTTAAATAAATAATATAGTTTTTATTATCAAAAACTATTTTTGCTAGCAAAAAAACATTTTAAACAAAAATACTCAAAAACTGCTCAGAAAAATAGTTTCATTTCTAGGGTATTTTCAATGGTATCTTGAAGCATCTTAAAGTAGTGAAGTAAATAATAATTGTATTACATTATTTTTGTTCGTATTCGTTGTACTTATCACGGTCTCTTTTTTGTAAAATAGCATTAAAAGGCAATTACTTTCTGTTATTGCCTTGTATATACTTCTTTTTATAGCGCGACTGCGTTTTATGAATCACGAATGGCCTTGAGCATTGCCGTGTATAGATTGTCTTATCAATCTCGAAAAAATCTACTGTAATGAGCAGATAACATCCGAGATTGCTGAGACGATGAAAATTTACAAGCTAAAATCTCAGTATTCTATTATTGCGTAGAATAAAAAATTGTGTCAATCAAAGCCCATGTATGTAATTTCTGTACATGTACATTCTGTATTATTTAGATCAATATCAATCATACCTCGTTTGTCATACAAAAGTATATGCACATTGACTTATTCCTTTCGCATTTTATAAATTGTATCTAAATTGTTCAGTTATTTCAATGTACACACGTTTAATATGGAATGTTCAGAATTATTATAGTTGAATGAGTCCGTTTTAAAAAATTTCAAACATTCATGATCACTTCGCAATTTACTATATTCCACGTTGATTCAACCAATGTTCAATGTTAAATTGCTATAAGATACGTCACAAATATTGAGATAATTCTGAGCATTTGCAAAACTTTCAAAAATGAATATTATTTACTATAGCTTTATAAGATTCATATCCATTACGAATAATATAATACAATTAACAATCTCTAAAATCTCCAAGCATTCCATCAAAAACTTCAGCTTACACTCATCCCTCCAAACTGCAAGATCGCCATCTCTGTAATAACCAATCGAAGAATCTCTCTGAAAGAAAGACCTTGAAACCACACTCAAGAAAGAGAACAACAACAGCTACCTACACGTCCAGCCTCGAATTCCTTCGTCGGCTCTTCGAAAACGCAACGCGCGTAAGCATCGATGAATTCTCCTCGCAATCTCACATCCCCCCCTCCTAGTCGAAGTCCTCCACAATGGGCAACTGCAGCGGCAACTCGATCGCGCACAGCAGCAGCGGTATCACGATTGTACTATTTCCAGTCGGAGCTCGTTTGCATAACGAATCAGCTCCCCGGCTACAGCTTCGACGCACGACTTTCATTATTTAATTACCCCACGGGGACCGGATATTTATTTATATGAGCGACGGAGCTCGTGATGAATTATTGAAATGGGAATAGAGGGAATTGTCAGAAGTTTTGCAGGAAGCTGGGAAACCGAATTACTTTGATGGATGATTGATGCCCGGGGGCAGATTTGATCGGGTGGGTTTTGCGAGATGGTGGTTGTAAGAGCGAGTGGTTCAATGAACTGTTGAGAAGTGTTAGGTGTACCTGGTCGTATTAAGGAGGTGCGCGTGGCAAAATCAAAATAATGACAGAGTGCTTAAAAAATTAATTATAGCCATTACTATATTTTGTTTGCTACTTAATTGTATGCTGAGAAAATGTTTTTTGTTTTCTTCATTCGGTTTATTTATGTATAATACATGCATTTTTGTGACCATGTTTTCCTAAACCACATGAACTCTTTTTCAGTGCAGGTTGAATATTACGATACTGTACATACTTAGTAAAAATCTTGTTTGTTAATGATCATTTAAAGAATATTATTTATTAATTTTTAAAAATATATTTGTACGCTCTAGTTCTTCTCTAGTAGCAATCAGACCATTTATGAAACGCTTATCAGATTAGATATATGCCTGCTATTTTCACAAAAATCGATAACAAATGGCTAGCTACTGCAATCTGAAAACCAATTAGTGCAATGTAGCAGGATCATACTACGAATCAGACACTACAGAGCAGTGTTATCACAATCATAGCATGTTATACCCGACTACCTCTTGAACCTCCTCAATAAACAAAAAATCTTGCTCCCAAAAAAACTGTAGGGTCCCAAAACCCCAACTCCCTATTCAAATATTTTATCAATATAAATTTTTCTCTAAAATTCTCCACATACCCTATCCCCCAGTATATATTGCCAACGCGCCACAATACCCATACAATAGACCAAGCGCACCTCCACCCAAATCGATAACGAAAGGGATATTCTGCCATCCACACAACCTCGCGTCTCCGAGCGAAATACTCGCTTAAGGTAGTTGACCCTGTTCTCGATAGCTTAGTAACAGACTCAACTTATTTCGCTATAAAAAATGCTTTAATTTTAAAAAAATTGAAATTTTTTGTTTTCAACTATTAATTAATATACTTATTTAGCAAATAACTCGAAAAAGACGAAATTTTAACGTAGTGTTTACTTCTAAATTCAATAAACCAAAAAATAATCCGAGGGAGCAGTTGTCGATAACCATTTTACGAGTCGGAGCAATTCTCGATAGATGCAAAAGACCCAGTTCTCGATATAACAACAAGCCCATTATTCAGGTTAGGTTCTAGGTTATGTCAAAACTTGATTGAATAACATACACATTTTGATTATTATAATTACATAATTATTAATTAAAAGTAGTGCTTAAGTACTTTTAAGCATTGAAATAACATTTAAAGAAAAATTTATTTGTATTTTGTATATATTATTTGACTATCGACAACTGGGTACGTACGCATAATTAAGACGGAGTTCTCGATATATGAATTAAAATAGTTATAAGTAAATAAATCAAAATTTAACTTTTTGATTACGCTTATTTTGTTGAATTTAAAGCTAATCTTGGCTTTACAGTTTTTTAAAACGTTCTATTTATTACAAAAATGTCACTTTAAAGTTTACTGTTTGTTACGATCGTGATTAAGGAAACGTCGAGAAACGCATCAAATCTGAGAGTGCCAAGAAGTGTGAATTTCTATTTAACAAGTAGCGCTAACTGAGTTTTTATAATTCAAAATATTTATTCAGTGATATATTCTTAATATAGAAATAATTTTCTCGTACCGAAAAATTGCTCAAAATATATCTAAAATCGTATTATTCCTTCGAGTTATCGACAACTGGATACCTATCGAGAACCGGGTCCACTACCTTATATATAATACAAATTCCGCCAAGTTTCTTTTTCGACCCATCGGGCAGACAACTATACACACACAGCTCCTCTCTCGAGCGCTCGGTCCTCCTCGCCGCGCCGATGAATGCAATTAAGACGCCAGACGCTCGGCCCGTCACGCCCCGCATGCCCGTTTAATCCAATATTCTCCTTTCTCTCTCTGTGTCTCTTCTCTTCTCTTCTCTTCTCTTCACTACTCCCTGAAGACGCTGCGGCTGCTGGGCTGCGGATCTCGAGAGACGTATATATATATATATATATATATATATATATATATATATATATATATATATATATATATATATATATATATATATATATATATATATATAGCTCGCGCAGACTTCCGCGCGAGAGCGACAAAGGGGTATTATATAGAGCCTGCGAGGAGCGAGCCTCGGGATTTCGCGGCCCCTTTGACCCTTGTGTGATTATGGCGGGGTTTTTAATTCGTCGGGAGAGGGAGAGTTGTTGTTATGCTGGCTTGCTGCTGACGCAGGGTTTGAGTTTCGGTGGAGGATGAAGGATGAAAGATGATGAGTCGTGGGCGTTTTGGGAGTGATGTGGATGTTTGTTTCATTGTGGCAGCAACATGTTTTGGCTGCTTTGGGAGAACCGTATCCTAGCTTATTACGATATAGTAACATTTTCCTAATAAATGTTTTTTTTTTAATTTACGATATTGTAGATTCTACGAGATATATATCGGAATTTATATTGTTTTCTCATGTGTGGATCGTACCAGCTGGCACCGCTAATATTTTAGCTAGAACAAGAAAAATATTAGCCGTTTCAACAAAAATATTACGATATAGTTGAAAAATGACACTGCTATGTTACTCTGGAATATATTTTAGTCGTTTACAGCAACATTTTTAGTTGTTGCAGCAAATTATTTCTGTGTGTGTGTTAAGTTTGCAATAAGTTTCTTAAAAAGCGTGTATTTTATACTAATATCTCTTTTTGTGTCAACTAACTTTATTATCTAGTACTATGAACATCTCGGATACACTAAACTACTTTAAAAAATAAATAGTATGTGTAAAAATACGGAAAATAAGAAGACCCCATTTTTACATATATAAAGGGTGCTTTAATTTTGTAATATTAATCTATACGTTCCTCTTTTTATTTTCTGTAGTTACAACTAAATCATTTAATATACTGTTACTATACATTATTTATTGGACAAAAACTAATGTTTATAAATTTCTAATTTAAAGGTAACAAGCATAATCGACTAAAATGATAAAATAATTAATAAGAACAGTGCAAAAGGTGCACTTATATGAAAGCGAGCGCGTATGCATATAACGTTGAACACGAAAGCTATGACTAAATACTAGAAAATTGGATAAGAGACCACTTTGCCACAAGTATATCATCATAAAACTTGATTTCTCTTAACAGACTTGCTTCCTCTCTTTTCATTCTTCAAATTATGAGTTTGTACATTTAACCATGTATTAGTACTGTGCGTGTGGCGCTTTTTGACATATTCAGTAATTCAAAGTAAAACGAAATAAATCTCGTTTTTTCGTATTTAAGTTAATACTATTGTTAATTTTTTAACAAATTGAAGAGAGTTATTATATTACATATAGAGAATTTTCTAATAAATCATAGTAAATACAATACATCCTAATTTTACAGTAAAAATTACCGCGATATATTGTAAAAATATTCCTCTTATTCACAATACAATTTATCCCACAATACGATAAAAAGAAAATTATAAATGACGTCAATTTATGTCATTCATCAGGATCTCTTTTTCCGTGAACTCGAGATGATGTCCACGTTTACAACAATTTTCCCAGTAATATTTATTAGAAAATTCTCTCTATGTACGCCTAACGTATTATCATACATTTTCACATCAAACCTAACACATTCATTCATTATGATCACACGAAACCCACAATTCCACCTACATATTTCAATCCTCTACAAATCCAGATTATCGCTGCATAACTTTCTCACAAGCACCGACGGCATCATCATTTCTCCCCCCGACCGCGGCCCTCGTTTCAATAATTTCGGGCGCGCGCGCGCGATCCCGAGAAAGAAACCACCGCTGCGCGACGCTCGCGCTGCACGGCACCGTTATTTAAAACCCGATTGAATTATCGTACTGCAGTCCTGGCTATAATCGATTTCCGTCCTCCCGAGGACACAAAACAGAGCTGGTAGCTCTGGCAGGTTGCAGCTCGAGAGACGGAAATTCGAGCGCGAAAATGTCACGAGCGACGAGCGAGTTGCGACGTTGTGCGCTCGTTCAATACTTGCGCCCGGCTGCGGATCCTTTTTCCTTTGTTCTAAAAATAAATAAAGTTGGAAAGGACGTATGCAAATTATTTAAAGCTCTTCGCAGTTTGGATGCTGGCTGCTCTGGTTTATTGTTTAAGTTGTTATTGTGTGTAGTTAATTTAAATTGAAACGTTATATGCAATTGATTGGAGTAACTGAAGTTGTAGAAGATTCAATTTGTGCGATTCAATTTGTGCGATTGATGGAGAACATAAGACGACGGTTTTGTCAGGGTTGATTTGATTTTGTTATGTGATATTTTATGTGTTTTCATTTGAAAATGGGTTTGTGTTTTGCAAATAAACTAATTTCTTGTTTTTCTTTCTGTTTCAGGTATGTACAGAATTCAAAGCAGTTAACATGATCACTAGCTTTAAACTGTAAGTAGAGTTAATAATATATAAAAAGTAACTCTAGGGGAGTTTCGTATAAAATAAATCGCTATTTAGGATTAACTTTTTGAGAAATGTATATTCAAAAAATTAGTTAAGCGCACTTCAAGTTCATGATAATATAAATGTTTATAAATAGGATGACATTGTTTTAGTTTGAAACACAACACGAAGTGTACTGTTGAAGTATACTTCCAAGGGTCATAAGAAAATGACGTAGAGCGAAGTTGTGTCTATACACACGAAGGTACATAACGGGTCGATACACAAGGGTAGATATTCTATACATGTCACTTGAAGTTATTTTCACTTTTTTCGATAAAAACTTTATTAAGTATATTTCTGATATTTCTGTGTGAATTTGTAGAAAGCGTATTTTTTAAGAGACTTTTTCGTAAGCAAACTATATATAACATGTTATACAGTAAAGCATCTTTTTTATATTTATTTGTTCTACGTATTTGAATATACTAAAAAAATTCTTATTTCTTCTTATTCTATAACTCAGTACTAAATTGTGAAAAAACGAACAAGATCTTGCTAATTATTCAAATTCTAAAACATTTATCTTCAATATAATATCTCTATAACATATATATACAATAAGTCAAATATTAAATAATTATACAATACCTTTCAATTAATCAATGAGTATTGATTACCATAGGATACATTGTACTCCACCCTAACCACGTTTAGCGGCAATAACTATCTATTTCTTTCCACGTACATAAGAAATACTCTGCATTTTACATGCATCTCTGAGAACAAATATCAAAATTGAGTCTTTACGTGTTTACATGCAGAATTCATCCTTTAAAATCAATTCCTAGCAACATGGACATTGCATATAATTATTTCCTAATTCTCTGATTAACTCTACCCACTTCCACCAACCTCCGAATACCATTTATCCCTATCATCCCCAAATTCCGCAATTCCCAAATTCGCTCTCCGCCTCAAAACTCGAACCAAACCTACATCTCCAAACCCAGATCCCAGCCACGCGCAGAAATCCATCCCGTTCTCTCCTCTCCGCTCCGTCCTCCCCGCGTTCGTTCCCACGCGATCAGACCAGAGAGAACTCAACTTCCCGTTACGACTATCCAGACACACACACACACACACACATACACACACCAACTGCACAGTACACATTCACGGATCCTCTCCCCGCTGCAGGCGAGCGCAAACGCGAACGCGAACGTCTAATCCTAGGCAAGGAACGAAAAAAAAGAAAAGGGAACACAGACCCGTGTATTGTCTCTCCCGCGCGGAAAATCAGGCGCGCGGCGCAACGGACAGTTACACCTGTGCGCGGGACACGCGGCCGTCGAGTGAGTATCCTTTTTTGGCTCATTGCCGATGGTTTGTATCCCTGGCGGGGGTCTATGTATGTATGTATCTATCTGTTTTTTCTGATTATTGTTATTATTATTATTGGCGATCGAGCGGTGGCAGCGGCGAGCGAAATCGACCCTGTTGGAGTTCCTTGAACCGGCGTTAAGCGATGTTTCGCGTGTATTGAAGAGCGAGTTGAAGTGTAGGGAAATCGCGAGTGTATAATGCCGGCTTGTTTTTTTAGAATGTGCTTTTTACTGGGAGAGAGGTGAATTTTTGTGGTGTTTGTGTAATGTGTACGCGGGAAGGTGGTTTCTGTGGGGTTTGGATGGATGATTGGATCGAGATGAAATTAGTCTGATAGGATGAGGGAATTCAGTGCAGTCTGAATAGGTATACATATTCGTGAATGATCTAATCATTCGTATACATCTTTGTTTGCTATAAAAATTGTTTTTTTTTGCAAGTAGCTGATATCGCAAATCAATACAATTTTTGTCCTATTACGTAATCCTACACTGTATATTTTTTTGTGTAAAATACGATTGTGTAAAATCCTGTGTAATTTAAAATTCGTGTAAATTATTTTGTGTGAAATTTTACACAACACGTATGTACACCTTTACACGAGGTTTTGTGTTAAATAAGTACGTGAATTCTTTTATGGTTGATACAACAAAATTACACAAATATTTGTACAAAGTTATAAAATTACACAAAAAGTGTGTAAAAAGGGGAAATACGTATTTCACACAAATTTTGTGTAAAATCCGGATCTGATTTTTTACAGTGTGCACAAATTAATTATTATTTATCATATTTTCACTTTTATGATGCTATATTTACAATCAATTCATTTGAATATGGCTGCAATTCGATAACTAATTTGAAAATGAAAAAGGCCTGTAATTGGTACAACCTCTTAATACATCGACACTTGACAAACAAAGTACTGATGTTAAAAAAAAAGAATTCCAACAGATGTTATATATTAAAACACAATAGAAATCTTTATTTGTAGGTTATGTTAACCGACAAAACATTCGCCATATTGAATTTCTTTAATGTACTGTCTTTAAGATTTTCCACTACTTGCTTTCAAAATCAAATTTTCAAAAATCGCTTTTTCTTAATTGTTTTATTTGCAATTTAACAAATTTGTGTATATTTTAGTCTAAATTTTAATTTAAGAATATAAAATAAACATATGTTACTTCCCTATTCTTTACTTCATTACAGTTCTTATTCTATACATTTACGTTATACTAAAAATAGCAAACGATATTATCAGAATCGCTTTGATGAAATTGCTTTCGATGAACAGATTGAGAAATAAATACGGTGTACCTAAAAATAGAAAAATGTTAGTTGAATATTAACTTTGAACAAAAATATGGAATGATTGAAGAAATAACTGTGCAGTCTAATCTAATAACATAAATCGACGCACATTATGATGAATTTAGTTCGACATCAATCTATAAACACTTTCTGGCGTGCTAAACTTTTCCAACAAAATTCGTTAATCCGGGAAATTAATACATCCACTTCCTATCTCAATTCCAAGACTGTTTCCCAACTAACCGACGCCAACTCGAAACGTTATAATTGATATTCGCAAAATGTTCAAATTAACATCCAACGCTTAAGAATTAATCCCCGTCATTCCGCCGCGCGCGCGCCGCTGCTTAATCATGCAGCAACTCTAATTATTCACACGAATAGAACTCCGCATTTGTATCCAGACACACGTGCGCGTCCGCGCCGAGCGGAAATTAGCTAAACTACCACAATTCAAAGCATCAATTAAAAAAGAAACGAGAAACAACCGACAAGACGCTCTTTTTTCGCGATGCGCGCGCGCAAAATGTCAAGTTCACACGAAAACGCGCGACGTTGGTGGTATTACAAAAATGACGCAACGCAACGCTCGCTAAATTGTGTATAACGTTACAAAAAGAAGGTATATGTACGAGCGCACGGAGAAGGAAATCGTTCGGCGGCGGTTTCCGGTCGTCTGTCGCAATTTAATCTCTTCCAGATTCCGTGTATACACATAAATCGACTTTCTTTCTGGCGCTGCAGTGTGTCGCACGCGAGATTTTATAATTCCACGCGGTGTTGGCCAATCGCCATAAAATATTTATCGTCGCCGCAGCTTACAAAATAATAATAACAATCGTTTACGTGCGCGCGTTTCGGGAAGCTGTTACATGGACATACGTGTGTGGGAATTGCGCGCGTGCGCGTGCGTATGTTTGTTGATATTTCCGCCTTTTTGCGGATTGAATTGGATGGCGTTGCGTAAGCGTTACGCATTCGACGATTGATTTTGTTAGGGCTTTGGTGTGTGTAAAGAAGAAGTGAGTTAGCTTGCCATCGCAATGTTTGATTTTTACTTTTGTTGGGAAAAAACTGTTTGGTGTAGAATCTGTAAAATTAATGTAAATATTTTTAAATTTTGATGTAGTCTTATAACGTAATCCTTAACGTAATCATAATACCGTATCGTAGGGAAAATTTCTTAATAAAAATGATAATAAAATGTATACGTTGATAAAAATAACAATGAATTATTATGATCGTGAGACGTTCTGACTTTCCGACAGTTTTAACTGATTTTACAATAATCGTTACCATACTGCGTGGGGAAATTTACTTGAATTGAGAAAATGTCTCTTCGCGTCCTTAAACTTTTACAGTCATTAAGTATCACATAAATGCGTAGAAAGATACTAATAACAATCTGAAGAAAATCTACGTTTTTATGAAATATTTTTCACCCATTAGGCAACGTATTTCGTTATACAACTTCACATATTCCATTTTTTATTAAATTTTTCCCAAGGATCATAAATGAATTTTCCATTTTAAACTAGACAAATTTTATCCTGAAGTGCAGTAAAATTTGTTTGAAACTAAAGCTGCCGGAAAGTTGCAACGTCTTATTTTCACCATGGTTCCCGGTAATTTTTATTGCTATAATTTCTCTATAATTTTTATTAAAAAATTCTCTCTAAGTAGTACCTAATTGTTCGTCACTTTCCTACTAGAAATATACTAACAAAATTACATGTGAAATAAATGATTTAATGAAACTAAATGATGTCAACAACTATATGCAATGGTCGAAGCGACATGAAGAAAATCGCACTGGAAAGTATCGCGCAACCATTGGTGTAGAAAGAAATTGCATTATAGGCATTAAGCAGAAATTCTTTTACGTAATTTGCGAGGCCCTAATTCGTCAAAACTCGTTCTGAATTCCTAATGCATTGCTGTGGTGTTGTTTCCTCTCTGTCCCTTATTACAGCACGTTGTAATTACGTATATGATTAAACAAGCCTAAAGCTATAAACCAGTTGAATTATTCATTTTGTACAGAGATCAATTAAGTTATTAGTTGCATGATTACAAAAAAAATGTACTAAATGTTTGTGGTGCAATTAAAACCGCAAACCCGAATTGAAATTGCAGGACATAAATTCTACATTATATAATTTGTGTAACTGAACGTGTTGCGGTATTGTTTTAATGTTCTAATTAAATGTAACGTGTGTACTATCATTTATAATAACGTATACTATAACAAAGTCTAGACGTTTACGTCAGCTTGATTGACTTTGGAAACATTAAATACAGCTCGAACATGTAGAATAGGTTGTTTAATTGCTACACGCGATGGTCCAATTATAGAATCAATTTTATAAATTGACCATATGCAAGCTTGGAAACCCGGATAGTCCAGAAAAGCTTAGGAAATTGAGGTGGGTTTGAAAACTTTACCCAGGTTTTTACAAAGCTTGCAGCATGGTCAATCATAAAACATAAGATTGACTCAACAATTTGACAAATATACAAGAATTAGACGACCTATTTAACTTCTTCAAATAGTATCAAGTATTTTCTACAAAAGTCAGTAGGGTCACCGCACTCCTTTAATTTATTAAAATTTGACTTTACAAACTTTTAGAGCAAAGATTTTTATTTGACCTAATTATAACTGCTTAGACAAAGGATTAAAAAAAATACTTATAGTCAAGCTCTTTCCATTTAATAACAAAACAAACAAAGTAATCATTCATACACGTCACAATGGTAGAATTACTTAACGAGACCTGCAACATCACAGGAACGAAAATCCAATCGCGAATCCTCCCCTTCCGCGTCGTAAACAGGTCAGCATAAACTGCGCAGTGTGCACATCATGGAGGGCTTTAATTCTTATAAAATCGAGTCTCTGCATACCGACTATGTACATACATAGCGTAGTATGCGTATACGCTAACTACGCCTCATCCGCGAAGCCGGGCAATTTCGTTATATACCGTAAACGATGACGCAGTCAACAGTTTCAAGCCGATATCTCTGCCCCCGCTCGTACGCATTTAACTAGATACCTGCGTGCGCCTCGTTGGATGGACTAATAAGGAAAAGTAGCGACACCTGCGATTGTTATTAATCGCTTAACGATCAGCAAGAGCTTTTTATGGATACGGTGGGATTTGCAGAGTCCTTTTTATACGCTGATTGTTTTACGTGTCTTCTTAGGATGGCATTGGATCCGGTTTGGTTGCCTTTGTTGTTGTGTAATTCATGGGCACTGATTGCATTAATTAGCAGCTTTAATGGTTCTGATGTACTTCGTCTTTTGCTTGCCTTTTAAAGCAGAGCAATTCGGTAGGTCCTAATGCAGATTTATAGTGTACGTAACGATTAGAAAATATTTCAATCTTACACTTTGCGATTAGAAATATTATATCTCTTTTAGCTGTTTTGTAACTGATGCTTGATGCTGAAAAATAATTGTAATCAAATCTGAGGTTTAATATCATAAAGATGAATTATCTTACACCAATTAGTATTGAAAAATGAATGAATATTGTGATTTAAACTGTCGTGTAATCATTTAATAAGCTCAAAGCTAGCGTAATAAATAACCTAAAAAGTGATACAATGTTTATAATCGTAGCCTACAAGCAATATATTTTCTTATCGTTATTTTATAATTCATATTTCGTCCGCGAATCTATTCACAGTTACGTTGAATTTATATTGAAAATGGGATTTAATATTTTATTTTAGCCTAAATAACGCGGACTTTACTCCTACAATGATCAGTATACAAATCGAGCTCTACATGCGCACATTAATTCTAATTTATTCATTGGTTTACTTGTAATGGTCGTCCTGATCAAACAGCAGTTGGCTTGTGCTGAAGTTCAGATCTGACCGAGATGGCATTGAAATGAATAAGGGATCAGCTAAGAATGAATCATTCATTAGCATTCACATTTTTCTATATTTAAAAAAAAAATTACTTATTATTTAATCCTGAAATTGAATATCATGAAAGTAAAGAGGATCTATCTAAAATTCTAAAATATATTCTACTCCTTCTAATAAACCAAAATTCTAGAGTATCTTGTAACATATTTAAACAAAGATTTTCACAATATATAATAATAACAAATTGAATTGATTATAGTTCTCAGTTCAAAATAGGTAAAAGTCCATCAATGTAAAAATATTATAGTACATGAGATATTAACCAATATACTTAGAACGTTGTTCGAAAACATATTATGATATAATAATAAATTTTGAGCATTCTTGTTTCAATCAGGTATATTTATTAAAATACTTATTATGTCATAATAACATTTCCAAACAAAGTTTTAATTAGCTTGGCTATGAGCAAGCTTGCATAGAGAGTATTTCATATTCAATTTCTGTGCGGTTTCGATGGAACCATTGACCGAAGAGCATTGATAATCTTCAAATCTACATTAAATATATTTTATGTAAAACAAGCATATTTAATCGTATAAATATATTTAATATAAATCTAGAAATAATAGGTTTTATTTGTAATATATATATATATATATATATATATATATATATATATATATATATATATATATATATATATATATATATATATATATATATATATAGGAATCATCAAAAATGAATAAAATAAATTATTCAAAGGATCACATAAAACACTTCTGCTCCAATAACTCAACACCCAAACTATTAACTCCTCCAAAAGCTCAACAAACAAACAATTCATTCCTCGTTCGTCCTCCTTTCACACATGGAAAACACGCTCGTACGTCTTCATCGATCTTCTGTGCACGCTAACAGCCAGCCCCTAGCGAAATCTCGCAACATCGCTTTTCCGTGCTCTTTCACGTATACACTCACACACGCACAACTCAACGCAAAACACTCGCTCGCGCACTCGCGTACTATACCTTTCCCGGGAGAGAAAAACGCATATATATATCGGCAATACCTCTTATCGATTCGCTGGCGTTGTCTCGCGTCGCCGGCGATTATACGCCATGCATGCCATGCCAGCAAGAGGCTTCTCTTCGGACGATGCTCCTCTCTGCACGCTTATATACCTATGTAGCTGTAGCATGGAGGGTATATAGATAATAGACGAGAGAGATAGAGGAAACGAGAGGCCGTAGTAATAGACTGGCATGTACAGGCATGTGGGCGGGGGAATCCTCTTATAAATCGGCCCGATAATCATATCTTACGCTCTCCCGAGCTCAAAATTGTCGTATAGTGGATCTTCTGTAGCGTGCGCGTGTGTGTGTCGCTTATTCATCGACGCTTGCATGCGTGCATCGGTGCACTGACGTGGAGAGTGTACCGGCTGCGGGAAACGGATTTCAATGAGGCTTTGGGAGATGTTTTCTGATGTTTGTAGATGACTAGTAAGAGTGACTAGCGTAGTCATAATCTTGAGTTACAAGCTGTATGATTTCGGAAATATAAGGTTAATTTTAATTCGGGAAAAATGACACCTTATACAGTAATGTAGTCATAAATTGGTACTTGTTCGTTGCAGGAATTGGGTTGAAGTATACAGCATAAAAACAAACTTTAATTTGAGAGATCTAATATATCAAAAGCACATTTCGTACCAAAAGCAGAGCTTATTAGCAGTTCTTCAATTGAATTTATTTGAAATTTTTAATATAATTATCTAATCGTCCATAACTTTGGAATGCAACAAGCTTTTGAAAAGATAGATCTCACAAATTAAAGACTGCATTAGAAATATTATGAAAAACATATTTCAGATTCCTTCATGTTATTATATCTGCATCCAACTATCATAAAATGAGGTTAGATTAGAAATTTTTGAAGCCATAATTTACTATTTATTACAAAATATTCAATTTGCTATATTCCAAGACTATTGACTTCACAGATAAATAATTGTGTTAGGTATTAAAAATCTCTTTTCTCAGCGCACGTCTGGAGATGCGTGATGCACGCTAACGGTAGACTTTCTACATTTTTTGAAGAAATCGAAGATATGGACTGAAAGATGATCTGAAGTTACGGGTGTCTCGAGATAGACCGAAAGGCGGAAGCATAAATTCAGGCGAAGAATCACGTTCGATTATGAGATGGAGGATGGTAGTTGTTAGTGGAGATCGTCGTACGGAGGACGTGTTTTATTTGTATGATCGTTGCGTAAGGAATGAATTGGAGAAACTCGATATTGCTCCGGGGAAGAAGGAGCATTGATATCAGTTTATCTGTGGGAGGAATTTGTATACTGAAGAGCTTTGTTGGATTATGAGATGAGAGATTGTCTCATGTTAATTTTGTAAACAACAAACTTTTAGTAATACAAGAAACTGATTGAAGAATAAATCTATATATTTTTTACTAACGGTAAAAGCTGCAGTTATCGTTGTTATCAAAATTTTATTGCAAAAATAATACCGACGTTTAAGAATATTAGCTCTTTTGTACTCCCGAAATTAGTAGATTTATTTGGTAAAATTTACTCAAAAGTCATAGCTGCAAATGTGCAACTATGTGCATTAAAGGATTAAATACAAAAAAGTGTAATTGCCTGCCGTAAAATAAAAAATTTCTATGCAATAAAAATAAAGCAATACGTACTGGCTGCAAATTCTTTCTTAATAATTTCAAGCAATATTATTGTTCTTAATGCTATCGATAGATAATACATATAAGATCTGTACTCAAACTAACTTATTACTATACGATTAGTCAATAACATTTAGTTAATTTAAAATCACAGTTACTTCTAGTCATTTTTAGTTTATAAAACTGTTCAATGCAGTCAGCGGGCCTATTTTAGAGATAACGAACCTCTTCCCATATTTTTCTTTTGATCAAACAGGGACCTTGGGGATTAAAGATCCAAGATCAATGACCCTTTACAAGGCAAAAAGCAATTTAATAATTAGGTAGCATCAATGTTTAAATTGCACTCTAGCCATATTGATTCTATACTAAGTCAACCATTT
This sequence comes from Gastracanthus pulcherrimus, assembly GCA_949152435.1. Classification (NCBI taxonomy): domain Eukaryota; kingdom Metazoa; phylum Arthropoda; class Insecta; order Hymenoptera; family Pteromalidae; genus Gastracanthus; species Gastracanthus pulcherrimus. The sequence goes on from OX424575.1 coordinate 16,276,965, forward strand.
GGAGGCCAGAGAAACATTGACGCTGAAACATTGACATAACCTGATTATTGAAATACTGTTTGTCTTTGGAAAGGGTCATTGTTCATCTAACATAAATGCACCGAAACATTGAAAACAATAAAACACTTTTCCAATAAAATTTAAATTGTGATGACTCTTGTACTGTATTTTCATTTGACTCTACTGAAAATCACTACGATCGTAATCAGCTACAAAATAATCAAGAATATCTTCACTGAATTTTAAAACTTGTCGTTGATCCCTGTTACAACTCTCTCATAATTCCTTCCTAGAGCTGAAATCAGTAAATCCAAGAGCTTCTCCGCTTCTTTTCTTCGCGCACCTAATTACAATTTCCGCGTTCGTTCAATCACATTCATCGCGACTTCCTCCAACGCACGCGCCACCCTCAATCAAGCGACGACGCGCAATAGAAAAAGAAACAGGAGAAACCACGCACTCGATAAATACAGTTGTACGGAAATTTTTCCAGGTATCGATTTCTGCATAAACCGGTAGAATAATAACAATAATAAACGAGCCAGCGATGCGCGCTTACATACTCGCCACCTGCAATAAACGCGGCTTTTATCATTGTCATAAAGAGGCTCATCGGAGCCGCGTACGCGGAGGCAAAAAAACCGCTCGTTAGATTTGCCCACGTGACGCGCGAGGACGCGGATTTCAATCGCGACGCATGCACGCGTGTGCGCATGCGCGTGGCGATCGGCGAAGCGTCAAGAACGAAGCGCCTTAACGGTTTTTTGTTGGTGAGAAGCGTACTTTCTTGCGGGTAGGAAAAAAGGTTTATGTTAATTGCTGGTTTCTTAAGCAATTTTATCCTGGAGCTGTGAGTCTCTGACCAATGACGTTGTCTGTATTCTAATTACGCATCACGTGTTGAGTAGTAAGATATTAATGCAGAGAGTTGAAATGGTATACACAATGTTTCTGTGTCGGTGCACTTTTTCATGAGCCAGTTACGATTGCAATCCGCTATAATCCTTTATAATCCCTTATGAAAATAATTTTCAATTTTGGTGTAATTTCGAATAGTGGACTGTTTTTCAATGTTGTACAAGTCTGATAACACTCAAAATGCAAAAAATTCCTAAGTTCGAAGGTGTTATATTATTAAGAGAATCTTATGATTCTCACAAGTTTTTTGCTAGCTGAAGACTAGATTAAAGCATTTAGTGTAATGAGCCAGCAACTTCATCCTAGTACAAAAATTAGATGAGATAAAATGATTGTTAATCTAGTAGTAAAAATGAGCCTAAATCCGAACACCTGACTTTTTATGTACATATAAATTTTGTTCGTATCAGTAATAGTGAGCTTACTAAATTTTATTCGCTACTCTTTTATTTATATTCAATATTAGTATGTTGAATCTTAATTCAATTTAACAGTTGCAGAGAATACAATTAAATCTAACTTTCAGTGGTATTTACTATGACTATTCAATTGAATTGAGCCTTTCTATACTCTTGGATAATTGTAAAAACTACTTAAACAAATTTTGTAAGTTTACCTTCTGATCACATTTGACTTATAAACAAAGTTTCTATGTCTACAAAGTCTTAGGTGCTCCAATACAGATCGATATATTTATTTGTTAAGTTGTAAGGCTGCATAGAAAAGATCTCGTTTGTATAGTTGCCAGTGAAAGCACTAAACAATAAGCGTCTTGCACAACGAATCTGCAGATTTAAAGGCACATAAGGAGATTATTAGAGAAGGAGCCAATCAAAATGAACATCGATCGTTTTGTCAACATGGCCAGTTTCTGTCCAAGATAAAGAAGTGGATTGGTTTTACAGGAAGCCGGCGTAATCAGAGAGAACACAAATTAAATATATTTCAAGTCCTTTGTTGAGTGCTCTCGTGTACAGCCAGAATCCCACTGACTAATCTGACGTTATGTTTTGTACTCGAGAGCCCCTACTCTCTAAAACTATTATCAATATTTTGTTTTTGTACGTGCTTATGTGTGAGAGTGTGACTGCAAAGATCTGTTACGTTTGGTTCTTAAAACTATGACCTAATCGAACAGGCTTTCATATGTAACTTGAGCAGTATGTATATATAAAATTTCTCAGAACAGTATAAAGAATATTTTTAAAAGCTATTATTAATTTTTGGTATATATATATATCAATAGAATCATTCTTTTTGTACAAAATTACTCATATTTTACACAAAGTCATAATTCATCGCCAAACACAAAATGTAGCCTCTTTCCGTACCTTCCTCCCTCAAAAACCTTCTCATAAACAATATACCCAACGTCCATCGCCAACCCACATCCTATCCTAACCATTCACCGCGGACTTTTTTCCCCGCGCATTAGCCAGATTAGCCTCCCTCCATTCTCTCTCGCACGCACACACACACACACACACATACACTATCCACTACGACCATCGTCACCGGTTATTGCAATTAGCACTATCCACACAACACGTACGTATCAGTATGTAAATGGGCACGAAGAGCATCAGCGGTGGCTTACGTAAGTCGCGTCGTCGTCATCGACCTTCGACGGCACCGGGGCCGTCGCCGTGCGATGATTGCACGCCAGGGTTCTTCAGCCTCTTTTTTGTCACCAGTGCCGCTGCTGTTTTGACGCATGCGCGCCTGTGTACGACGCGACGACGGATGCACAAGTGCTTTGCGGATAAATCACGGGAGAGTGACACGGAGACGCGTGTAACGACGGTTTTTGCGCCGGAGGGATAGTTTGGATGCTGGGATGTGGATTCTGGGAGGTAGATTGTCGTTTAGTGAGGTTTCTGGGAGATGCATTCTTCTTTTTGGAGGTTGCGTGATTGTTGGGTAGTTTGTTTGTGCGCGCGGTCAAGACGAACAAAATGTCAGTGAATGGAGTATTTAAAGGACAATGTGTACTTTGATGGTATAACATTATATCTGTAGTTATTAAGTTACTAAAAAACCGTAATAAATTAGCTTTGTATATAGCAAATATTATACTTGAAAAGCTTCAATTAAGGCTTCCGCTGAAAGGCTTTGATGAAAACAAATGTAGACGCAAGCGCGGGCAGCACGTATTTCATCAAGTTCACGCATCATAATTACTTATTTGAGATATTTAGCATATATGTACTAGTTTTACGTCGAGTTTTAATCATAGCTTTTTACAAAAATAAGCATTTGTAAATCAATACAATTTTAGTGACAAATTGTCTGTTAAATTTAGTCATTTGTCTATCATTTTCACTGATGAACGATTTCCTGTCAAAAAATGTTAACAGTTTACATGCGTGTCTTTTACCGCGTATAATTGTCAATATTTCCGTTTTCAATAGTTGCAAATTAGAACATGTTATCTCAATATAAACAGGAACTTGATATTTACTTGTGGTGTGTAGATTTGGCACATATTTTCAGATACTAAATATGTACATACTCTAATATTATAAGAATAAAAAACAAAACGTAATTCATTTTACTCTGATTATTATTCTTTAATTTTTCTATAATACTATAATAATTTATACCTTATTTTTAAAAATATTTTATTTAACATAATGTTTCAATTTTTTGTTGCAGGTAAGAATCGATCAGTAACTTACATGCGTTCAGAGCTCAGCAGTACGTAAGTATCGCTGACTATAGAGCATAATTTGTCCCTATATAGGATCCTATACAATGGGCTGGACAATGTTGATGAATATTTTCTAAAAGCTCTGTAAAATGAAAATAACAGACCGAATAATCGTTTGCTTCATACTATACTCACCTATCAACATTTATATCTAATGAACCTATTTTCTTAATCATTTAAACGCACATCACGTAAATAATTTCCTTAATTGCCCTCAAAATGAATCGTAAACTAAAGTAATTAACTATCCTCTACCCACTAACCACATGTAATTACCTAATAAATTAAAAATTCCATCCTATGAAACGCTCAACATAAAAACGCTGCTCACATCGACCTACAAATTCCAGAAAACTCACGAAGCTCCAGCTCTAAAAAAGAACATAAAACACAAAACGACGCGAGCGTTAATCCAACGAACCTTCATCCCATTACATTCAAACTCAATCCCCCACGTCAAACCTTTAAATTTCCAATAACCCAACGAAACCATTCCCAGCTTGGGGCCCCATTTTCATGCAAATTACCCCTCGAGTGTACCCACGTCTCCCGGACACAATCGTTATCTAACCCACCTAATTCAAGCTCAAAAGATACTCGCAAGCTCCGCCTCGTGCCCAAGCGGAAGCAGTCGCTCGCCAAAGTAGTCCATACACGAAATTACATCCCCGACTATTATTATACACAAAAGACGAGCGTGTATAATACAGCCGCTACACGCGAGTATGAGTGCAAGTAGCGAAATCAAAAGGGTCCACGCGCGCAAGTGTGTCTTTCTTTCTCCCGATGCGGGACGTATGTACGCAGTCGAGAGCCCATTAACCTTGGCCCGGAGGCTCTCTGTGCGTATATATCGCGTCATTCGATCGGCCACCGGCGTGAATAGTCGCAGCCGGCACCGCGAGGGCCGTGTAGTGAAAGAGACGATGATGCCGCTTTGTGCGTGGGAGTTTGTGTGTGACTTCTTTGAACGCGCGGTGCGTGGTGAGGGAGAAAGAGGCTTTTTTTTTGCGCGGGAGGATGGGTCGTTTGTATGAGGTTCTGCGAAATGCTGATGGGTTGTCAACGTAATCGTACGATAAATGGGGTATTGGTGCTTTTTGGTAGGATTACATTTTAGAAATTGTATGACCGTGTGTTTGTAGAAAAATTCGGTGAAAAAATTCAATAAAGTCAATAAAGATAACATGTCGGAGGTAAAAATATGTTTTTCCATTTACTGATAATTTTTCGAATATAAAATGCAAAGAAAAAATTGAGATTGAGCCTCCTAGATATGCATTTTGTCAATATTACTGTGGACGGAAATTTCATTCTGTTGCGCTGTTTTTATAAACAATTGGCAATAATAGTGGCATATTTCACTCAAATATAACCTCAAAATATTGATGATTTCCAATTGACTGTAAAAACGGCGCAACAGAATGAAAAGTTATTCCACAGTAATATTGACATCATGCTAAACTAGAGGGCTCAACTTCAAATTTCACGTTAAATTATAAACAATCAAAAATACACGTAAAAATCACGCCCAAACAATCCGAAATGAACTCCACCTCAGCTCCGACATTTCCTTAAGGGATTTCCTTAATCCTCTAACGTCCAGGGTCCTCCTTTCGTCGAAAAAGTCAGACGGAAACGGTGTGTTGACTTTAAAATGCTCCGATCATCTTCCTCGAATAGCTTATTGAAGTAAAAAACAAGCTATAAATAATATTTTTCTTATGAAACGATAAAAAAATTTTCTTTAAAGGCAATTATTCTGAAATTTTTTTTACTACAAATACTTGTTAATATCTGTAATTTAGCGTTACAAAAACTCTGATTACTCTAATTTTATGCGATTTTTATCTAAATAATGCAATGTTTTCTCTCTGAGAATGCAAAAGTGTGCGACGCGTATAACAGTAGCCCCGAGTACTCGAATAAAAAATGAAAAGAGGTGGACAGTAAATTTTTCCTCTTTCAGCACGCGAGCTTTCGTCGCTCTTCTTTTCCACCCGACGAGCGCCAACAAAAGCTGCACCATGCTGCTGCTCAAAATGAGCTTTTTTCCAATCAATAATATTGAAAATGTATAAAGTAAAAAGTCTGGGCACTGTGAAAAAACGGAGAGTGCGTAAAATCAGAAACGGTCATTCACAGTGTCTATTCCGCTCGGTCCCGTCGTTTCGCAGTGCCCAGAATTTTACTCTACTTCGATAAATCTGACCATATTAATTTTAATAATCTCGAATTCATGATGAATAAAAATTAAATCTATTTTCATTGTTACCGAGCTAAAAACTAACGTCTTTCAAGAATTTTTTCAAAATGGATTCTACATTGATATTACTTCAGATCATTACTATTTTCAGAAAATTGTTTTTATAACTAATATATTGCATTATATTGCTAGAAGTACATTCTTCTTTTAGATATATTTATCAGATCAAATATATTTTATATTGACTAAAGAAGACCAAAATGATCAAAAACATTTACCGTTAACGCTTTGAAGCCCAGTGTAATTTCAAAATTGCATACAACTCAAACCTTTCCTAGAATTATGAGAGCTAGTAGCATAGAATTTATGACAGCGCAATTATTTAATTGGACCTATAGGGAAATAGGCTCCCCTACGTACGCAAAAGAGATATATGCCTTTAAAACCAAAATAACCATAACGTTTTAGAAAAAACGGCAATGGTCGTCTAAGCAATACATGGACGGCTGTAGTTTTAATATTTTAGATACAGCAAAAGTCAAGTAAAAAATTCTTTTTATTTCCGAAATGCATAGACAAACATCTAAACGACATCAATAATTTATACCAATGATTAATTCAAAAAATACAAATTATAAACGCTGGTTTTCATACATTTTTCTTTACAAAATTAGATCGATACTTACCATGGCTCGTAACTACCTTTATTTTCGGCTTTTTTAATAAATATGTTAAGAATATATTTTGACTAGTAAACCACATCTTGATGTATGTACCGGCAATCATCGAGTCCTGTTTTACCTTCTTATGCCTATGTATATGCACACTGTATACACTGTCAATATTGTGGTAGTGTAACGTAGACTTCTATACTTTGTTTTCGACGGCATGAGTTCGCTCACCTCTATACTTCTATGCATGTACATATTCAGAATATACTAAAGGAGTTTGATTGTCGATAGTGACATCAATGTGCGAAGGGAAGGGATGAACTCAACGGATGGCTCACTTTCATTCCATTTCAGCTGTTTAACAGAGTCATTGCATAATAAGTGGAAAAATGTTTTACCTCCACATGTTTTTTAATAAAAGCCTTGCACTACATTTTTTATTTTAATTATTGTTTACTCAAATAAGTTCTCAACTTCTTTTATGGTGGTGCTAAACCTATCCTCCACCTATAATTACGAGGACTCACTATTTTCATTTTATTTTCAATTTTTAGTAAGTAATTCTCTGAAACAAACTCTCCAGAGAAATACTTCGTAAAAATTGAAAATTAAACAAGAAAAATGGTTCCCCATTTCTGTTGGTAATAGGAGGAGGTAATTAGCATTACCTTATGGATGGTGGCAATAGAGCAGTCACCCTAATAGCTATGCACCTATTTATCTCATTTATTTGATATAGTTTCAACCTTTTTTCGTTATTCTGTATTTTAATATATTTTAAGCTACGAAGCCTGAGCTTTATACAAATAAATATCTATAATTTTATTTACGATATGACTAATTCTAATTTGTACTGTGCCAAAAAGCAAAAAAAAAAGAAGGTTTGCAGCAAAAAAAAAGACATTCTCGAGAGTTCATGCAAACGCTCAATAAGTGAATTCGTCACTATACTTTTGAGCAAGTATTTATCGGGGTATTTATATTTACTCTGATATGAAAGAAAGAAGTTGGTCCAAGTCGTGCCTCGTTGTTACTATATGTATTGTTAGTTTTTTAGTGGCATAGTTTATTTTATCATTCGGCTATGTATAGCTTTTAGTATAAGAAGAAATGTGTCTATTATACACTTATTCTACCCAATACGTCCCAAGTAATAGATAGTATACAAATTTTGCGTCTGATGACAATCCCTAAAGTTTTTTCTAACCCGATCAATAATAAGAATAAGAAATAAATATTTGTTGCAAAAGAAACGCATACCCCAAATAAAAAATATTTTTTATGTAAGTTTTCACGCAATAATTTGATATGGTCGAAATAAAATTTCTTCGTCACCTCGTCTACGATAAATACTCAAAGTTTAGGTATTATAGCATTTTGGGTGCACTCCCCCTATATATAGTAGTCTCGAAATTCTCGCAAATAACAGATACCTACCTTTACCTCCTTTCGTTATTCTAACACGCAAGCGGGGAACGAACGTGTTTATATATCAGCAGTAGGCTTTCGGGCACGAGACATGTGTTTCTGTTGTCGCTGCTGAACTCGAGACGTCTCGCGTTTGCTTCTGTTGTGTGTTATACATGCGCATGTGTGTGTGTATAACTATACAGTGGAGTTGATATTATATATCGTTGCTGTACGTGCGTATGACGAGCATCATGCCATATTTCAGCGCTGTATAGTCGCAACCCAGCTGCGGAACTCGCGACGACACGTCTCGGCGCTCATTTACTATACTATGCGTCGTGAATATGTATAACTATAACCAGTGGCGATGATAACTTATTTGTAATGTGTGTGCATGGGGAAGGATGAGAAAGACGCATGATAGTTCAGACATTATGTCGATTGAATTTGACGTATGCGTGTTTTGAAGGACGCACTTATCAGTTACTACATTTTTTTTACTAATTTTAAAGGCACTAAAACTAATATTTTATGCACTCGGTAAATAAAAAGTACCGCCACGGAGCCAATTTTGAGTCTGAGCCTCTACAGTGAATCATTTGGTTTTAAATAATTATTATGAAAGATTAGCATTATTTCTTCTTTATTTTAAAAGTGCTTATTCTTATCTTTCAAAATAAAAAAGGAATAATGCTAAACTTTCATAATAATGATTCAAAACCAAATGATTCACAACAGGGTCAATCTGTTTCTTAAAATAGTTTTAGGTTTTTACGTATAATAATTACGTGTAATAAAATGAAATATTTTGACACGTGTTAATACATGTAATAATTTCATCTGATTATATATATATATATATATATATATATATATATATATATATATATATATATATATATATATATATATATATATATATATATATATATATATATATATATATATATATATATATATATATATATATATATATATATATATATATATATATATATATATATATATATATATATATATATATATATATATATATATATATATATATTGTGCATGAACGGTTTAAAAAGATTGTGTAAATAGTTTGATATAAAAAATGATATCAATTTTTATAAATTATATATTCATTAGACTAAATTTTACTATATTATAACAAAAAAAAATATGCCATAGGGTGTGTTTGAACCCAGGACCAACAGTTTTCCAACTCAACGCTTTAGCCCTCTCAGCTAATCGTACTATAGTCTGGATGTGCGTGAAATCACTTTTGGCGTATAGAAGCTACGGTGCTCAATTGAACTTGGAAAAAATTTTCTTATTACCGCATACACAGTTAAGATCACGATTTTTTAATCATTTTTTTCTTACTTGTCGCTCAGTGGTTTAAAATTCAAAAGATAATTTCACTATCTTCGTTGTAAGTGTGATTTAGCTGAAACTGGAATATTAAAAAAAATTAATAAAAAAATAAAAACTGTTAATTCCGATTCATGTCATACTGCCTGACCTGTAGGAGATAGTCAGAAGGACTATAATCAAACCTTTGTCTATAAAATAAATTGCAAGTAAATACATTGTCTTATTAAAAGAAGATTTTGAGGATATCATTATACAGTACTTAAGCGTGTAAAAATATGTATTTTTTCCATTATTATGTGGAAAATGGCAACGCCCTATCCTGCTCCGCTTTTCATTTTCAAGTGATCCTGAAAAGGAAAATTGATTCTGATGTTTATTTTTCGAATTGGACGAGAAATTCGAGTTGATGGTATTGAATCGTTATTCTGTGCTGATGTATTCCCTTAATTGCAATCAATAGTATAACTTAATTTAATTGTATTATCGATTTCACCCGTATTTTAATATTTTATTTCTCTATAATAATTAGATGACTAATAAAACTCCTTACATTTAAAATCTTTTAATACTTAAATAAGGCCGAAGGAATTTAATCAACCCTCGTATGATGATCATAATTTTTATATAAACCAAACAGCCTTTTTTTATTCGGAAAATACAGTATTTTCTCAACATATAATACAATAGCAAAATTCGATTTTTCATTTCCCTTATCCTGAACGTTTAAAAAAAGCACACATATGCCTGAAATTCTATAAAAATTCGATAGAATTCGTATTAAAAAAATGGCTGACCATTGAAAAAGTGTGACTCAATTTTTCTATATTTTTAATTTTCTATATTTTATCTTGTTTTTCAGTCTTAAACATTTAGCATTTCATAAATCATACGTTATCTTCATTCATGCTTATGATTATCTCAAAAACAAAGAAATCTTGACTTGACAGAGGTATGTGCCTTCAAAATCATGTGAACTATTATTTTTGTAAAGTAATGAAGTGTATATGATACTTTGAAAGTCGCATTTTCAAAAAGCACAACTGTAAATAAATAAATAAATAAAAGATCGGAACACTGCATGTTTAGTAGATTTTGGTATCTATGAAATCTGTTGTGGTAAAATGCTAAATTTAGAATCCGCGTTTTGCTAACTTTCTAAGGGTAAGTTTTGCTCGATTATCACCTGAATTCATTGAATTTAACAGATATAAAGGCAATGCTATTCTATAGACCCAATTTCTGCAAAATGTTCATTCGCGAGGGTATTTAAATATATTTAATAATTATATTAATTTAATTAACATAGAAAAATAAAACAGTAAGAATTTACGTTATAGGTACTAAATTTCATATTGTTCTTTATTCTTATAATAATCCCAGACTGTGCATTATAGTACATATATGCTGAGAAAATAATGATCCGCAGGCCAGGGTGAGAAGATGCAAGTGCACCCGGGCTCGGACGATTGAATTCTGCCTTACTTTACGAAGGCTGCTGCACTTTGCTTGTCCGATAAATGTAGTCAATCCGGTCGTAGGAAGCGAATAGAGAGTGAAGAGTCGGGCTAGATACTTGAAAACTGTTAATGACTTATCGCATCTGTGTCCCTCTCACTCATTTTTGCAGTAGGTACCATGGTGCAGGTAAAGATTGACGCAGAACCCTCAAAATTTTGCTCGAATGCATCATTGCTTTCAAACGGGTTTTAATGGTGAAGGAACATTTAGATGAATGGTAGAATTTATGCATGCGGTCAATTTTTGTACTTGAAAGCAAAGCTTATTCAAGAGTGTATCCTTTCACTTTGTTAGATTAAGGGACATGACACCTTTATAACATAAAAATTAAATTTCATCGCATATTCATGCTTTTTGAGTTCTACTTTCAATTGGAGCGTTCAGAAGCATAATGAAACATGTCTATTTTAGAAATTTTGCAAACTGTTGCAAACATTTCAATATTAGCTACACAAAAAAGTGAAATTTTATGAATTTTGTCACTATAATTAATATTTGACTATAGATGTATCAAATAAATAAAGGCATAATATATAAGCAATTATCAAATTTTTATAGTTATTTACTAAATTTCCAAAATGGACTTGTTCAGTTATGGTTCTGAACGCTTCAATTATTAATAACTTTACAAAGCTTAAATTATAGCTATTTCCACCTACTTTAATTACATTTTGGTCAATTTTTGATTTGCTTTCGCCTGGAGCAAAAATTGACCACATGCGTAAATTCTATAAATCATAATAATGTCCCTTTACCGTTGAAAGTCATTTGAAAATCTTATGGGTTCTGCGTCAACCTTAACCTGCAAAATGGTACTGTAAAAGTAAGTCTACTGAGAATCACACAGCTGCTACAAGTAATTTACAGTTATCAATAATCTAACCCGACTCTTCACTCTTCACGCACTGCCTATGACCACTTGGTCCGCTGCATTTATCGAACGGGCAAAGTGCAGCAGGCTGGAGAGGTATAAATTGGCAGAGCCTTCGCTAATTCTCTCACCCTGTCTTGTGGATCATTATTTTCTTAGCATATCTGTACTATATTATGTTTGCACACCAACATTCGATGGCCATTCTGACTTCGTTAAGTAAAATTATTATATTTTTACATTCTTGAAAATAAAGTTTTGATCTTTCTTTTAAAGTTACGGTAAATCTCCGCGTTTTTATGAACAATATTATCAAATATCATATCATCATCATTATTAAATATTTCATTTCTAGTAATCAGAGACAATTAATTCTTAATTTGCACAAAAAAATTTTCTTATATATAAGTGCGATTTTCACGATAAAGTTATATTTCGTTTCTTCAATCTTCGCTATTTTTTAAAGCTATTTAATAAAAATAATATATATATATACACATATATAGACCCATATATATATAAAGATATATGTCTGGATACTAATTTTTCCTCTTTTATTGGTAAAAGTACACAAGTGAATTTTTCATTCATACAGTTAGTTATATATTATTAACTGTTTCATTCTTAGGGCATTTACTGTTAATTAAAATAAGAATAAAAGTAATAAATTTTGTAGTAGCCAAGGAAAGCCTTCTCTTGGTGCTTATAAAATATTTTTACTATATATTCTAATGTTTCAACTAATATATTCAATATAAATACTTCTTTGTAACCAAAGCAAAAAAATGGTCGGTAGAGTGGCACGGCCCCTGTTAATGTTTTCGCGGCGATTGCTTTATCCTATTAAGCTACCCTTCCTCGCACACTACCCCTCACCCGCAACCATTTTTTTTTTTATTAATTTTTTTTTGTAAACTAAAGCTATCTTTATAAAGCTATCTGTTGCATTTTGTCCTTGTCAAATTTAGCCGTATCATGGTTTGGTCCTTACCGGAACCCGTCCATGCCTAAAATTAAATTAATTAAGTAGGTAATTAATTTAAAAAGGCAAGGGTCGTGCACGGAAACGGTAGGGCTGGGATTTGAACCGCAGATCTTATCGCTTGCGCGCAAGGACCGTAACCACTTGGCCACGACCGACACGATAATTTTCGCATCAAATCGTCTTTATATTCGCTAGCCCTGTGGAAATGTAAACAAAGTCAGACGAAGGATTCAGAAGAGAGAAGGTGCCTAGATTACCGACATCGGTCATCCATGTAGAGCTGGGATTTGGAGCTCGAAATACGCGTTCTTGTTGTTATTGTGCGAACGACGCGCATCGTGCTATATTTTCAGCACCGGTCGCATGAGCCACAGCTGCGAAGCTCGTGATGGCGCGATTTGCGTTTGATTCTGTCGTCTGTGTGTGTGTATGTGTATATAATAGTGGAGATAATAATTGGTGTGTAATGTGTTACCAATTTACTAATCCTAAAGACGCTTAACAATGATTTTATACTCTGAGGAAATAAAAAGTATTTGTCACATACAAAAAATAGTATAGCGTAAACTATTAGTTTTATTTTTCTGTAATAATAAAATGACTAATGAAATTTATTTTAATTAATTATTGTGATTTTTACTTTTCTATTTTATTTCTTTGAATCATTCTGTAATTCACGCACTCTCAGCACTCAGTAATACGTAAGTATTGTTGACTGTAAAACGTATAAGTCAGCTCTTGTTTGAGATTGTATACGAAGTTTTAGAAAATAGAATAGATTTCACGTTCTATGCCAACCCTCTAAGCTGTCCAACATTTTTTTCCTCCTCACAGCTTTTCGCGCACTCTTGCTTTGCATAGACATAAAACCTATTATGTTAGATACAGAAAAATATAGTTATTCTTTGTAAAATTTAAAATAATGATGCCGCATCGACAACATAATACGTATGGCAATACAGATTTTTACGGACAAAATATTTATTAAATACTATAAATAAAAATACGTAGTTCAGCAATATACTAGGTTATTTATAAATTCAATTTTAAACTCTACCGATTAGAATTATCTTTAGAACTTGTTTTTACTGTCCAAGCTATTAAAGGTATATACCTATATATAAGGTTATTATATAATAGGAACAATTTAAAGTTAATAAAGCCATTTCCTATTTATTTTTTTTATGAAGAAAGGACTCTGAGCATTAGAGAGTTAAGGGGTAAGGCTACTGTTATTACGTTAAAATGAGGCCTAAATAGGTTATTATATTTAGGTATGAAACAAATTTGTTATTATAAAAGAAACTATATGCACTTGTATATTATAATATATTTAAATACAAGAAAAATTCTTCTTTTTATTTTTAAAAACAAATTATTATATAATAATTTACTATATAAATTAAAAAACTACTGCTGTATTTCATACATTAACAAAAGTTTGATAAAAGCTGTTTTAGATTCACCGTGCTTTACTCGAGTTACACACAAATCTATACACTAATGCGTACTCGCACACTTTACAGCCCTCACTTACTTGCTCGAACATCTGCTCACACGAATACCAAATCTTACCACTACTCTAGTCTTCGTTTGTATAAATAGATTCGCCCATTGCTGCAACTATATACGATACATACCCACACAGATACGCAGGTGCGCTATAACACTCTGCAATTTATACTTACTTATTCTCGCGCTTACTTTCATAAAACAAAGCGTCTCTCCTTTAATACTGTCAGCTGACATTCACACTATAACTTACTTGACATCACATTATTATTCTATTTTATTAATGAACCTCGACATCTGTTTCCAATCCTGTTAAATGCAATGAAAGCTTTATTTACGTTTAATGTCAACAGACTTTAGAAACTAAAAAATACCTCACAAAAATTTCTGCTTTCGCAGAATTATATTTATTGTGCGTACATAACAATTATTTAATTTATTCTAATATCATATCCATCATTTCCAAAATTTCCCAATTTTACTATCTACAATCGAAGAAATAGAACTTCTAAGCCACGAAATTCTCTAGAGACCACTCAAACGCAATATTTTTTATTTATCAATTTTTGTAGTAATTTAGTGACAATTAAAAATCATATAGATTATCATACAAGCATAATATTTGATAGTAATGCGCGTTATAACATTAACGAGACAAGCCTATGTTTAAACGGTAAAAACCATATAAATATTTAAAGATTATTTGTTAATATTTTACGTACAATATCAACATTATTTGTTAATCTGTAATTTATGGAAGGAAATAAATAAATAGATATCTGTTGTTTATAATTTGCGATATTACTTATTCTAATTTACACTGTCACAAAAAAAAGGAAAACCACAAGATAAATAAACAATAGAGCATTGTAACCAAATTCTCGAGAATCCACTCAAAAAGCATTAAAAAATCTGAGATATTATAAAAGTCATCTAATTAAATCTCAATTGCAACGTATAATAATACCAAATTCATACGCAAACTGTATACCTATAATAACTGTATCGAACTGTATAATAACAGCTTTGAAATTCGTCGCCAATAGCACATATATTTCTTGTGCAACTCGCTCGCTCACGTACACATGCAAATAATACGAACGCGTTGCCGCACATTCGGCAATTTTCTCGCTTCTTCCGTATTACACGCGCGGGCGGGGACGAACGTGTTTATATACAGCTTGTGGATTTCGAGCTCGAGACAGGCATTTTTGTAGGACGTTGTGAGAACGAAGAAGCATCATGGCGTATTTCAGTGCCGGTCGCATGAGCCATAACAGCTGCTGATGTTGGGCGTTTGCTACGTGTGCATGTGCGTATGTGTGTATATAACAGTGGAGATGATAATTGATGTATAATGATGTGTTGTATATATGGAGATGGAGGGAACGGTACATAATAGTTTAGAGACTGTGTCGATTGAATTTGGAGTATGCGTGTTTTGTAGATTGTTATGATCAGTAATTAAGTTATCTACTAAACCTAAATGCACTAAACAAGGATTTTATGTTCCCTGAGGATGTAAGAAGTATTTGGTACTTACGAAAACCAGTGTAGCGTAAGTTATTACTGTTTTATTTTTCTGTAATAATTAGATAACTAATGAAATACTTTAAAAATCATTTTAAAGAATATGTTACATATTTTGTATTTTTAATGTAATTTTTACTTATCCATATTATTTATTTTTTGTTCAACAACAGAAAAATAATAATAAAAATAATAAATCAACAAATGTTTCAAAATGATATTTTAAGGCACAACACCTATGCAACCAGATTTTTCAATATTTTATACTGTACCTACCAAACATTGAAAAAGTAATAAACAAATTTAATCTGATGACAAACTTTTTTTATGGTCACTACCCATATAGCATGGAACATCGCAGCTATATTGCATGGCTATCTACAGATACTCGAGCTATATTGCATGACTATCTACAGATACTCGAGCAATGTTGCTGCGATATTGCATGCTATGTGAGAATTACGAGATTATTAATTAAAAATGGTCACCATTGAGATATTGATAACCCCTAAGGCTCCTAAGGGTGTAAAAAAATATGTTCAAAGATGAAAATAATAAATCTAAAAAGCTTTAATTTAAGATGTATTGCATTTTAAAAATATTAATTACATCCAAAGTTATTAACAATCAAAGGTAGTGACACATAAAAGCCTTTTCAAGTCCATCATCCGAAAGTAAATGAAAAAGAGCTAAAAACAACATATTCACGCTCACTTCACCAAAACTTCATCGTCCATATTCCGATCTTTCTACGAGTTTCTAAACTTTCTTTCTCGCGTACGTTTTTCTCCTCGTATATTTAGCGCTGCTTCTGCAGCAGCTGTCGGGCTCATTTTTTCGTTGCAAGCTTCCGTTTTGTATCAGCGAGTAGCAGCAGAAGCAGCTTTTGTTCGCTGCCGACGGGTCGAGAAGAAGAGCGACGAAAGCTCGCGTGCTGAAAGCAGAAAAATTTGCTGCCTCTTTTTTCTATTTTTTTTTTTTTTTTTTTTTTCATGTGTCTACTGTTATAATACGCTGCTCACGTTTTGTTTTGGACAGAGTGAGGAGAGAAAAATGTGTATGTGAGGGTGGGTAGAAGAGAAGAGAAGCAGCATTGTTGCTTGAAATTAATGTTTTCCAATTTATTGAAGAACATTAATTAGTTGGTGTTGAAATTCTTATATAGCATAGAGAAAAGTATTGATAGAAATTATAACGCAATTGACAGTAAAAATTACCATCAATTAGATAGATAGATCTGGGATATTTCGATATCCTGGCACTTTTTGCTGATATTTTGCTATAAATTTTACTGCGTTGAAAGGTAAAATTTGAATAGTTAATTTTAGTGACATTTATCTGAAATTCCCTAGACCCTGTCGAATAAAACAGCTGATGATGGATGTCAGCTGATTGGACACAAATTTTGGTTAACTCTAATGTGAATGTATATTAAAGTACATATTTCTATGAATATTAATAATGCTGCTACAACAATTGAAGAAAAATCCACGTTTTTAAGAAATATTTTACACAGATCTTACCATTCGTTCCATTGTATAACTTTATATTATATATTCCACTATTCTGTTAGTTTGATCTAAGGATCATATAATTTCACTCTACGGTAAAACTTATTGCAAATGTCAGTAAAAAATACTGTAAAGTTACGATTCTCTTTGTTTACCGCAATTCTCGGTCATTTTTACCGAGATTTTATGTCATAATTGAATTAGTCAATTCAATATTTAAGGGTACCTGATACTCATGAAAGTTGTGTTAAAAAATTTGCAAACCGATATTTCTGTAAATATGAATAAAATAGTTTAATTTTAGTAGAAGCTTACATACAATGTTTCAACGGTGCTACCAGAATGTTTTCTTTAATTAGTTTAAGTGATATAGTGTAAAATCAAAAATTAAAAAGCGTGGATTCCTTAAAATATTACTTATAGATCTTGTAAAATCTTTCAAATAGACTATAAATAACCTAAGATAAAGCTTCAATCAATTTTTTAAGCTATTTTATACATAATATATGCCGGATAAAAAGTATTTAAAAGATACATTTTGACATCCTGTGCATTTTTGTATTTGTTGTGTATTGTAATATTTTGTATAGTAATAAATAAAACACTCGATAGTTGCATGGTGCAATAACAATGGTATTGTATTAAATGTTGCAAAAGCCGCTTTTTCTATAATAGTAAAGCGCGTGATTAAATCGCATCAAGCATTATTATTTATTGTACTGCTACGAGTATACTGACGCATAAATCATTATTATAACAATATACTAATAGTAGTAAAAAGAAGTGGTAATATATAAAGTAGCATGAATGTCGATGGCAGTAAGCAATTAGACGTAAATATTCCAGAGAACTAAGGGAGTCTTGAAAGTGTGCTTTTGTACTTTAAACGTAAGCCCGGTGTATGTCTTCTGATTATATGCGTCTAAGATGGTGTTAGACGTTAGTGCACGTAAGTAAAAATGTCTGTAGATGCGTGTAGATTTATATCCATGAAAAGTGTACATAGATTGGAAGCAGCGTTTAACATTGAAGCATGCAATAAAATATTACGAATATGTGTAACTGTGAAAATTATTCCAAAAAATGTATTTATATTTTCTACGCAGTAACAATAAATACTCATATTACCGACAATTTGTATCATTCTCTATTTCTTTTTTTTTCGAGTTCAATCAGTATATAATGTGTGAGTCGCGAGGCAAAGCAGGTTTAATTCTTTTGACAGCCTATTCGTTTGAAATATTCATTGTATTATATTGTCGTTTTCATACCCCCACATTTACAATCCCTTGGAAAATCTGAACTATATTATCCACCCACCTTTGCATTGATATATACCTGCGCTGTAGAACAGCAAGTAGGTTTTGAAACGATGAGTCAACTCATTTGGAAGGAAATTACTCATTTACAGTTATCGAAAATTCGACACCCTCTTTCAATTTTGAAACTTGTAATCCCCTACATTGGCCGAGTTGGTGCCGAAGACTCGAAGGTATTAATTGCAAAGATATGCGCAAAGTAAATTCAGTTTACTTTGCGCATAGCGATTTGCCCAGCGATGGTCTGTATCCACATCACGACTGGGGCTATCGTTTCCTCGGCAGCTTACACCAAGAGTTCATTTTTCAAACGACGAAAATCACAAAGCTAATCCACCATTCTATAAATTATGAAGGCAAAACTATACACTGGCACGTAACTGTATTCAATTACTACAGTCTACTGGTGAGTTAAGTTTACAATATATATTTTCTGTTGACGAATCGATATTTCTATTAAGTAGAAAATATTTTTATTGGAAAAATCTGCAGATATATGCATGTATTCCTTGAGTGCAGCACGATTTTATAGTTCACATATTTTTGATTTCGACTCTCATCCTATGTTCCAATATTATTATTGGAAATGTATAATTATTATTCTAGTTTTCGACAATATTTTTCAAATTATCGTAGAGTGCATGTTGATCCCGGAACATTCAAGTCAATTCAGTCAAATGTCTAATTATGTTTTATTGAATAATACAGATTAATTTGAATAAAATAAACTTTTATTTTATTAATACATAATCTATAACTACTCTTCAGGATAAATTCGTCAACGCAACAGTTAAACCACAGTTCTCTAGAGCAGTCCAAAAAAAGGTGGAGTGCGGCAACATTCAATGAATTATAAATATGCAAAAAAAGTAGTCGGTCTTTATTAGAAATTTTGTCTTCGCTTATATTCGCGATGAACACGCTTTACCAATTAAGCCACAGCCCGGACATGGCTATACTGTTTTAAAGAATTTACATATTTACATATATACATACGCATTGAAAAGCGGCGATTCGGAAATGAGAAAGCAGAGCTGTGAAGTCAACTCCGCATTTCGTT
This sequence comes from Gastracanthus pulcherrimus, assembly GCA_949152435.1. NCBI lineage: Eukaryota > Metazoa > Arthropoda > Insecta > Hymenoptera > Pteromalidae > Gastracanthus > Gastracanthus pulcherrimus. The sequence goes on from OX424575.1 coordinate 16,296,545, forward strand.
AAATCTATCCATTCTCAATGCGTATTTTCTTAGATTTAGGATAATTTTATAATTTAGAATCGCGCGTCTATATCATATGGTGTCGTATGTTTCTTTTTCGAATTTGTACGAATAACAGTTAAATTAAATCGAAATTACAAATAAATTAATTGATAATAAAACAATTTAACCATGTAATGACGTAATGCAGCCGCCCAGAATTTGAACCGGGAACCTTTCATTTTCGCGGCTTCGACGTTACCTCTGAGCCACGACAATGAATATTGTTTACTCCTAATCGTCTTTATGTATTGTATTAACCACCGAGCGTATATAATAAAAGCAGAATCATTCAATTTATGAACTCTGCTGCTTTTTGTATTTATCGCCTAATTAACAATCATCAGTGTCAAATGTACCAATGCAATGCCAATTTGTGTAGTTTTGTATCATAATGAATTAATAAATAAATTTTGTAACAATAATTATTATTTTCACTTACCTTATACCTACTGTAAACAACTTGAAATTCCTTATAGTTATATGAAATTCGATCACACTATATGTAATAAAATTTCGATCTATGATTTCAAGTGCAGTATTTAGCTTTCAGAATAATTTCCTTTTGTTATGATATATATCATCCTAACTACACACTAAATTCGGTATATCCATATATATTTTCATTTCTAGAAACATATGCAGTAGTTATTGACTCTCTTTATTTACGGAAAAATCTTGTAGTCTACTTCACACAAAACTTAATTGTAAGTTCTTTTTTAATATATAGGTTAACAGTTTTCTTTATTATTTTAAATAAATACCTTAAGAGGAGGCTGTATATACTGTCCTTGTCTAATCACAGTTTTGCTATTTACTCAAAAAGTAGTTCGTTGATTGAAAAACTAATAGTTGACTCCAATTTGTCTTAAAATAAGCAATATTTTGAGACCTAAAAGAGTACCTAACATTATTTACTTTTTGAGAAAACTTTGGAACGCGAAACCTAACCTCAATTTTCGCATTCCGAAGTTCTCTGGAAAAAGATATAATGTTAGATACTTTTGTAGGTCTCAAAATATTTCTTATCTTAAGATGAATTGGGGTCAACTCTTAGATTTTCAATTAACAAACTACTTTGTGAGTAAATAGCAAAATTGTGATTAGACAAGGGCAGTATATACGGCATCCTTTTAATAATAATAATAATAATAAATATGTACTGTGTTTTTAATTTAGTTTTTTTAACTTAAAATCGTTCTAAGAAATTAAAAAAAAAACTTATCAACGATGTTGAAAATTTAACGATACCTTAGGTTAATCCACCGGTAAATTTATTCTTAATCCAAGGTACTGATTCTTGGGTGGTTTGATATCTCACAAAGTACTCATGCTGACTATATTGCATAGTTTATAAAATGAAAACCAAGCTTTAAATGTGATTTTTAGAGGTGGACCGTAGAAATGACTATAAGTTGTCTGGATCATTTTAAATTAAGTAAATTTTAATAACTAACCTGGTAAAACGTTAGTTTTTAGTGTTTTAATACAGGGTACCATCAAAAGAATTTCCAGAAAATAATTTTCCTTGGAAGTTTTAGCAAGAAGAAATTTTTTGTTTTTAACCCTATAGTACCCATTTCAACTTATTTGTTACCTTTACATTCAGGCAAAACTTGCCCAAGAAACTCATTGACTAATTCTGACAAAAACCTCCAAGTGCACCATATATGCTACAATGAGAATGTTACAAACTATAACGATTCCACCATTGCCTGTTTAAACCTTTCAATACTCAATCCATCATCCATCCATAATTTTAAAAACATCTCCTGCATAAAAAAAATACCTATTCATTCGCAAAATATGTTCCTAACGCTATAAACTCTACCATAAATGCCACGGGTCTGCGGAATCCACTCCCGCGAGTTTTCATTTCTCTCACTGGGAGAGTAGGCTAAAAAATTTACCTCCTCGCGCTTTTCGAGCATTCCTGCGTCAGACACGAACGGGAGTTTATAGGTCTGATCTGGCATGAAGAATCCATACAGTTGTAAGTATTTAAACAACAATTTTCTTCTGTTTGAAGTCGAAAACTTAAAAAAAGTGATACAATCTTGATGTCTTCACTTATTTATCTCACTCGACCCTCTTATTTTTAAAGTTTCCCTTCAATTCCCCGGATCAGTTTCTCTTTTTAATTTTCAATTCATTTATTTTTTGAATTTAAGTTGAAACAATAAACTTAGTTTTGTACGTTCCCTGGTTTTCCCTAATTGCATTTACTACACACTCGTGGGCATCCTCCTTTATTTTAGGTATAATGTAATTGTATTCAATGAAATTCTAAAAAATACCTAAAGTGATTATTCTATTGTGAGGAAGTAATAAAAATTGTGTAAGAGCATTTCATTTATTACATATTCGAATAACGTCTCATATTCAAAAACTATGGCTGTATAGTTTACAACATTTTCAGGAAATAAAAAGCACCTCTCGCTCATTGCTATTAACTGAGACGTTGAAGCCATCGTAATATTCTGCATGGTAAAAAATGTTGACAGGCGCTGTCTGTTAAAATATATTAACAGATATTTGTTAGCCATTTTTACTGAAATAAATTTTAATAGCTTACACGCGGGTTTTTTTTTTATCGTGCATAACTTACTTTCATCGCCTTTTTTATTGTACTGTATTGTTTTGGAACTGTGTAAATAGAGTTTCATGCGTTAAAATGTTGTTATGTGCATTTTAATTCGACACCAAAAATAAATATCTCATCATACATAACAAAAGCTTTATTTACATGTTTAAAATCGGTTGATTTTGAAAATTTACAGTTCATAAATTCAAATAAATATTTAGCCTATAAAAACACATTCTGTTTCGTATTTCACGTACAAACAACAGTTTATTATAACCACCCATATAACAATTTCATATCCATAATTTAATTTGCGAGATTGATCCTAACTTTCGCTACCAACCAACAATAAAAAAACTTTTTTGCAGCTAAATTCTCCAGAGTTCACTGAACCGCAAAGCAAAATCAAAGAAACTTGTAAAATACCTTCTAATTAAACCTCAATTGCAACCCATAACTACAAATGCACGCCTAAAATATATACCCATACTTACTCCACACCAATGATCTTTCTCTCCAGGAAAAACCCTAACAGCCTCGAAATTCTCCATAAATAACATACATTCTTCGAACTCGTTCGCTTACATAAGTATATATGAAGGCGTCGCGCCGCATTTTTCATTTTTCTTGGCGCGCCCGCAAATTTTTCCTCCTTCCATATACGGACAAGCGGGGGTGAATACGTGTATAGACATATTTGCAAACTTAGCGTTCCTCAAACATATAAATCTTAATGTTTGAACATATGGTATTTGATTACTTGCATAAAGGCATGCACTTGTCATTTATATAAATTATATTTAATATGGATACCTACATCCCTCCTGCGCAGTAATTTATTTTCTGATCAGTACTTGGATTTAATTGAACGTAAATCGGTATCTATATGAGCTGTAATCATCTGTAATCTCTTAAATTGAAGCTGTGCTGTACAATAAATTGACGAGTAGTATCCGCGATTAGTTTGAGAGTAAAATTGGATGCAGGCAACTTTTACAAATCGATAGGGAACATGCATGATTTTTCATTTCAATTTTATTTCGAAGTCTATAAAAAAATAACAATTTTCGCAAGACAGTTTTTTTTAAATGAGATATTAGAATTTTAATGATGTATTGAAGTTAAGTTTGATTTTAATAACGATTCAAACGCCTGTGACGTCAGTATTTTCTTGGCCAACGCGTTCTATCGGCGAGCCCCAAAGCTTCATTTGGAAAAATTAAATCGTCTATCAATTACGGTCACACATACTTAGCCTAAATGCTATATATTTTAGAAAGCGCTGGGTGACCGTCACATAATTATTGCAGTGAAACAGACCGCTTACAAAATTTGAACTTTGTTTTGAGTCTATTCTGCTTCAGTTATTATGTGACGGTCATATAACACTTTCTAACGGATACAGCATTTCGGTTAAGCATGTGTGACCGTAATTGACGGACGTTTCAATTTTTACAAATGAAGCTCTGGGGCTCTCCGATAGAGTGCGTTGACCGAGAATATGCTGACGTCACAGGTGTTTGAATCGTTATTAAAATCAAGCGTAACTTCAATACTCTATTAAAATTCGAATATCGCATTAAAATAGAAACTGTCTTGAGGAAACTATTATTTTTTGATAAACCTTTGAATAAAATTGCAATAAAAATTTAACTGCGACCCATGCATGTTCCGTATTGATGACATCACATTATCATTAAAAAATTCCAGTTTTTGCAGATTCATATCAGCGTTCGAATTTATTGTGCTCGGTAGCTTTTAAAGGCGCACACTTGTCCTTTGAAGGAACTCTATAAGATAAAAATGTCTCACGATGACTATAAAAATTTAGAGCCAAATTAATTGCAACCACTTGCTACAATGCTGAATAACGTAAATTTTGTATTTTCTAAACATTCAGAAATTGTTAATTTTGTCCGTTTTATATTATAACCCCTAAACATAATTATTTATATATATAGGGGTCATACTTTCATTACGTCACGCTTGGAGTGGTAAGGGGAGTCTTCGATGGTGCGACGGTGTGTACTAAAGACATAAGAAAATTAGTGAAAATGTCTTAAGTAAGATAGATAGATAGTTAGATATTTATTTATTTGCATGAATATACAAAAGAATATGTACATTAAGAGAGGGAGGGGGGGGGAGGTAAAAATTTTCAAAATGAGTGTAATATAATTTAAATTGAACAAGTTGTATAGTTCGATGTTTGTAACTGAATCTTTTCAGAGTTTTTAAAAGTATCTACAATCTTTTAATAGTAAACGCGAGAATCTTAAAAAAACTTTTTCTTATGTGTAACATAATTCTTATTAAATACAGGATTTCTCTATTTTGTTAGAAGAAAGAATCATTAAGTAATTCACATTGTTCAGTCAGCATTGAGTCATACGCAAGTAAAGTCAACTGTACATTCCAACCAGCTCTTGTTCGAGATCGTGTACAAAGTTTTAGAAAATCATGATCTATTCGCAAAGTAATGGGCTGCACCTGCGAGCCACGTCCTAAAACGCAGCGCCGCGGGGGTGCGCGAATTTCGCATCTCTTGCGAACCCTCGGAGCTCTCGCCGGAACGACGAAATAAAAACATGTACCACAGCAGCGCGCCGAGTTTGCGCGTTTTCTCTCGCGGCTCATTTCCTCGCAAAAGATCCGCTTCGAGAGGGAAGCTCGCTTGCACGCGCCAACATTTTTCTCCTACCCGCTGCTGTTCGCGCATTCCCGGCGTCGGACGCCGAGAGGAAGTTTACGGAGCTGACCTACTTATTCGGTTTGATTTGTTTTATTGTGTTCCCGGGACTTGGAGCTTGAATGATTTGGATAAAATATCTTTAAGAGGGTTGGGATGAAAAAATTTATGATGCTGTGTACGGTTGTGTTGAATGAAATTCTAGAGAATCATGTCTTTAAGACATTTGCACTATAAATTACTTGTTGTCGCTCTTTTCTTGTACTTTATTGTTTTGCATTATGTAAATAATGAGTTTTATTATGTGCACGCTATCTCGTCACATGTCTCTAGCCCTGTAAATTAATAAATGCAATAGCGATAAGCCTCTTTGAGTTATTCAGAAGCCTATGTATATAATAAAAGTTCATTTTTATTGCGTATGCAGGCAACTTTTTATTACCCTCAACATATTGGTAATTTGAGAGAATAAGTTCAAAATATGACAAACAACCTTACCGTAAATTTTCAATTTGTTTCGTCAAAAACTGTTACGAAAATACTGTATAAAAATAAAAAACAACATTTTGTGAGAATGATATAAATTAACTACTATAAAAGTGAATAATGTATTATTTTTTATATCTTAATTTACTAAAAGAATATTAATATTAAGATATGATCAGGAACAAACATTTTTCACGTGTTTGATTTTTCATTTCTTAAAAATAAAGGAAAAGTCTGGTTACTCTTGACTGACCAAACACTGGCTCCCGCGTGACGCTAAAAATACATTTTTCTTCAAAAAGATTCTTCATTTCATTTCATAAGACCATTTTATTCATCTGTTCAATATACTTTAGATTTAGATCAAAGTATGTGATACTGATGAAATGAACAACAGTAATAAGTCAGTCAGAGCAGAGAAAAAGAGTGTATATAGTCCTGTTCTCTTGAGCGCCCTGGCGCCGACTGACAATTGCCAAATAGTGCAGGCACGCGAGCACCTCGAGGAAAGCGGCGATTTCGAGCCGCTGAGAAATGAGTTATAAGTAGGATAACCCACTGTCTAGTCTGTTGGACTTCTCTCACACATACATATATACCATACAATTACTTAGGGGGTGAGGCCACTGTAAATGACGAAAAATATAGCGTAGCTTTGACGTATTTTTGTAGATAAACAAAGAAATATATTCAAAATCTGTTTGAAGGCCTTTGTTGTACATAGCTTACAAAAGACGAATCCATTTTTTATTATTTTTTTTATCTGTTAGCGCAGGTTTCTATGCGAAATAATAATCCCAATGTAAATGAGTAAAACTAGCTGTCCTGTATTTATTAATTCAAACGTTCAAATAGATACTAAATGTGTTTTTCCAGAATAATTTTATGTCAATGTCAGGAATGCATGACGAATGTCTAAATTATGCACAACCATAAACACAGTCATAATGTAATAAAACTATCTTTGCATATGACATTACAGACAATTATTATCATACTCTCCTTTTTTTATTTAAGTTGATGCACATTTTTCGGATAACCTGCATTGTTTATAAAGATTGTTATAAGAAAATATTTTTCTCTACCATTTGAATAGTACTTAATGTTTGAATTCTCGAATCTTTCGTCGGCTCGCCCTTTGTAGTATTTTTTGAATCGCACAAAAAATATAAGCCAAACTGGATGCACGCCTTTTTTACAGATGTAAAGTGACGGTCCAGACATTATTATTAAAAAATCACTGTCTTTTTTATTTCTTATCAATAGTCAAATCTACCGTACTCAACTACCTTAAATGACACACGTTTGTCCTTTGGAGGAGTTCTATACAATACCAAGATGACACGATAGCGATAGAAAATTAGAGCCAATACAGTTGCGCGCACTTATAATTTCAAATGACTGTCGTGGACATTTAGTTTCATAAATCGGGGGACGATAAATCGTTCCCCGAATAATAAATACCGATAACGACGTGGCCATGTAATGAGATGCCGGGGAATCGTCCACCGAAATCGGACCAAGCACAACCAAGAAACTGTCGCACGAAAATCCTTTAATTGGTCTTATCCGTTTACCCACATTTTGTTTTTCAACTCTATGGACTCTACTACTTTTTGTATTTATTTATATATTTATTTATTTAATAATACTAGTCAGTGTATGATAACAAATGCAATGTCATTTTATATAGTTTTGTATCCATGCATTTCTGAATAAATTTTGTAACAATAATTATTATTTTTCTCCTACTCTAAACTATGCATTAAAACCCCTTACACCTTATATTAAAATATATGACGATATGACAAGAATTTATACGATGTAGAATTTCAAATTCAATATTATTTTGATTTTAAAGTAATTTCCTTCGTTAAGTTTTATTTTCTCCTCAACATAGTAAAAGAATCAATAAATTTTGAAGCTAACGAAGTTATTAAATCTCTTTATTATCAAAAAGAGTATTGAGGACTTCAATCATTTATAACATACAAATATACAGCTTTCTAAATTTATTCTAAATTAATATTATAATTTACGATAATGACAATCACGTTTTCAATTACATTTTCTCTGCTATTTAAACTCCAGAATTTCGAAAGACTTTATTAAATCTTCTTGTAAAATCGTCCTTAAAAAAGTTACCAATTCCACGATCGCCCCCACGATAAAAACTTCCAATTCAAATCTGCCCTCACCCATCCATCATCCCCTAAAAACCTCTCCCACATCCCAAAAATATCCATCCAATCGGAAAATAAGGCTGCACCCCGCGGGCGTACGGAATCCACTCCTGCGAACCCTCATATACCAACCCTCCTCGGAACGACGAAATATATATATATATATATATATATATACCACGGCATCGGCGCGGGTCGATGCGCCGAGTGTACGCGTTTTCTCCCGACTCATTTCCTCCCGCGCGCGCGCGAGCTACAAAAGGCTACGGTTTCGAGAGCGGAGCTTGCGGGCGCGTCAAAAATTTTTCCATCGCGCTTTTCGCGCGCGTTTCTGCGTCGAAGAGGGTAGAGGAGAGCTTTTATGGATCCGACCTACTTTAGGTTTGATTTTTCCTGATGGAAATGAATTTGGGGAAATTGCTGTAGTGTTTTCGAGAGGGCTTTTAGAACTTGTAGAGTTTTCTGCAGGTTTTTTTAACTGTAGATTCGCCTGCAGATAAATATGCTCTGAAGGAATTTTTAATTATAAGAAAAAGTTGAGACCCTACTTGCATTGGTGACATAATCCATTTAGATTGTTATGATATAACATTTAGGTGTTACCATCCAGATAGTAATTAATTAAATTGGACGTGTTATCGATTCGAGTAGGGGTTTTAACGCTTATTTTAAATAGACAGATTCATTTAGAATATATTTCTGCATAACAATTTGCGGGCAAAAACCTTGTACGAGAACCTGCAAAAACCTACAAGTTCTAAAAGCACTCTTCAGAAAAGCGCGGAGAAAATATTGCTGATTTTTTAATTTTTCCGTACAGGTTGTTTTTGTGTTCCCTATTTTTGAAGCTTGATTGATTAAAATAAAATATTTATAAGAGCTTGGTATTGTCGACAATTTACGTCATAATTTGACTGTATTTAATCAAATTCTGAAAAATTATATTATAATTGCATTTATTATATATCCCAATAAATAACTTACCAAATTCTGAAGCTGCAGCTGTAATGTACACAATGACATATATGCATGTGCGTTTTTGCACACTATTTGCATCCGCTCTCACATACTTACCCTCACACCTGTTCACGCGCGCACAAAATCTCACCGCATCTGTATTTTCCATTTATATTAATAACAGATTCACGCTACGTTGTGAAAGCTAAGAGTATATGCACGTATTTACACGAGCTGCATTACACGTTCGCAGTTTATACAAGTTTCCGTGGTTTTTGTGAAACAAAGCAGCTGAGGCGCTTCGAACATTGCGATACTCTCAACACTTTGTTATCACTTTTGCTATTGTACTTCATTATTAATGTGCACTTTACCTCGTCGGCATTTTCCGATTCTGCTAAAGCATGTTTGTTTTTGAACTTTGAAGTCAACAAATGTTGATCACTACAAATATAAAACGCCTCATTCAATTATTCAGAATACAATAAAAGTATATTATTGTCCATTGTTTCATTCCTTCAATGAAAACTATACGTAAATACAGAATTATTTTTATTGTGCAAATACAGATAATTATTATATACCTACACCCACAAAATCATTCAATGTATTAAAATATGATCTCTATTATATCATTGCTAAATAATTTCTAATTTTCACTACCAACGCACCAAGGACAGAAACTTTTTTACAACTGCATTCTTCCGCGTCCAATCAACTGCAATACAAAACCAAAGAACTTACAAAAAAACCACCTAATGCAACCCGTAATACCATACACACGCCTAAACCATATAATACCCTACCCCACACCAATGATCTTTCTCTCTCCAAGAAAAACTCTCACAGCCTCGAAAAATTCTTCGCAAATAGCATGCATTTCTCGAGCACTTTTGCTTGCATATTTTCTCCTCCACCCATATTTGCACGCGAGCGGGGTAGTCAAGCGTACGTATATGTACATATAAGATAGCCTGGATTTCGGGCGCGAGACACGCGCGTTGTTCTGTGCATGCAAACGACAAGCGTGCAGAGTACGTCATATTTCACCGTGCCAGTCGCAGGCGGAGCATCAGGATGCTCGTGAAGCGCGATGCGACGCTTCTTGCTTCTGTTGTGTGCGTGCAGTGGGTTTGCGCAGTAATGGATGGGATAAGTGATTTGAAGTGGAGGAAATGGAAAGCATGGGAATCGTGTGAAGTTCGAATGTATATTGTTGATAGTATCGGTGATTATGATTCTGCAAGATTTCGTGAATGAGACGTGTATTTTTGCTGGTATTTTGGTCCACTAAAAAACATGTACAATAGAAGAAATGCCTTGTACAAAACAAACTTCATTTTTCACGGTTTGCCAAAATTTTATTTATAAAAAGTATAAGCCACTTATACTCAATACCTACAATAAGAAATTATGAAGATTTCGCTATTAATTCATTAAAAAGATATCGTATCGCTTATTAACTCTGCAATGGCTTTATTCAATTTTAAGTTTATTACCAAAAACTTTTTATAACAACAGCATAGAAATTACGTAGACAAGAACTTTCCAGAAGTAAATGTATTCAAAATTAAAATCATACTATTAATGCCTTGTCATTAATGTACTCTAAAATAGATATGATTTTATTTTTCATATTCAGAATTGTTTAAAATCATTTAAAATTTGAAAGTAATTTGTCGTATTATTATATTCATAAGAATTGGACATTATATAGGAAATTAGTTCTATTTTTATTGTTGCACTTTCATAAGACAGGTTTCCTTTTTCAAAAGAACGGGACGGACATTGATTGAGTAAGTCAGGTGGACAAGTAATAATTATATTTCACCTTTCACTCTAAATAAAGCGATATAACTGTGCGGTACAATACCGACGTATGTCTACTTAAAACGTTACTTTTTATTTCACAATAATACTATAATTTTAAATTATTTTTATTCTGGTGTGAAGAAACTGTATGAAGAAGAATATCCCGTTCTAAATGTATGATTGATTGTATTATAATAACGCGAAATTGGCAATTCCTGTTAAAGTAAAATAAATCTGGACACTATTATATTCGCAGAATACTTTAATAAATTATTTTTTGAAAAATTTATAAATTTTATTACTAATATTGCAATTATATTTAAAAATATATTTGCAATATATATACCTTATCTATACAACTTTTAAACCTCAGAATATAATGTCAATTTTTAGGTATCATAAATTCTGCTATTACAATTAATTTTAAAACAAAAAACAAGTAATAAAAGTAAACTAAGTAACGTCTGCAATCCAGCTAATACTACAAAAACAGAAACTTCTCAACTCCGAAAAATCCACACTAAAATCCCGTTTCAAAATCCTATTCCCAACTTTTCACCTCTTGTCGCTGTACAAACTTACACGCTAGACCCAAAAAAAGCATCTCAAAGAAATTGCGCGACGTCCGCGCGTTACCCACTACACACCCGCACTCAGCGAGAGACGCTTTTCAGGTGCACGTGTGTCTGCGCTCGGCCGCGATCTTCCTTTTTGTTCACCCAGTGGGGGGTCATTCACACGAGCGACGACAGATTGCCGCGAGAGACTCGTGAATAGTTGTCATCTCTTTTTCATTCGTCTTTCAGATGCCGCGCGCAGCCGCCGGCTGGCAGGGAGCCTTTGAAATTTTCATTCGCCCGTTGATGAGAAGAAGGTCTTCGATTTTCGTGGTTTTGCGCGTGGGAGATTTGGATTTAAGTGTAAGGGGTTGTGTGGATGGTTAGAGGGATGTTTGGTGTTTTTGCAAAGAGGATGCATTTACAGAAGAAGACATAGCTAAAAGGATGATCTTATTTTATGAACCAATTATTTTCTTAGAATAGTAGGAAACAAATTTAAGAACGTTTTTGTTGGTATATTGAGAACTGCCGAAGTTTCTTATTTTAAGTTTAAAGTAGCTTTTTCTTATTTTTCTGTTGAAACGTAATCACGAAAGTTTACATGGTTACGCGAAATAAGACATGTTGGTTGTACTTAAGAAAAGATTTATTTATTTCCATAAGAATTTATTATTTTTAAAGTATTTTTTGTATTAAGTAATAACGTTTCTTACGGTCCAACAAAAATGTAAAATCCTTTTTGCTATGTAGAAACCAGTTACAGCAACTAATATTTCTTTTGACTAAAAATAAGGATTATTATTCTTGTCTCAAGATACGAGTTATACTGACTTAAAATAAGATGCATTGTAAATAAGAAGAATCCCATTAATTAAAAACAGAAAACTATTTTTGAACCTTGAAATATTATACTCGAGTCTAAATGAATTGCTATTTTAATTAAAATGATTTAATAAACAGGAAGATCCTCTAGACACAACTAGGTCATATCTATGAGTGAGCATTTTTCTCTGGTGAGAAAATTCGAAAGCAAAAATGACTTTTACGCGTTTAACTTTCATTGTAAACATAAGAGGCAACGACCTCATTATGAGGCTGGTGAAAATCTATTTGCGCAACGTCTAGACCGTAAACTGTAGTGGTCAAAGGTGCTTTGTCTTCTTTGCTCTATTATGGCAAAATATTATGCCTAGGCCTGTCTATGAAAACGGATGTAACTATGTATACAATCTCTTAAAATAGTAAACTTTGTTAAGGGTCTAATGTAAAAGTCAGTTTAAAATTCAAATTTAAATGAAGAAATGAGTAATAATTGGTTGTAATTAAAAATGTAAACTGAATTATGTAAAAATAGATTATTTCTTATGTTAACAAAATTTCAAGCAAATATTTCAGTATTTCGGTGAATGACACGCGATTAAAATTTGAAGGACCCAGCCTGATATTTTATTCGAATGATATTCATCGAATCGTTGAAATATTTTTAATGTCGTCTTAGTATTTAAATAATGTATTTATATCTATATATTTAATTAATTAATTAATTACAACTAATTATTTATCGTTCAGTCGGTAAGATTTGAGGGCAAGAAATTCAAAATTTTAATTAAATTTGACACCCCGTTATAATAATAACAATCTAATAAGATTGTAAACTTGACTAGAAAGACATTTTAAAAAACAAATAAGCAATTCAAAAAATAATCTGACATTTAAAAACTATTTCCCCTCTAAGAATTAACATTTACTGTATGTACAACCACTGATTTTTACTGCCGTTACATCTTACGGTACAGAAGCATTAAATCCGCTTGATACTTCGATCCAACGTAAACACTTGATTTCGTTTTATTTACATTCCGCTCTTCCCGTATCTTATCTCCGCACTTACATCGACACACATTCTACGCAGATATTCTCTCCCACATCCTCGCTCCAAAGAAGAAAGAACGAAGACCAAAGAATTTTATCGCCAGCGCTGATAATAAAATCGCTCATTCATCGGCGCTTCGATGAGGTGTTACGCACATAAATCGTAATTTTTTAAGCCCTTCGCGAGGAGACTTCGTGCTCCGCGTCGTAAATAATTTTTTATCCATCGTCGTATCAATCACGAGCGGAAGCTTAAATACAAAAGAAAAGAAAGATCAAGAAAAAAGTCGCGGTAGCGCACCTGCTTAATAAATAACCGATAGACGCGCGAATAATACTCATTGGAAAATGTCGAAACTGGTTCGCGGCCGCAAGGCCGAAACCCACGCGTCGGATCGTAAATCAGCGGATAAATTAAAGCAATGCTCGCGGACAAGCGCGCGAATGAGTTCCTTCGGAAATTATCTTGTACAATGTGCGCGGGGCTGTTGATTGCGATTTTATATATAATAAATGGGAAATCGCGAGCAATGCTCGATCAACTTGGAATATGTTAATGTACACTTTTAGATCGTTTGGTATTTTGTATATTTCTAGGGTACGGTGTATGAATTGATGTAGAGTGACATTAGAATTTGTATTTTTATGAAGGTGGTGTAAAAGATAAATTGAATGATACAAAGGCGATAGCAGAAGTGCCATAATTTAACTAAATGGCATTTTACAATATAATTTCATAACTGTTGTTTTATGGACGAAAGATTCCGGAATGTTTTTAAAGTATATTTTAAAGCCGTAGGAACAGGAATTTGTAATTTTGTAACTAGGAAATTTGTTATGTAAAAAGTGCTTCAAAGGCTCCGACTAAAGTAGCGCCAATTTTGTTACATTTGAGGTAAATCTTGCGTGAGACTTGATATTAGATAATTACATTAAATTTGTATGGATTAGTCATAAATCATAAAACGGTTATTCTACAAAATGTTAGAGCACAATTTTTAAGAGAAACTTAAGATTTATAGCGTGCAGACTAATGCATGACTACAATATGGTTGACGCATTATTTCATGTTTCGATTTGTTTCATTTTTTCATGTTTTTTAATAAATTAGATTATTCTTATTACGCATTATTTCATTTTTCATGTTTTTTAATAAATTAGATTATTCTTAGATTAGATACGTGGACTAACAATTGTACAAAATAAAGAAGAAATATATACAACTGCAGCAATAAGTGCACTTTATAATATAGGTAACAAAATGGACCATATAGGGTCCGGCTAAGATATAATAAAACATTTTGTGTAAAAAGCGATGTATGGTGTGTAGGATTTATATGTTTAGATACGAAAAATGTTTCACCTGCGTGCGTCAGAGTCGCAGCAGTGTAGACGGATGAGTGAATATCTCGAGCAGAAGCTGATCAAAATACTCAGTATTACATAATTGTAAAAGAAGATTGTTAGTTTTCGGCATAGGGCGTTTCTTACACATAAGAATTATACACGTAATTATTGTACACAATTTAGCATTGGTCAAATTATATATAGATATATTTGACCAATGCTAAATTGTGCACAATAATTACGTGTACAATTCTTATGTGTAAGAAATGCACTATGCCTAGTTTTCAGTGTAAAATTGTGTGATGTATGTTTTGTATAAGTATAGTAATTAAGTAAAGATTGTAAACCAAGTCCATTTCTGGGCCAATAGGCTGAAATAAAGATTTATATATATATACATATATATGTACAACTGCAGAAACATCTATAACATTCCAATATAAATGTGTAAGGTTTGATTCCAATCAGCAACTAAAATTAAAAGCTTTTTAATCATATAAATTAAGAATACTGGAGTATTTAACGGATAAATGTGCGATTGGTCTCAACAATAAGTAATATTTTCTATATTAACTTATATTGAGTTGTACTACATTTTCTGTCTAGCGAAGCCAAATATTTGACTACCTGCTTCATCTCAATTATACTAAAACAACACCTTTCAATATCTCGCAATCATACGATTCCCAACTCCTCTCTAACATGTTATCGCTTAAGTAAGCATCAGCAACCCTCACACGAACCTCCCAAACATCACAAAACCACACTCTCACACATCTGCCACCATTGACACCCAACAACTTGATCAACCATCACCTGATCAAACACAACCGATCATCTTCCACAAACCTCAACTCACTCCTCTCCTCTCTCTACCCAACCAGCGGAATTTTCCCCGGCTAATCCTTATACTCTCCTCCTCGTTCGTTAAAACTCGTAAAAGCAAGCCTGCAGACTCGCGAGATTTACGCGCGGACGTAATGCTCATAAAAGCCGCCGCCGCTCGTCGTTGTTAGTCACGGCCGCTGCTGCCGCGTTGCGTCTTCCGTCTTTTTGCTCCGCTTTTGTATTATCCGAGAGCGGCGCAGGCTGTAGTCTCGTGCGTTTAGCGTTATAGGTAATGTATACGTGGTGTAGGAGAGAGAGGGAGAGGCTCGTATCGCCGATCGCTCTATTATCTTGTCAGGTGTTGTGGTACGTTGCGCGGAGGCGAGGAGATTGGGAGGCGCTTGGTGTCTTTTTGCCGGTGGTTGAAGAAGAGCTCGAATGGTGGGTTGGGAGGAAGTGAGGCGCGAGGCTGTTCCGGCGAAAATTGGTTTGGATTTGAAGGATGATTGGAGTGTAGGAGAGCATCGGGGTTGAGAGTAGGAAGGGTTGAATCCTTTGTCTAGTTCATTGGTCGTTGATGGTTCATCTTTATTTTCCAATATTTAACTTTGGGTGTGTACTGGTCGATGTAGTATGGGGAAAGAAAACTACTACTGTTGGAGCAGTGGCGCTACTGATAAAAATGTATAGTACAAATGGCCGATGGGGTTATTATAACAACACTGGAGGGCGCGTGATAAATTTAAACTTACAATAACACATGCAATAGTATAAAATATTGTGGCTGAGGCAGCAAGAAATTTTTAAAAGTGAATTTTGTACATACAATTTTATCTAAATATTACATTATAACTTGAAGAATAACTGGAAAAGCTAATTTACAAAATTTAAAATAAGGAACTTTGATAATATTTGCGGAGATATTACAAATCATTTATTTCATCATCTTCTGTCTCTCTCACTCATTATCGAGTATGTTTGCTATCTTAGTTCCTAGCCTAGAAGTAGCTTAACTTTTTTAAGTTAAACTATTTTTATAAGCTTCAAAATGCGTAATAAATCGGTTATAGATTAGTAAACGATTTCTCTATTCCATTAAAGACTCATATAATGTAAAAGAAAACGTTTCATCGCAACCGGAAAACTAAACCATTTTTGAGTACTATGACTTTGCACTAGGCATTTACTGGTCTAAAAATTGAATTCATTTTTACTAGGGCAGATACAAAAATATATAGCTCACAATCCCATACTTTGTTGTGAGAACAAGTTGTAGCCAAACGAATTACATTTCCACTAAGGCGTAATAAGTTTATATTCGTGATTATTTTTAATATGTTTTTTAAAAGTATAGTAATTTTATTATATTTGTATACGTAATTCTTTACTAATAGATTTATTTATTTTTCTGTTACAGGTAAGAATCGTTCAACAATGGTTTACATACATTGACTCCCCAGTAATACATACGTAAGTAATATTGACTATTAGAAAATAGTCAGCCCCCTTTAATGGGTTACTATTGTAACTAATACACTGAATCGATCCAAAATATAACGTTCATAAGGCATCTACGTTTAAGTAGATACAGACTTGATATTCAGACATTAACCGATCCTCATCAACACGCAAACTCAGCCTATTTCCTCAAGTTCCATAAAAATAGCAGATTTTGTACTTAAAACAGTTCTATTTATATTGTCTTAGGTAAAAAACGTTCGATATTTTCATCAAGAAAATCTGCAATCAACATTACAAAGGAAATTTCCAGAGCCATTCCTTTTTCTCTTCCACGGTACATCTACGCGTACGCACATTACAGATTACTCTATTATCTTGTCATGCCTGCGCTCACTTTTTCCTGCCCTTTTCTCCACCGTCGTCTCGGCTTTTTCTCGCATGGTCTTATACTCATTAAAGCGCATCCGCGACGAACGCAACGCGCCGATCGAGCGCTCGCGGCGCAAATGAAAAGCGCATCCCTGGCGGATATAAATCAATTTCATCATCGTCCTTCTCCTAGCTCCTATCCTCCCGTGATTCCTTTTTTTTCGAAACTTTCGACGTATGGAGAAGCGCATTATAAGTGTACACACGTATATGTATAGTGGTACGTGGTATATACGTGTAATGCTCAGCGTTGAGTACACATCGGCTGGGCTAATTATATACACGTGCGAGAGTGGCTGATGCTTCTCCTCGTTGTCGTCGAATCGTAAACGTGGATATTATTATGTGTACTTTTTCATTTAATTGGTAGTTGCCGTTGTTGCTAGGGGTATGTACATTTCTTTTATTTTTACTGAGTTAGGCTAGTCGGTGTACTTTGCTTGATTAATTAACGGGTTCACGTGTGCATGAACCGCCGCTCTGAAAGAGCCAGTAATTACGGATTTCATTACGCTAAAGCGTGTGTAGGTTGTTTCTTTACAGTGAGCATCGTGAAATTGTAATAGTAGTGTGCATCGCTGTCGTTGTACCGGGGAGAATGGTTTTTCTGCAGAATGAGGTCTAAGAAATATCGATCATCTTGAGATTTGTATATAATTACTCACAAGTACTTTAAGATATTGTGAAAAGCATGGTTTTGTGTTTATCTTTGGCTAATGTAATTTATTTTGGATGTAGTGGAGTATAAGTATATTAATTCCACTTCTTCTTTTATCTTCGACCTGATGCCCTAATTTTTAAAGCCATCATATGTAATATTGGCCTGCTCGTGCATCGTAATTCATATTTACTACTTCAAGAAATTTATATTCTGCCACATAATATATGCTGATTTAAACTTTATTTTATACACCCTGTGAAAGATTAGCAAAATGGGGTATACATGGAAAGTATATAAATCATTTTGATATTTTGTTTTGATTACACTGAAATACATTTTTAGGGATCTTCAAGATCACTGATAACTAATCCATAGTGAACATTTAAAAAGTTCAATATGGCAAACGAAAAATTGAAATTTTTTACTATTTGACCTAAACTCATTATGAGTTTTTCAGATCACGCTGATTATAAATCTATAGTCCAAATTTTAAAATTATAAAACAAATACAATACTACAAACACAAAGGTAAACTTTTGTTTATTTTAACGAAATATCACTTTTATAAGTATGCATTTGTAATCAATGACCCAAACAACCCATTCTAACATTTCAATAATATATACGTATAATTTGAAAACTACAAAAGCAAAAGACCAAGTTCAGAAGGACCAACTATTCCATATTCATATACCACCAAGCACATCGTGCATTCTCCACAAAAACAAACAGCCTTCCACCCAGACTTCCCTTCCAATAATCAACTAATTCCCCCGACGCAGTAAAAACACCGCGATATTACACCCCTCTCGCCTTTATACCCGCGAACAATACATAAACGAACGCGCGCCGTAAAATGCAAATTCCACCGTCGTACCTCGCCAACCGCGTCCTAATGCATACAACACAAACCTATACACACACACAAGAAGCTCATAGATAAATCCCGGCCATAATAAAAGCGCTCTCGCGTATAGAAACTCGGGTTATAACGCCTGTGGAGGTAGTTTACGTGGGTTGAGGAATGCTGCCAGGCCACATGTATATACGCCTCGGTCATCGTTCGTTCGTTTTTGAAAGAAGGTCGGATCAAGGCTCTTCGGTCTCTCTCCTCTCTCCTTGGCATTGCGTCCGCTTCTCTTCCTTCCTTTTCGTGCGTGAGCGTCATCCTCTTCTTCCTTGTTTTTATCTTTTGCTTCTTTATTCTTCCGCGAGGACGCTACTTTCGAAGCACTTGGTCGAGTTGTTTTCTTAAGGGGGTATTAGGAATTCCGGGTTTGGTGGATTTCGAGGTGGGAGGATTTGCTATTTTTGGGATGATATGGCAGGGCTTTCTCGGAGGAGTTTGGAGAGTGGAACATGGGTGAATGTTAGATTTTAGTTTCTAAATGATATTTGGTCGTTGCTTGCGGGAATGTTTCTGTGAAGTGGTTCTTGTAAGTAGGTATTGGAAGTGATGGCGAGCTTTTCAGGCAATTGAAGTTAAAGCACTGTAGGTTTTGTCAAACTGTCGACGTTTAAGGTGACTTCAGCGGTGGGTACCGTATCAAGCGAGGGCCCAATGGGGGGTTTTACTTTTGATTTTAATTTTGGTTCAATTATATTACTCAAATTTAATTCTAAATTATTGTGAACTACTTCTAAACGTTAGTAACAAAAAGTTATTATGTTAATACATAAAAAATGCTAATTTATTGACTTAGCTTCGGGTGCGCATGCGCGGAAACATGTTTACAGCGTTTATCATCAATATCTTGTTAATTTGGTCATTAACACATAATTATGATGATGTGGTTAGATTCAGCATAAAAAAAATCTTCAATTACATATTCTGTTTATTAATAAATATGTTTTTATATATTAGTAAGAAGTGATAAACAGTCTCATCCAATAAGGTTATGTGTTAAAAGTGACTTTGTATAAGCTTAGATTTTTTAATAATTTTGTCGTTAACCCTAGATTTTCTTTACGCAGATCAAAAGTATAATATTGAATGAATATTTGTGTAATATTTCAAATATGTCAGTGTTTTTCAAGATCATTTATGTTATGATAATTAATTAAACATATATATATATATATATATATATATATATATATATATATATATATATATATATATATATATATATATATATATATATATATATATATATATATATATATATATATATATATATATATATATATATATATATATATATATATATATATATAATCAAAAGTTGACATTACATTTCTTTGGTTTAATGTTTTTAAAGTTCTGAACAAGATATTACACATTGTAATAGTCTTCACGATTCGAATGTTTTGATACTCTACTTGTAAATAGTTAAACAGTTAATTTTAGAAAAGTTTGATTTTACGCATTATAGTTGTTTTGGATTTAAGAATCTGATTTAACCTAATTTTATACAAATGTCTGTAATAATTTTTGTATTATTAAAATTCTATGTTTATTTTTCATATTTAAAAATAATACAAGAAGAAAAGTTAGTACATACTTCAGATCATAAATCGCGGTAATCTCGTATTGATTTATACTAATAATATTTATAAATTCGACGGACATTTAAAATTGAATCGAGAGATGTATTCAGCAGCGAGTTCATTAAAAGTGCCACAACAGGTGATGATCGATGAACTGTTTCTCTGAAGCTTTTAATTCCGTCGTAGAATGTTTCTCCTGCGCGTTGAGGACTGATCAATGTATTTTTATTTTAAGATGAAGCTCATTATAATAATTATGTAAATAATTAGATTACAGCGGTAACGTTATTTTGGATCAGTGTCATATTTTTATTTTATCTGTCTGGTGAACTTTAATTGAAATTAAGTTTCTCGGAATGAACTTTGTTTTAGATTGAATTTTGGAGTTTTGAGAAAGCGCATCATCGATCATCTGCTACCAAGACAGTTTTAATTATCTTGAAACTTGGTGTAGTAATGCGCACATCAATCAAAGATTGTTATTAACGTTTGTTCATTTATTGTTCGAAATAAACAACATTTGAAACAGTTATTATTTCTGTATGTGAATTCCGATATAACTTTCATTTATTCTGAAAACTTTCTTACAAACAAAATATGATTAACAGACATTACTATCGAAGTAAAATTTATCCAAAGTGAAAATGTACATATCGAATCAAGTATAGCTATGCTTTCACCTATTAGAAATAAATTATTATTCTAAGGAATGTGGTCCACAACAAATACATCAACTGCTTTCCTCGATAACCAGTTGGTATACGTTGTCCAGTTTTGTTAAAATCGAGCCAGGTGCAACCGGTAGCAACTTTTAAATCTTTCGAAGTCAGACTTCTAACCCAACCAGTTTCTCGTCCATTCGAATTAATGGGTATTATAATTATAATTGATTAGCGAAAATGCGATCTCGTCTCGATAATATTAACTCTACATTTATTTGCTGAAACTATATCGAAAATTATAAGTTTCTAAATTTGAATCTCGAAATCATACTCACCCTTTGATATTCTAAATCTGAAAGAGCAAAAACTAAGCTAGTTTATAAGAGTAAATATTATTACACCAATCGAGCAAAATTATACTCAGCAATAAGTGATAATAATACACCTAATTAGAATGAGCATTTTCTCTTTTATCAATGACTAGTTTATTTTTCACGGTTTCAGATATAGAGATAGAATAAAAAGTTGTAAACAAGTTTTGAAACTTTCAAAGTCAGACCATCAACCGAACAAGTTTGTAGCCATTCGAATAAATTGATTAGTGGAAATTTAATTTGGTTTATTCTAATCTAAATTTCGAAATCAAAATCTGAATCTTGTTTACAAATTTTTAATACTGAAAAAATAGAAAATGAGCATGCAGTCTTTCATACGACAGGAAATAGGTAGGATGGAAAATTCTTACATATTCCTCACAGAAAAAATCTGCGGAAATTTCTGCAAGTTTTACTCCAGACTTTTCTATACACGGTTTTGGACAGAGCTTTTAAAATTTACACGTTTCCGTGCAGGTTTTCCTGCAAGGTATTTGCTTGCAGATTTGTCTGTAGAAATATATCCTGAAGGAATTTTCATTCAAAGAAAAAGTTAAAATCCCTACTCACATCAGTGATACACCCCAATTACGTGTTACAATCCAGATACTAACACTTGAATGGAACGATATGTCATTGATGCAAGAGATGGATCCTTTAACCTTTCGTAAATAAAACATTTCTTCAGAATATATATCCACGGACAAATCTGCAGATGCAAAACCCCCAAAAAACCTGCAACCTCTCTACAGTACCTACAGATTTCATTCCACGAGCGATAACCAAACCAGCAAACCACCTCCATTCCCATTTAGACCTGCGCTTGCCAATCCACAGCAACAATCATCCCCCACCCCACCTTCCAGACCCAGCGAACTTGGCACCGCTCGTCCATACAACAACACTCCTCTCGATCTCTCATCTCCCATCGGCCACTCAGTATTTCCGGTCATTCGTTCCAAAGCACCTCCTACGCGCTCGATCGGCTCTCGAATATTTGGCACAGTTCGAGCCAGCTGCGCGCAACCTGCTGCGAATCTCCTCCGTCCGTGTGCACGTGTATTGTACACGCGCGGAATGGGAACGAGCAGCGGCGGCGGCGATCTTTCTCTCCTCTCCGGATCGAAGGTGGAATGCAGTTCTACCGGCTCGTGTGTATACCTGCGCTGAAACGAATCGCGTATGTACCGAGCGAGGCGCCACTGACCCCTCTCTCTCTCTTTCTCTCTTCGTTGGTGAGGTTACATGCGGCAGAGAGTGAGAGAGCGTTAATGGAGCGAAAATCGCCGGGTTCTTATTTTATGTATACGTATACGTATATGTATATGCATGTGTGATGGGAGATGGCAGGTACGAGATATTATGAATGTGGTGTTCCGAGATCGGTATTAATTTATGATTCATGCGATCGACTCGTGGAAAAACTGGAACGACGAATTGGGTTCTGGGAGAGAGGAATGCTGCGCGTGGCGAAAGTTTTTGGATTATTTTGGAGCGGAATGAGGCGACGATTCCGTGCATGGAGCGTGAGAGGTTCCGAGCGCCATTTAAGGAAGTACAATAGGATGGTCGTGAGATCTGGACTTTAGAGCAATGTTTTATGTGTAGATATTATTCGTGAACTTGTGGCTTGTCTATTTATATTATACGCAATTTGAGGGTTGAGGAAAAATAGAATCTGAACTGAGGAATAATTGCTTCATTGATGAATGTCTAAGTTGATACTTTTAAAATTATTGCGAAGTCATTTTTCAAACTTTCATTCGGTTGACTTAGGAAGAGTTGTGTATATTCCTTATATTTTAAGATGAAAAAGTATTATTTTAAGTAGTCAGATATAGTAAGTATTACTACCTTTTTCTCTTAATGTGCGACCTTTGGATTAATATTAAATATTAAATATTACTCCATTAATGTATGGACCAGTTTCTTAGACTGATATACATGCTTTCACCTAATTGTTCAGGTTTACAGACATTTCCTTTTAAGGCACCACACTATTTTAAGAATTTGAAACAGGTGGACTTGGAATGAGTCTATACTAAAATATATATTGTATAGCGATCTGAAATTTTTAAGGCATATTGTTTGAGATAAAAATTGATTGTGCTCATAATATTGGAAGATTCTCGAGACTGCTGCTTGAAGAACATAATATTTTTCATTAAATTTATTAATTTTCACATAACAACTAACACAATTTACATAATCCTTAACAATTGTTCACTGAATCTAACCAAAAAGATCATTTACCCACATTACATCTACCATCACAACCAGTTGCGCATCCGAAACACATCCTCAACTACCTCTGAACCATTTTCTTACACGCACAAAGTATCCATCAACTCCACGCAAAATCACTACACTACACCAAGCTCGCGCACTCACTCTCAAAGCGGCAAGTGCACCCGCAAGCAACAACCATCCAACTCACGCATCGCAACACCAACGTCCAGAAAACCCACAAGAGAAGAGAAACAAGCCAACACTGCACACCTACATACACTCACACGCATGTGTCCACGCCGGTATATATCATCCACACATACATAATACATGTGGCGTGGCAGCTAACCGAGCCCCCAGCCCCGCGCAAGATGTGTCTACGACCTCTAAAGCTATTAAGCGCCTCATTTAAAATGAAAACGCCGTACGTCGCCCGGCGTCTCGTCCTCGCACAGAAGCTAAAATTATAATAACGTATACCACAGGCGAGGCACCCCGTTAATGATTCTTCGATTAAAATTGCAGGCACGTACAAGCCTGTGCGGTGTATGCGCGCACGAGGCGTGTGCTCCAGTTTATCCGGGTTTATCAATTATTGCGATGCGGTTATTATATATGCGCGTTTTCCGCGACGCGACGCGACGTTTATCGTAGATGCGACGTTGTGGACTTGGTGTACACGCTTGTATAATGTGGCGCTTTATTATAGGTGTGGATTATATAGCTTGATCCGAAGTGCGCGTCGTAAAGTGACGCGTCGTGTAGGTATTAAAAGTGTTTTCGTTTTTCTTGCGGTTTGTAAGGACTCTGCTGATGGAGTGTGTATAATTTTCTGATTTGGGTTATTATGAGGTATAAGTTGATGATGGAGACATCATGTGATGTTTGTTTTAGAGCGTTTTGAATTATATTTAATTATGTGCATTGAAATCTTCCACGAGATGTCAAAGCTTTATCGGCTATTCAAAATTGATTATCTTGATCTCAAATATATATGTAAGCAATAAAGCTAACCATGTAAGAAAGAGTTAATCACCGACAAATACCAGGAACCACATTTCTAATTTTATTTTCAATTTTGAGTAAATATCTCTATAAAACGATATAGTCCTACTAAAAAACAACAAATTTCCAGAGAGATATTTTGTCACAATTAAAAATTGAATGAAAAAAGCGGTTCCCCGTATTTAGCGGTAACAAAAGGGTTTAGCATCACCTTAACAGAGTCTCTATTTAACTTTGAAAGTGCAATAAAAATAATACAGGCACAGTAAAATAAATTTGGAAAAGTCGAATAGATAGAGAATAATTTTCTGTATTTTTACACACTACACAATATTTATTTACAAAAATAGGCTCGATGTTATTCAATGTTTAAAGTTAAATAGAGACTCTGTTAAATATCCACTTTTCCTTTGTGAGGACCGCACTGATCTCGTTATACACGTATTTAATTATATACAGCTATATCTAAAGATAAACAGTTTATCAGTGAGCTCAATGATAACTTGTAATGGAAAAAGTGATCCTGATACCGGAATTTTTTAACGTCATCTATATAAACAGTATGCAGACACTGAAATACTTTCTACTCTCATCTTAACTGATTAATCGTAACTCGACCCGGCTTTTATCATCGGCAGGTTGTTTATCTCAGAAACTGGTTTCGATTTCCATCGGTATCAAATGGATCCTTTTCACTTCTTATAACAAAGTGACATCATTATGACAAATCATTCCACGCGAATAAGCAGCAGGTGCTTCTGTATAGGTACTACGATTTCATCTTTTATCTACTCCAACTCGTCTTGATCGCATAACTCACTGCAAGAAGTATTGCAGTAAAAAATGTAGTTTTCACTTTAGTAATTTTAACCATTATTGTTAAGTTTTTCTTACTAAAATTTACTCATTGCGACTTAGTTAAAATGCTTAAGAGCTTTTAGCTCTACTAAACAAAATACAAACACTAATATTTCTGTGAGATTTCTGGAGCAAAAAAAAATGCTGTGTTAGACTAGGCAATTTGATGACAAGCTTTACAAATTGGCCAGCTTTTCTATTCAACTTTTTACCAGGGTTGTAGTTACTCAGAAATGAGAATTCAGTATTCTTAATCCGTTTAGAACCATACAATATACGTCAAAGAACAATCAGAACAGAAGGTTTATTGCAAGAGTAGTCAATGTTACTAAATTACTATAGTTCCACCTCCAACTAAAAAACATTTAGTTCAATCAAATATCCACTGCATATTTAGTTGGTCCATCTCAATGTACCTTAAGAAGACTAGAAAGACTTGCACATTTCAAATCTCTAGAAAAATGCTTACTTTCAGAACCTCCTAATAAAAACTAGCACTACTTGAATTCCCCACTAAAGAGCAACACTTATTTTTAAAACCACCGCAAAAATGAAGTTTTATGTAGGCCATTCCTCAAAAGAAAAACTAGTACTCTCAATAAATCTCACACGTGCTAATCTTCATACAAATCATGCGGATCTAATCTCGTCAGATCCAAGCTCCAACCTACATCATCTAATCCCAACCAAAAAATCAAAAACCAAAAACACATCTCAAACCGATCTTCATCCAATCCACCTCGCACTACGATCATCCACTATACCATCAACGTCGCGCTCGCATCCGGATACACACCCATCGTTTTTCGCGCTTTGTCTCCCCGCCGTCTCGTTTTCCACCCTATATAATATAAGCCTCGTCGGCGCTCGCGGCAACCTCCTTTTCGCGTGCGCGTCTTTTCTAAACCGATCTTCTACGCGCGAGCGCGAGAGCTAGGTGTGTAGATTTTTTTTATGGGGAGGTTGTATATATGGGGTGAGAGGGATGAGTGAGGAATTCCGAGTTCTTGGTAGTGTTAGTATTGTGTTTAGTAGTTTGTACGGTTTATGCAATGGTGGAGGTTGTATACTAAAAGCCGAAGACGTTCGATCGGATATTGTATTTTTTAGGTTGCTATTTATCGAGCTAAGGTTTGTTTTTAAGTTAATATTAATCTATGAATAGAACGATTTTTTCTTCATATTTTAATATAAACATATTAAAATAAAATTGCAAAACAACAAAAATATAAAAAAATCTATCTACATAAATTTAAATTTTTAGAGATAATTATTTTAAAAATTAACAATTTTTATAAATGAACCTTTGATTCGTACTCTATAGCTCTTCAAGTGTGCTAAGCAATTTTCTTTACACAAAACAAAAGAGAGTCCGAGTACGGTAATCGATTAATAGTATAAAGTATAAATAAACCCCGAAGACCTATGTGTTGTTATTTTAAGGTGCGAGCTTAATCTACGAATATTATATTTTATCATTAATAATAACGAAGATAAATATTTGAATATTAGAGTATCTATTACTGATATTCACCTATTCATATTCAGATTATATTATATTTTTAATATCCTTGATATTTTGACTATTCTTATGTCTGATAAAGTAGTTGTACAACATTTTAAACTTATTATAAATTGCAATAGGTTTACATATAAAAAGTAATTTGTACACTTATTTCGATTATATTATTTTAAAGTTTAGCCCTATCCAAGCTGATAATTATTTTGCTAAGTATTTAAAAAAATATATCCATCCAGGTGTAATAACCGAAATTTGTCAGCGCACCAGTAGTAACGTTCAGGCTCGGGTTAGACCACCCACGTCACTTTTCTGCACCTACATTCACAGACTTATCATTCTCCCTGCAAACAATACTTTTAAATCAACTCCAAACCCCATTTCTCCTCAACACCCCAACACACTCCGAAGCACACCTTCGAGCACTCTCAGCGCCGATTACTCCCCGTCGATTCCACGCCTCGCGAAGCGCCAACGAAAAAGGTAAAGAAGCTCCCGAGCCAAGGTTGCGACAAGCCCCTCTCTGCAAAAGCGAGAAACAGAACGAACAACCTCCGGCCTTTTATTGTCCGCCTCTCATCCTCCCTCCTTTTGTGTTGACGGCCGGGGGTTGCCGGCTGCGAGTGACCTCGTTTTCCCCAGCCGAGCGACGACGCAATCTTCTGTTTCATTCCGTTCCGGTCCGTTCCGCTGCGCGGGGGTGCGGCGCTGCCTTCGTCTTTTAATTCCTCGTGAAGGACGACAGAGAAAGAGAGAGAGAGAGAGAGAGTGAGATGTAGTCTGGAGATGAACGGCTTTAATGGAGATTGGTAGAGGACGCGGGTGTTCGAAGGTTCTTTAGATTTAGAAGTTTGGGAGGATGACGTTTGTCAGGTGATGTTGTGTGTGTGAAGGGTGATGTCATGGAGAAAATGTATTTTCAGACGAGGCGCGATTGAAAATTAATACGGACTGTGTGAAAATTTAAATTTGTAATTGGAGAAATCTGTTTGTGAGATGTACAATTTGATATTCAATGCCGTGTAGCTAGCTTATTTAATTTTCGTTGAAGTAGTTTTTGCATAAATTGATAATGTTGATAACTATTACTCCGCGGAAATTTAAATTGAGGTTTACGTTAAAAATGGGGTCTTTCGGCAGATCTAAGATAGATTGGGCGTCTATTAAGGTAGTTTTTAAAATGCCAGGGACTTGATAGTTATGTTAGAAAAGAGGATGCTGGCAAATTTATAGTATCTGACCCTTAAATGTATAAACTCTATACCATTGATTAGAGCTTATTGAAACATGAATTTAAAGAAAAATTAAGTACTTTAAATTCAAGGATAGGTGGAATTCGCAAAAATAAGTAGAACAATCCAAGTATGGTTAGACCCCATACATTGCGTTAAATGGGGTATATTCATAGATATAATCTTTTATAGTTATTTTTTAATCATGGTTAGACGAGTTCTAAGCAATGTTGCTGATTACACTTATTCTACCAGTGTAGCTGCATTGGGCAGCCTTTTTGTACCAAGACAAAGTTTTGTCGAACATTCATCGTACTTAAAAATACATTGTCAGTTATTTCACCAAATGTCAAGCACAATAACGCATTGATTTTAACTATCTACGTACCAATAAAAGCCCCGTAAAGCAAATAAAAACGGCGTAAAAATGCGGTTATTAAAAAGTTTAATAGTCTTAAAAGTTTTTAAATTCTTCGTAAATCATTTACGTGATATACAATTCGTATGAAAGTTTACAAATGTCGTAATTTTTCATTTTCTTGTACACTTTAGGATTTGAAAGTTGATAAAACATTTCGGGATCTACCAAAGCTCCTACACAATACATGCGTATACTTACGTGCAAAAACTACCTCAAGCAATCAGTTTCAGAAGCCATTTCTCTCGAATATTAATACGCTAGAATACAATTCATGAGATCCACGACTCGCCTCAAAAACTCCAAAGCAAACCGCAACATTCACTTCCACCAGCATAAACTTAAATAAACATAATCACTACAATCATTATACGCGCACTTTCCCCGTAAACTCGCTACACAAAACCGCGCTCGCACTCACTTATACACACACTTCCATGCGCAGTGTCTCAATTAGGCAAATTAAGCAATCCCTCCGCTCCATACTTCATTTTTATCACCCGACGCTCATTGCGCGCGGCGCAAATGCAAAATACACACACACGCGCGCGCGCAGCATCTCATCCCCTCGCGTATAATTTTTACGCTAATACGTTGCGCACATACATACATTCTGGCTACTTCCAATGCCAGACAGCAGAGCTCATGAATATTTTTCAAAATTCGCCAAATTGCTTCTCTTTCTCTTTTTCTCCCTGCTCTCGGAATATGATGCGCAGTGCAGAGTATACCGTGAGTTCTAGAGGAAAGCTTCCATAGGAAAAAGCGCGTAGACAAAATTTACATTTGACATGCAAGTGTCTTTCTCACAAGGAGAGTTTCATACCTCTAAATTGCAATAAGGCTTTGTGATTTGTACTTCTGGTACATAGAAACGATGACTTATAAAGTTCTAATCTCGATATACAGCTAAATACATTAGTTTTGATCATTTTAAAAATAATGTATACTTAGAAATACTACCATTGTTAATCAAAGACAAGCCTTATTAAATTCATGATCCGAAGATATGATACTTTTCTAGTTAGTCTTATGGACAGCGGTCTCAAACCCAAAAAAATTTTTTGTGTCAGTGATTTTAATTCAGTTTTTCATTAATACTTATATCCACGTTTCTCGCTCATTGTGATGTATACATTTCTCATGTAGAAATAATAATTAACTGATTTAACGCAACACATAATTATTTACTTATTAGTTCGAATTACAGAGGAAATGATGTTAAAATTCATATTATATAGGATTTTTACATTAAAAATTTGAAATGATGAAAGTTTAATCACGAAAATTGTAGAGGTTGTAGTAGCTTCAAAATTACTTAGAATTATCTTCCTATTTTCATCGATTTTAGAATTCTTTTTCAAGGGTCGAGAATTTCACTTCTAATTATAAAGGCTTTCGAATTAGAGACGTTCGAATTCGAGAGGTTCCACTGTACATGTACAGTTGCATTAAAACTATAATGCAAAATCTAAGCAAAATATTGTAGACCAACAGACTTCATCTTTAAAGACCGTCGTACTTGAGCCACGAAATTGAGAAATACCCCAAAACATTTCTTAAACAAAATGTAGTTCCTCCACTCCTTTTACAATGGAAACTTTGCCACTGTACACCCGGTACACACAATAGCCAGCACTATACGCCGCTGCAGTCGGTTGGGATATATTTGCATGCGAACGCGCCTGCACTGCAGCAGAAGAATGAGGGAGGGAGAGGGGGAGGAATGCGCGAAGGCGTAGGAGGGAGGGACGAGGCGCGCAATTATCTCGGGCTGGAACGCGTAATTAACCGTGGCAGTGAAAAGGGAGCTTCGGAAGCGCGAGCGCGAAATTGTTTCGCTGGGATGTGTGTGTGTGAGAGAGAGAGAAAGAGGCTGCAGAAACGCATATAGGGTTATGTGCGCAGTGGAGAGGTCCTTTGAGGATCGATGATGCGAGGAGTTTGTATGGAGTATGGTTTAATTTCGAGGAGGATTGTTATAGAGTGTAGAATTAATTGTAGTTGACGAGGTGGTGAAAGTTGGATGAGAGTAGTAAAGTGAATGAGTTGTGCAATAAATTTGATGAAATTCTGTTGAGGAAGGGGAAGAAGTAATATGTGTTTGAGAGAAGATATTGAAATTTGTGTGTAATTGTGCAATTTTTTTTCTCCATAACTTGCACCGAAAGTGGCACTTTTCCTCCCGGGCGCCTCGAGAGAAATGTGTATTTTCGGTACTGGTGTGAGGAAATAGTATATTACGCAACTAGGGGCGAAAATGGGTATTTCCAAAGGAGGATGATGATTGAGCACCCTTTTGCTCCAAGTTGCGCACCGTATTTTTTATAACAAGTGCATAAAGAAGGCCATTCTTTGTCGTCTACAAAGTAGATTGAGAATGGAGTTTTTCGAGTCGTCCACTTAAGTATATGACATATTATATATATGTATACGTATGCATGTATATATATATAAAACTTTCAAAATTTACCAGTATTATCCAAAATTTTCCAGAATTTTGTAAAATTTGTCAACAGTTTCCAAATTTTCTAAAAGCTTTATTAAGGAAATGAAGCAAAAATATATAAAGGATACCGAAAATAAAAGGTAGCGAAAATGAGTATTTTCGGTACCCTTTATTTGACGCTCGGAAAACTCTATTTTCGCTGCACTTTATAGGCGCCGAAAATGGTCTTTTTTATTCACGTGTTATAAAAAATAGTATACGCACCAAGGGAGGTAAAATGGCACGTATTTGCCCCCTCGCCATCAGCTCGAACGGAATTTAGGTATTGAATAAGTAAATTGAATTGCCTCCCCCCAGGAAATTAAAAGATTTTGAACAATTTTAAATATTTATACAGATTTTAAAGAAATTCTACGAATGCCCCGATAACTTTGTACGAATTTAAATGCTTTCTAGGAAATTCACGTTAATTTCACTTTTATAATTCTTTAAAACTATATACATTTTTACTATGAATTTGAAAATATTTTAACATTTTTTGACGAATAATATAGTTTTTCTTACAACTTATAAAGTAATAATAGAATATCAAGTTTTGTTATTTTTTTAACATTTATAAAATTTGTAACAGATTTTGAACATATTTGTTGTACCAGATTTTTTTAATAGGATTAAAAATTAATTAAGATACTAAGATTAAGTACTAATGTTAATTATTGTTAAAAACTGCGTTTTTGTTTAAATTCATAATAAATACTAACGCAAGTTTTGCTTTAAAAATTTTCAATGTTACAAATAGCCTTGAATATTTCTATAACTTAAGAAATTTTTCTTAAATTAGTTGTTATAAAAAATTGTTATTTATTACAAATTGTTTATTTTTGTTTAAATCGCTGTTTTTCTTTGTTTATCCACAAATGTACATGTGTTGTCATATTTCGTTGAATAGCAGTGGTTTTTGACAAAATTATTTCCACCAGTAGTTGAGAGAATTTGCATGAAAACTGATGCGCTGTAATGAGTTTGTACTTTAGCAAACTGAGTATCGCTGGTGAGTCATACTACACCTATGACTCATGAATTTTTCAAACAAAATTATCCTCACTTTTCCGTCTACGCACAAGCTTATTAAACAAGTTTGAAAAAAATATAGATACGTGAACTTTTTACAAGTTACTACATAAGTTTAAAAGAAAAAAGACTGGCGTAAACTTAAACTTTGTAAGGTGAATTTCAATTCCGCGGATGTTCCTTTTGTATTTTCCATCCTACGAAATAGAAGCTCAAACGTTTACTACCGCATATATATACGATATGCTCCAGTCACTGCCTTCTCAGTGCTAAAGTTTTTACTGCCCGGACACGTTACGTGTACGGTTGCTTAAGTTATTTTCAACTTTGCGCATTGAGAGTAACTATGTACAATCAGTTTTCGAACAACTATTCGAAACGTTTCTTGTTTCTTTCTCTTGCGATTCGAGACTGATTCCGCAATTAGAGTGAATAAATCCTTATTAGAGTAACCGCACTCGTAAAAATCTACTTCCCCCGTTTTATGCTCTTGAAGTTATGCAGGAGTTTTTATGCGCAGCTCATAAAACGATAAAACTGATTTTACTATAATAATTTATTTATTCAGAGATATACAGTTACTTCCGTAGACGCGCCTGTTTTGCATAAAATCTGGATCACTAGCAGCGAATGTGGGTCGCTTGATTAAAATTGGAGCCTCAATGTCACGTGCTATAAATTACCTGAGTTGAATTCGATCAATTTGGTAGATTAATCGCCATTGAAAAATTGTCTTCCTCTGGAATTAGCGCTAAATTAAGTAATATTTTTCACAATGAGAACGAGTCTATTTTGTGGCTTCCCGGAAATACGATGTAAGGTCCTTTTTTTAGATCTAATTTATACCAGATTTTATATGTTTATATATAGGTCTTTTTCATACAAAAATTTAATAAAAATGACAGATATTACCGAATCATAAATTTCAGTCAATCAAAGAGTAAATAACAGTAAATAACAAATCTGTACCTGAAACATAATGACTTATTTCACGTCTACTTCAAAATTATTCACTTTGGTTTGCTAATTTTCTACAATATCTTATAATCAATTTATTTTTGCTTGTATGTACTTTTAACTCTTAAGTTTTAAGCTTATAAAGACTTTGAGCCCTACTGTACCGTTATAAAGGTAATTACATTTATTAGTCTCCTTTAATACGAAGCATCACTCTGAAATTTCCAAAAACACATCTCACTCATTCTATAGCGAATACATATAATCTGTTCCTGGAGCAACAATTTAAGTCCACTTAACTCAATCATTGTAATTTCTTTATTCGAATACAAAAAAGTATTTTCTCGGTTTAATACTATGATAAATATAATATTTGATTTTATATCTTATTTAACACGCACAATAAGCATTATTGCATTATATTACTTATTCCAGTTGCAATTAATAATCTCATGTGATATAGCACATCGACTTAAACGTTAAAATACCACAAAATATGAACTCTAATCGTTCCACCTAAAAGCCGCATCATCATACTTTTTATACACATTTTAAAGAACGAATCATCGCACCTCGCTAGCTCGAATCACGCAATCCTCGCCGCGTAACCAACCGAAATCTATGCAAAATTAGCCGCGACTCCGCATAACTTTCCATACAAATTCCCCCCTCTCTCTCTCTCAAACACACCGTGCAGGCGCGCGCACGCAACAACAATAAATAACTCCTGCACAGTTATCTCGCGTACACCGCGCACACAGCTCATTTCGCGCGGTGTGTATGCACGCGCATAACTATTTTTACGTCTGCAAAAATAACTCCCGATGCCTTCTAAAATTCACGGAAAGCCGAGTCAAGTGTAGGAAAGAAAATAGTCGACTCTGACTGGTGAAATGCAGCATAACTGGATACATAATTCGATAAAGAGACTAAGACGACTGAAAAGTCGAGCAGAGCGCGCGTCAATATAAGGTGTTAAGGTGGTTGTAGAGAAATTTGATTTTCTTAAGAATGTTATATACAATGTTATATACATATCTGGTTATAGTTTAAAAGGGCTGTGCCTTTTTGCTAAGCTGAAAAATTCTTCTTTCGAGTTTCAACGGTGAACGTACGTGAGCTCTTTACCAACCCTGAATTAGTTCGGAAAGTTATCTTCAAACTCTTTTAATAAAATAAGAAAGAAATTAAAGTTGGTCATCGCGTTTCAAAATGAAAGCCATTGGATGATTGTACCTAATATTGTCAATACATCCAAAGACTGATACACACCCAGTCAAAAGTTCCAAAAGAATTCAGCTTTAACAATATTAAGTTAGCACAAGAAATACTTGTTTGAACTTCAGTAATCTATTTTATCGGCTTTTAAATTGTGCTTCACTACACTATTTATAAGTTATTACGACCAACCGGTCTTTTCTCACTGTATGCTAACTTTTGCACTGGCTTGTAACGCCACAAACCGTTAAGACGCCAAGCGCCACTGCAAATCTGCAACACAACTCACACACACACACACACTCTACGCGCCACCGAGGGATTTGTAATGGCTTCGCAAATTGGGCCAATCGATGATCACCCCGCGACGGCTCGTAATCCAATAAAGCGTCCAACGCTCGCGCGCCGCGCACGTATTTCTCATGCAAGCGCCGCCTATACACACTTCTCTCCCTTGGACTATAACTCTTGTCGTTGTTTGTTGCGCTCGCGCGCGTGAATTATATTTACTTTCGCTGGGTGTTTTCCTCTTTTTTCGTTCCGTGCAAAGCGCGCGTGCACGTTCGTTTGTTTGTGATTTATCGCGGTTTTGCGGGAGGGCAGGAAGTTTTTGTGAAAAGTGCGCGCGGGTTTCGCGTGTAAATAATTTCCGATGCGTGCTCGCGGTCGTGCATCTTTGTGCACGGGGGCATATGAATCGTGGGATAATTTATGCCTGGAGTTGGGTGTTTTTTGTGGGGATGGTCTCGATGTGTGTTAAGCGTATGCGCGTGGACGAGTTTAGAACAGGTTGTGATTAGATGAGTTGATGGAGACTGGAGGAACGTTGGTTGGCATGAAATGAAAATTTATGTTTTCATTTTTGCGATAATTTATGGAAGAAAATCGAATGTAATTAAATTAGATAATTATAGCGAATAAGTGATGCATGTAGGCTTGTTCAGATTAGCTTTATATCTGGGTCATGCAATGCTTCCTGTTCTAGG
Source organism: Gastracanthus pulcherrimus (assembly GCA_949152435.1). Lineage (NCBI taxonomy): Eukaryota > Metazoa > Arthropoda > Insecta > Hymenoptera > Pteromalidae > Gastracanthus > Gastracanthus pulcherrimus. The sequence continues at coordinate 16,331,921 of OX424575.1, forward strand.
TACTGTTGGATATTTAATCATATTATTCAATGTAATATATACTATAATTAATCGAATTTGTATACCTATACGAATAGAACATTTATCATACTACAACATCAATCAATATCTATTACAATCGATCGGAGACATGCGAAGGGACATGTGCCTGCATCAGAATAAATTACTATCTAAAAACTAACCAGTTTACTTTAATTATTGTTTTTATTGTTTTATAATTAGCAAAAGCTCAATTTACTTGAACAACTTCAGTGCAAATAAAGTTCAATGTAGAAAACATAGTCAAATTTTGATAATTACCGGGATAGATTTTCTCTATATTTAATTGTATTTACTGTGGTCGTTCTAGTAAAGTAAGCTTTGCATATTTTTAGATAGTATTAAAAACTATCTAAGAAATTTTTTTAATACCTTACAGATCGAATTTTATTTGTAAACATAATAATTATTTGTATGAGGCTGAATAAAAAAGATCTTGTTCTCGTTTGCAATACATGAAACAATAAAAAAACACGTCCTAAATTATGCTGTCCATCAATCGAAAAATACACAAACAACGAGTGTTCGATGGTATGAGATGTTTGGACTCAGACATTTTCTATAAATACAAAATATTAAAGATAATTATGTACAAAATTTGCTCAATTCAAAGTAGGACAATATGGAAACAATACTTTCCTTGCAAAAAAGTCTGCAGGCCTACTTGCAAACTGTGTGTAGGTGGATGCACCAGATGTTTTGTCAGTAGCCGAACTAAACGCTGAGAGCTTCTGCAGAATTACCTGCAAGAGTATTTCACGCTTTGAATTTTTGTTTTAAGAAAGCGTTACAGTTGTGTATCTTACGGTTCAGATGGCTAGATTACTTACATTTAAATGAATGGTAATATACGAAGTGGGCATCTGGACTATGAGATAAGATTTTCTAGAAAAGAAAATTCAGGTTGTGAAATCCTTGCGGGTCTATTTAATCGGAGCTCTGCAGATTTGAGTCGACTACCTGCAAAACTTTTGGTGCATCGACCTGCAAGAAGTATACAATATTATCTAATAAATTAATTACTTTCACTGCAAAACGTGGTCGCTATTATATTAATTGTATCTATTGCAATATTACACATACCATTGTTTCCTACAAAAGTAGACTTTGAAATTATTTCTTAGAGCAGCAATAGGGCATTTTGCAACCGCTCTACTAAAAAATTGGCCTATCTTCCATCCTCGAAATAACACATCTGGTCTGTCATAGATTCAATCCATTTTCGGATTTCAATGCGTCCATTGTAGTCCCGCAAATATTGATCCACTCTTGTGCTTCAAATTCGAATCCAAGCAACTCATTTTATTATAAAAAAAATGCTCATCCTCTAGCGCACTATCTATCAAACTAAACAATAACGAGCATTCGATACGCCCACCTCTCAAGCAGCCTCCAACCCAACCAACTAATCTCCCAACTCTCTCTGATCCACCTCGCAGGTGAAGGTTGCGGGTCGACCTCGCTGAACCAGCCCACCAGCAGCAGCACCACCATCAGCCAGCCACAAGCACCGCCATGTCCCACCACAGCGACGACAACATGCTGATAGCCACCTCGGACTCCTTCTGGGAGCCGGGCAACTACAAGCGCACGACCAAGCGCATCGAGGACGGCCACAAGCTCTGCGACAGTCTGATCGCCCTGGTCCAGGAGCGCGCCGAGATCGAGAAGAACTACGCCAAGGCCCTGAAGGGCTGGTCCAAGAACTGGAACGAGAAGATCGAGAAGGGCCCGGAGTACGGGACGAGCGAGGCCGCGTGGAAGGGCGTCCTGGTCGAGTCGGACAGACTCTGCGATCTGCATCTCAGGGTCAAGGAGAACCTCTGCAACGATATAATACAGCAGGTCAAGACGTGGCAGAAGGACACTTATCACAAGGTGAGGGGGTCGAGGAGTTTTACGGGCTTTTGAGCTGGGAGGGGCATTGATTTGGAGCGAGGGGGAGATTCGTGTTTCTTTAGTAATTGTGGTTATGAAGTATTCATGTGCTGCTATTTTTTTTGCGAAAATTAATTAGAAGTCGGTTCGTTGTTGTTGCATAAATAAAGTAAACTATCTATTATTTTGTGTACACTCATAGAAGAGATCATTTTAATTTAGAAGAAAATAATCTTAAATACGTTGTCAAGATGCAATTTTTCAGACTCAAGAAACAAATTATTTTCGCGATAGATTCACTAAAAGAAATTTTCTTTTAATTAGTAGAAAAGGTAACAGCAATTAATATTTCTTTTGACTGAAAATAATTATTCTTGTTGAAAGATATCATTCATATTCATACTGCTTCAAAATTAAGTAAAATCTCAAATAAATAAATAATTTATAGAATCTGAGATTGTTTCGCTAGTCTAAAGAATATAAATGAATTTCAATTTGAGTCAACAGGATTTAATCAGAAGCAGAAACTCCTCCAGACTCAAATTTTTATTTATTTCATAAATATTAAGAATAATAGTTAAAAACAACTCATTTATAACCATGATTTAAAAATGTTGTAAAAAAAGTTAAAGGCATTTTGCAGTTCGCAGTTTTTCGTCGAATTTTAACAGAAAAACTATAAATAAAAAAAAACTATCCAATCGTTAATATTTACCTATTTCTATTTAAATATTGTAAACAATCTTGTCCTAATAAATTAAAAAACATACTAAAATTTACAATTACCAGAATAAATACAATTGATTTAAATATTTTGGGCAGAGATCCTCCATAATAGAAAATTACAATACAATCTCTTTAAATTATAAATCACGTATGTATATATAAAATACTTCAATATACGTAGATGACCATGCGTCTTGCCATGCTCGACTTTGTCCACTGACCACGTACTCCAAATTTCAATTTCGCTTTGAAGCACCAAACTATAACGCACACAATGATGTTTCAGTCGATGATGACGCTTAAGGAGAGGAAGGAGATGGAGGACGCGTTCAAGAAGGCCCAGAAGCCCTGGGCGAAGATCCTGCAGAAGGTCGAGAAGGCCAAGTCCGAGTTCCACAACAGCTGCAAGACGGAGCGCACCGCGGCCAACCAGGAGAGGAACGCCTCCGCCGACAGTTCGCTATCGCCCGATCAGGTACGGCTCGATTTTAGCCTCGATCGAACACGCTCCGTTCCCTCGATATATATATATATATATATATATATATATATATATTCACTTTTTCTCACGACACGTATTTTATAAACAGTAGATTATTATTAAGGAGAGACAGTTAAGGTAGTTCGGTCTATTTAATTTGTTAAGAAGAGATCGTGAAGTATGAGAGGTAGCATATAGCATATCTGTTAATGTAGTATTAACATTTTTTGAACGGTTTTTATTGCAATATTGGTTATTTATCCATCTATTGAGATAATTTATAATAGCTGTGCAAAAGATTAAGCCAAAATGAATCTGAAACGCATTTTGATTTTTTAAGTCTGCAATTGTTTTTATAAAATTAAACAGAATATATCTTTATATATTTATTAAGTTATATATATATATATATATATATATATATATATATATATATATATATATATATATATATATATATATATATATATATATATATATATATATATATATATAAGGTTAATTTTGTTGTCTAAATAAAATGCAATGTTTTCTAATAAATATATATTTTTAACAAAAAGTACATTTAACAATAAAATTCAAAACATTAGTTTGTAAAGAGAAATTTTAGAAAGTTTTATTGCGTTACGAAATATGGATGTATATTTCTTTTCAAAAAGTTACTCGAAAAACTTTATTATATTCTATATTAAAAAAAATGAATGCAGGTGTAACTTTTCGCACTTATCAAATCTGGGATTATTAAAATACCATACAATACATATCATCAAATAAGGTAAAGTGCCCAGTACTTGGAGAAGATGAATTCATTGGCATTCATTCGGATAGTTTATCATGTGTAGTATATAATTTAACCAAAATTATGTTAATTTACATCTTAAATTTGTTATAATTGTAAATATAATATTTTGACGTTATGTTGAGAACTGTAATATACCGAATGTATTGTACAAGTTTACGTCCACTGCTTTTTCTGAATCCAGTAGTTGGACACATTTAATTCATATGTCCAACTACTGCGACATATAGTTGAATTTTTAAACTTACTTTTTTAGTATAAAAAAGTATGTAAGCGTATTTTTTCTTGTACTAATAACAGTAAAACATGCCGAATTAACGATTAGATTAAAGATTTGGGGAAAATATTGAGTTTTGGCTCTACAAACACTGATTCCGTATTTTCGTATCTAAAAGTTTCCAAGTACTACCTACTTTACCTTATTTCTGAGCATAAATTTTTAAAATTATAGAAAAATAAACTTACTTTACCCCAAGGTTTACGTTTACCCTATCTTGCTAGCATCACAGACAGAAATATTTATTAAACGGGTAATTTAATGAAATAGACCACTTAATTTGAAATTTTAAAAAGTTGCAGACGATATCGCAAAAAAACATGTACAATCGAAATAAATGCATTTTTTATTTAAAGTAAATAGAGTCATTAAAATGGCATTTGGTACTTTCACATTCTTTCAAGATAGCATTTTCTAATAGTAGTTAAAAGGATTCCCGTATACAAGTTTTTGCGTACCCGACAAGACTCACTTTCGCGAAAACCTATATTTACGAGGAAATAATTGGGGTAACTTTTTACAACCGAGTTCGCGGTCTTCTTTCCAACAATCTCGCTTGATACCGCACGTATCAGTAATGAAAGTTTAATGAAACTTTTTTGTCGATATCTACGTCTGTTCTATTGTCTGACTTATACACACAAGTTTACTGCATTTCCGCAGAATAATGCAAACTTATCTATACATGTTGGTGGGATCTATACGGAAGTTTTAGTATACTATTAATAGCAGCAAACTTTATTTCGTTTAAGTCTTATAGTGGTTTACAGTGAAACATCGAAATATGATGCTACTGCAAAATAAAACAAAATTATCAAGAATTTATATCTTGAATAAAGTAATAAACATAAAGTAGATCGAACTATCTTAAAATTCTTAACTGCAAATTGCATCGTAAACAAATTATTGAAACAATTTTTCGTACTAGATAATACATATTACATTCAATAAAATTTTATATAACACACGCTAAAGTATCTAGTGCTAAGAAAAAATAATCAAGTAATTGCGCAATAACACCCACGATATTTGTGTGAAACAAAAAATGCCACAAATAACTAGTGTGTGCACATGCAAAACATGCTTTATTATTCAGCGTGAACAAACAGAAACGCGAATAATTAATCCGCGAATTCCCCGTCCTAATGAAAACCTTAATATTATCATAAGTTGCAAAAAGAAAGAGAACTGGCGTTTTTAGCATATGTTATTTTCACAGACTGCCTCAGGCTCTGACAGCGTACGTCGATAATTTTGTCGTGCATGTCGTATTACCTTATAAAGAAAATAATAATAGTAGAGATAATATGCATGTCTTATCTGAAAAGTCGTTATACTATCTATACATATTGTAGTTACTTTCTTCAAATTTTTTTATGTAATTTATTTACTAAATAGTAGAGATTAATATGAAAATATGTTATCTTTATAATTTTATTTTAATACATGATGTTTATATTTGTAATAATTGATGATAAAAATGAATAATTGTGACACACGTTATTTTCAGGCTGCTCGAGGCTCTGACGGCGTATGTCAATAATTTTGTTGTGCATGTCCTACTATTACTTTTTTTTATAAAAATAAATAACAGACATGCATGTTGTATCGAAAGAATTGCTAATGACCTGTTTAATTTAGCTACTTTTATCTATGAATTTTTTTAATTTGTTTAGTAGAGGCGAATGAGAAGTATTTATTTATACTTTTCTTATTAATTAGACGAGATAACCTAAATGATATGAAGTAAATATTTAAATATATTATAAAACGATAAATTATAGTAAATATTGCAAAATTTGTATACATATTTCATAATCGTAAGTAAATAGTCCTAGTTAAATTTATATTTAATAATAAAAAAAGGAATCTTTACTTTATTTTTACTTAAAAGTATTGCATATTTAACGCATGATAATTATTTCAGAAACTTTATTGAATTCGCAATGTGCATTTTGTTTTTGTAATATTTCCCCTGATAATAATCTTCGTTTATTAAGTTTCGTAAATATTATAACAAATTATTGAATATGCATTTTAAAGAAAAATTATTCGGGGTAAATCTGTTTTAATCTTTTCTAAGAATTAATATGAAATTTAATAATTAACAGAATTACGAACTAGTAAACAAATGTATGATTCATAATATTTCTTGTAAATTGAGGCGCTTTCATGATAAAAAGAAATTAAGTAACAAAATTCTTCGCACAAAAATACTTGACGTCTCCTCAATTTGGCGAGAAAGTCAAGAATCGCGAATTCGGCCTAGATCTAGAGTGTAAAAGAAACCTAACGACGTTTTTAGATGACAAATTGTGGATGTGATGCATGGGCCCTCAGAATACGAAAAACCTTTAGGAATTCTAAAATAGGCGACGTTGAGCTTGTATGTAATAAACCAATGAAAAGTGCATGTGTCTGCATGTTTATATTAATTCATTCTTATTTTTTGTTTCTTTTCGTTCCACCACTGCATCACGCACTTGTTCATTTGCCTCACACAGAAAGCTCTTACGGTAAGAGAACATGATTAACTTAGCGAATTTCGAATTAAATCGATTAAACCTTATTTTGTGACAAGATTTGCGATTCCCATTTGCATCTCTGTTTACTTTTTTTTTCTCATTGTGCAAGCTGTTAGCTCTTAGAGAAGTTACAAGTGTTTTCTTAAATTTTCCTTGCAACTTTTGTTCGCGAAGAAGAAAAAACTTTTTTTTGGCTTGTCCGCCCTCGAGGCGTGTTTCTCTTTTTTTTATTTTTGTTTTGTCATCCTGCTTGCGAAGTAGTGAAGAAGCTAGTTTACATCATTGGCTTTTTTACATATTCAATTTATACAATGATTTTTTTGGTTCTCTACGTTAGTCTAGAATCATTTTTTTAACATTTCTTATTAATGTTTGCGAAGTTTTTATGACTTTTTTCATAGATGTTCGTTTTTTATCGAAGGTCGAGACTTTGAGAATCAATTTATGCAAAATAATATTAAATCCAAGACAAACAAATTGTAGCATGTTTTCATAAGTAGGAAAAATTAAAATTTCCAAATGCATTTATAAAAAGAAATTTTTTAAGTTTTATAAATCCATAAATAAAGAAAAAACACATTTTTTATTTTAAAAATATAGTTTACATTTCTTGATACGCATTTGATAACACAATAAATTTATAAATGTGAAGAATGCTATTGCACGTATAAAAAATTCACTTTGAAAAGTTCAAAAGTCTCGACCGATCGTGCAAAACCAAAGTTTTACCCGTAGCGACGGTTGCGAGCGCCTCGTTTTCTTGTATGTATCATAACAATTTCTCGTCCGCAGGTGAAAAAAATGCAGGACCGAGTGCAGAAGACAAAGGAGGAGGTGCAGAAGGCCAAGGAGAAGTACGAGAGCGCGCTCCAGGAGATCAACCAGTACAATCCGAAGTACATGGAGGACATGACCCAGGTGTTCGAGAAGTGCCAAGAGATGGAGGCCCAGCGGTTGCAATTCTTCAAAGACGTACTCTTCGGTATTCACAAATGCCTAAACATTTCTCAAGATCCAGTGTAAGTATGAGTTTGGTTGACAATTATCGTTTTTTGATTAGGAATAAAACGGTTTTTATTGATCAGAGGGAACATTCTGAATTCTTTAAAGAATTTAATTGAGGTGTGACTCTTGGAGAAAAAAAATTCTAGAGCTTTTAATCTTGACATTGTGAGGATTGGTCATCGTAATATAATAGTAAACAAAGATTTTAAATAATTTTGCAACAGCATACTTTTAATTTTTTAATTTTTGTTTTCGTAAATGTTCAAATAGTCAAAAAATAATTTTTAAAAATGGTTATGCATATTTCTAATATAACAAATAAAAGCATTTTTTATTAATTTTCAAACACCGTTTTATCTGCAAAAATATTAAACATTTGATTACTTGTTAAATAAAATGTCATTTTTTAAAAATTGTATTTAGTATTATTATAACAAATTGTATTAAAATAATATTATAAAAATTTTAACTTTTATGGCAAAGAATATAAACAACTTATCCTCAGAATGTCATTAAAAGCTATTAAATACCTACGCATATAACATTTTATACACTAAGAAACAGGTTTTAATAAAAAGTCTCGATCATTTCCATCTTACATGTAATGCAATGTAAATTATTATGTTTGAATTTGCTAAGTATTTAAATTACGCTATCTAAATGATCTCAAGTAGTTCTTAAATTTACATTTATAAAATAAAAACAATTTTTCTTTACTTTCTGTAGAATCATTTACGAATTTAATTTTAAGAAATCGCATAAAGTTAGGCTATCTTTTACAAAAGTAAATTAACTTTTAGGCTTCCACAAATCTACGAAGAATTCTACCACACAATCAACAACGCAGATCATGAAAAAGATCTGAAATGGTGGTCGAATAACCACGGAGTCAACATGGCCATGGCCTGGCCGCAGTTCGAGGTAATTTTCGAAATCCACATTCTCTGGAAGCCTTTCGCGAAATTTGATCTGAATTTTTTTAGAATTCGCATGAATTAATGATTGTCAATTTTTTTCATCTGATCGTAATGTCATTTTTTACCTTATAACTCCAGCAATGTCATAGTTTATTGGATTTTTTTTATTTTATTTAACTTTTGAAGTTTTTCATATTAATATTTTAATATAGATTATACATCCATGATTTTTTTTAATCTAGTTTTTATATAATACTTAGTTAATGGATTGTTTAGATAGATCAACGTCGTCTTAAAGTTTCGAAAAATTGCGCGCAAAAAACGTCCCTCGTTCAAAATTAAAAACTCGGATGCTTTCATTCACTTTTCTAATAATCTCCAAAGTTCGCAAAGTCCATCCGACTTCTTCGCTAATTGAAATTAAACAGTCGGGATCTCTCTCGGTCACTTCGCTCAGCGAACAAAAGAATATATAAAAACTAACGTTAACATTTGCCGAGCCATTAACGCTCGCGTGTTGATTCTTATACTTTCCCAGTGCAGCACGCGCCAAACTCATCTCTAAACTCGCTGATAAAATATACAAAACGTATATCTTTTTTTCCCTTTTTCGAAGCTTTAAGACGCCTAATAACCAGTCCTTCTATCTCCAACCTGTACTATTCTCTCTCTCTTTCGCTCGCTCGCTCGCTCGCTAGCTAGTTCTGGCGCAGACTCTCGTCTTTCCTTCCGCTCGGTTCTCGCGCCAAGTCAGCACGTATGACGAGAAACGAGATGCGGAGGGTGAACGCACCGGGCGCTGACGTTAATAGTTTTCGTTAAAATGATGTAGTGTGTGTGCTTTGGAGTCGGATAGTTTCGGTATATGATTAGATAATTTCTAAAGTTTTAAATCCCGTAATGTTTAGTTGTCAAATTGAACAATTATTGAAATTAAAAGTTATTACTTATGTAAATATCATTTTACTTTATGTTTGTTTATTCATTAATAAGAATTTTTAATTTAAAGTGACCTTCATTCAATTTTAAAAATGTCTACAATTTTTTAGCTGTTATTTTAACTTTTTATTACAATACTATAATAATGCTAAAATAAAATTTGTCATCAATTTAAGGATTTAATTTCATTATTATTGATGCCATTAAAATAACTCCATTAAATTTTAGCAAAAGCAGAAATTTTACCAAATTATCCTCTACTATTTTTGAGTGGTTTAGTTTTAAACAATTTGAAAGTATTATTCAAATCAAATACAAAAGAAGTTAGAATTTTTTATCACTCAAAATATCTTGTAGGTAAATAAATTATTTAAGTCAAATTTTGTCTATAGATCGGTTAAGACCTTCGATGTAAGGACTCTTGACTAATAAAAATATATATTTTGATAAATAAAGAATTCATTAATTCAATAGCTCATAATCATCTTAACATGAATGACATATAAAATAGTAATTTTCGTGATTTAAGTAGAGTAATTGATATTATCTTTGTAGTAAATTATTAATGACAATAATAAAATCAGATTATTATGCGATACTCCATAAATGTCGATGTGATTATGACCGTATACAAAATTTTCAAAATGACCTCAATCTCCAACAGTTCTAAATAGCCCTAATATTTGAATAATATACTTTTGCCCAGACAAAAAATAAAAATTTCTAAAATCGCTGCAACCTTATCTCATTATATAAACACGATTAACCCGTTAATCACAAAGCTCCAAAACACCAAATTAACCATCCATCTAATCCAATCTCTCCTAATCTCGACCAGAACCCCCGCTCTCGTAATAAACCACTTAAAACCATCGGCCGAATGCTAGACGAGCCTTTACAACGGCTGCATCGCCAACCGCGCGTTCGCCATTCTCGGCTCTCGCGTATATACCATGCCCTCTTCCATTACGCCCCATTAGAAACGAGCCCGTCGCGCGCGCGCGCGCGCGCAGAGAGAACCTCGAGCCTAGAAAAAGAGAGAGAGAGAGAGAATACGCATCGGAATGCGTGCATGTGGAATTGTGTGTGCCCATTGCTGTATTTACGCAGGACTACACCGAGGAATTCCGCGACATCACCAAGGGCTCCAAGTCGAAGGAGGCGCTGCCCGCCGGCTCCATCACGCTAATCAATCAACGCCCCGTCGGCGAGGACCTGCATGTAATTGATTTTTCTGTTTTTTTTTCTTTCGTTCCTTCAGTTTACTTTGTTTTTCTCTTTTTTTTTCGCTCTTACTTTGGGACCCTGCGAGTTTTCGCCGCCGTTTATCATTTTTCTTTAGGCCTGTCTTGTTTGTTTGTTTCCTTGCGATTTATCATGGATTATTCATCGCTTTTGGAGGAAACGTTCTCAGCGAAGTTTGTAATTTATGGATGAGTTGTGAAGAATCTATAGTGTATTTAAAATTTGTTCATTTTAATTACTTTTAGATAATATTGACGATTTGAATTTTGTTGTTAGGTAATAACGATAAATTTGTAAATTTGTTTCCATTGTACGTGAATTAAAAAATCTATGTTATAGAACAAACAATTTTGTATATAAATTATTTTTATTAAATACAAAAAAAAACAATAAAAAAGGTTCACTGAAATTGCTAATAATATAAAATTAATCAATTAAAATTATTATTGTACAGATTCCAGTGTTTAAATATCACAGCTTTTATGAATATGATTCTAATGAACTCGGGAACAAATATTTATTTTAACTCAATAATTATAGTATGTAAACTTATTTTCCAAAAACTATGTAGATAAAGAAATTTTTTCTTTTGAGTTTACCATGGGCAAGAATCTAATAGTTTTATAAATTATTAAAAGTAAATAAAAATAAATTTATAGTAAAGATACGCAAATTATTTTCAAACTATATTAAATGAAATTGTTTCGTTATTTTTATCGTAAACGATTCTTTTTGTCTTTATATTTAATAATTCGTAGGATAGACTTAGAAGAATATAATTAGTTGCTTCATAACTCATCAAATCATTCACAGTACCTAATCATTGCAAAAGTGAACTAAATTTAGTACGTGATTCCATTAGGGCCATATTCATTGCATTAATTTTATGCAGTCAATTATGCAAATATGTTAATGTGTTACGTTAATTATATTATTTTTATGCAAGTTCCCTAAGCACAACGTACAAAAATGATATAATCGCTGAAAACGTTTAGCCACAAAGAAGCCTTTCAAAATTTCCATTGAGCAACAATCGACTCATCGCGTTCCTTTTTAATAACCAATATTATTTGCTTATTTTTCCAAACCACTCGCGCAAACTTTTCGTTCTGCACTTCCTCCAACTTCTTCACACACCGACACAGCAACGCGTGTTATTTTTTTCTCCGCTTCCGCAACAACCAAGCTCTTGCACTCACACCTGACAAAACAAAAAAAGACACACCCGATTTGCCAAAAACCTTATAAAAAAGAAATGCTAAATATACATGCGAGCTTGCGCAGCACCACGAGGTAACTCAATATAATATACAATATATTACCCACAAAACTAAAGGAGACAATATCCTTTTGTTTTTTTTTATCTGGCTCTTAGAATCCGCATGGAAAATCGAGCTCGACGGTAAGTGCGTTCGTTGCCGATCGTTGTTTGGCCGACGAATCGCGATCGGACGCGGAGAGAAGATAAGTTCACATGGTATTATATTCCTCGAATCTTTCTCGAGGCGCATAAGTGTGTAATCAAGAGCCGTTTTGCGTAATATGATGGCACGCTTAAAAATATCTGTTATACGCGCGAAACAATCGCCGATGATGATGTCATCGGCGCTTGATTCGATGCTGCGTTCATTTTTTTTTTCTTTTCCTTTTTGCTACGATCGATGTATCAGTGTTTCGATGTGATTATTGTGCATAAATCAAAGTTTTGTTCAATTTTTATTTTCTTTATTTTTCTCGTTTATTTTGGAGTGTCCTTGATGCTACCGGTTCTTAATTAAGTACATTGAAAACGTTGACAAATAAGCAAGTGCTTGGGAAAAAAATTGTTGTTTGCCATGTTGTAAAAATAGCACTGTACTCGTAAATATTTTTTATTAAATATTTTCTAGAAATAATATATAAATACATTTGTATCAACTGTGTCATTTATGCAACGCATATGTACAATCTGATAAGAAAAACAATCGATTGCGCTGTATCATTATGCTTGAAATAAAGAAATCAATAAGTAAGCGTAATAATTTCAAACTAAAACCCGCCTTATCTGATTTCGTTTGATTATCATTCAAATGTTTGCGATTGAACCATGATTTCCGATCAGTTCTGAGCTTCTTCTTTAATTTAATTTCAAAATTATTTAATATTCCTCAAGCTACCTTAATTTTTCGCTTCAGTTATTTAGTGCACCGCAAGCACTTAATTCTCAAACGAGTCAAACTCGCAAAACATTCCTTTGCGTCGATAAAAAAAGTGTTTAAATTTCTATCGAAATCGTGCATGAACCTCCGACGCCCTATATTACTACTTCGATATATATATATATATACTTTTTATAACGAAAAAGAACCACACAAACTCACACTCGTGCAGAAATTTCAATTGCTATCCCGCGCAATGGGCCTTTGCAATCCTTGATTTCTCATACGTATTTTGCCGTGAATGTTGTAACGCAGGACTTCCCGCCGGTCAATCACAAGGTGAAGGCGAAACCCGCGGGCAGGGTGATATCGACGGACGCCAATCACAGCGACGGCAAGCCCGAGCGCGACACCATCAGCTCGACGAAGCCCCCGGCCGAGAAGAACAACCACGACGGCAACTCGGTCGACAGGAATTCCGCGATCACGTGAGTACTCCTCCCATTCTTATTTTTGGAAAAGAATATGTCCATCGGGCGCCAATAATAATGAGGACCAGCTGTTTTTTTATTGAATTTTCAATTTTGAGTGAATATCTCTCTGGGACGTTATTGTGATGTACTGATTAAAAACAAGAGCGTTCCAGAGGGATATTTTATCAAAATTGAACAGTGGTTCCAGAGATGAGACGGCTACTCATCTATGGTGGTTCCCTGCATTTAAGGTGATGCTAAAGCCACCTGTCACCGACAAATACGAGGAACCACATTTCTCATTTAATTTTTAATTTTTATCAAATATCTTTATGAAACATTATTGTTCTAATCACAAACAATAATTTTCCAGAGATATATTCTCAAAATTGAAAATTGAATGAAATAAGTAGTTCCCTGTATTTGACGGTGACAGGGGGTTTAGCATCACCTTAATAGGAGCAGGGAGAAATATCACCTTAAATAATTTGTAAGGGTGACAGGCTACCATATCTCATTCTAAAGTTTAAACACGGCTGGTTTTATAATAATATTATGTCAATTTTATATAATATCATACTTTGAATTAATAAAAATGTAGTTCTATATAAAAGTGTTATTAATATCCATTGACTTGCATTAGATATCAATCTAATTATTTTTTCTAGTAGACATTTTTACTAACAAAAAATGCAAAACCTGCAAAAATGTTAAAAACAACGTTTAGGTAGTTGATTTCGGATAAATGATTTTACATTTTGTTATACCTTTTTGCATTGTTCTACATTTTTACATTAAAAACATTATTTTATTAGAATATGAAAGAGAAGAATAAATAATTTGAATTGTAAAATTGAAAAAAATAAAAATAAAAATGAAAATTTTCCAAATTTGGATATATTCATTTTTTCACTTTCTTACACTATTTTTGCACAAGCCTATACACAATTTTACACTGTTTTGCAATATGTTACACTTTTATCAATATTTTGACTGATTAATTTCTCTCTTGATTTTTCATAACTTGTATTGTATTTTTGCAGGAATGGCACTAATAACGCTAATAAGCAAGAATCGAATCCCTTCGAAGAGGAAGAATGGGACGAGGACGCAGGAGAACCTTTAGTTGACAATGGCGAGCCAGGAGTTCCAGTCAGGGCGCTTTACGACTACGAAGGAGCTGAAGCAGATGAGCTCAGTTTCAAACAAGGTTTGTCTTTTTATTAATCAAAGCAAATATCTGAAAATAAAGAAAAGATCAATTAGATCTAAAGAAATAGTAGCCTTTTTAGGGTAACAACACTGTATACCCTCAAATTTATGTCAATTTTTGTCATTTTTTTAGAAAGGCAACAGATGATGTCATATATTTGAGAATAATTATTATAATTTTACGTATTATTACATTAAATACTTATAATAAAATTTGATATTAAATACCATGTAAAGTACATAATAACAGGAGTTAGCTTAGCCCTCCCTAGCTTGAATATAAAAACGAATTTCTTTTCTTTTTTATCGCAAAGAGGAGGTTTGCCTAAGAGGATTGCCTAATCTGTAAGCAGGATCACTGGGTAAAGATTAGGTCTGGGATAAAAAGTCAAATTTGTTTATCTTCTACATAACATTTATTAAAGAAGTATGTACGTAGCCGTTTAAAAAAATGAGCACTTTGGTTGAAATGGGAAATTTTTTTAAAAAAGAAGTCTTTTTATAATAAAATTTTGTAGTAGATTTTAATATCGTTTAAATCCTTATGCACCTCTTAATATTGCTTCAAAATAAATCCTGCCATAATTTCTAATCAATCCAACAAAAATTGACAAAAGCTAAAGTATAAGAACCCTTCGTTTCTAAAGAAAATAATCGATAATTTTAATAAGAATATTTTAAATTCAATAGAATAAAGTTTCAAGTCTAAAACCAAAAATATACATACTTAATCTATATTCTTACCTCGCCAGGTGACATCTTCGAGAAGCTCGAGGACGAGGACGAGCAGGGCTGGTGCAAGGGCAGGAAAGACGGCCGGGTCGGCCTCTACCCGGCCAACTACGTGGACCTCGTCTCCCCTTAAAAACCCACCCCCGACCCCCTGTAACGCCTATCCGGCAGCGGAAGATAAAACCGAGAGACACGAGCGAAGAGAGAAGAATCAAGAAAAAAAGGAAAACAAACAGCAAACCAACCAACCAACACACTCACCCTGTACGCAAAATACAACAAAAAAACACCAACAACAACACATTCAAGCCAAATCAGCAGCGGAAGAAAGGTGCGGTGACGACTGCCGCGCGAAAACGCAAAACTATCCCCCCGTCCCGCCTCCCCGTATACAACGCTTATATACTCACGTATATGTTACATGCATACAGAACAGATTTAAACGCAGAGGTGTATTGACGAATAAAGGAAGACGAAAGACAACATCACACACCCAAAAGTTCTCCTGTATACCCGTTTTATTCTCGTGTAGCGGTGTTTTTGTCGCGTCGGGAGACTTATACTTAAAGAGATTTCGCGCCCTCCGCGAGGTCGATTTACGATAAGAGAGATAGAGAGAGATGATAATAAAATAGAGGGATGATAATAAAAACGAGGAGGACAGAGAAGAATGAAGCGCGACTTTTTCCTTAGGTAGGCTAGATCATTAGTGAGAGATCTGTCGCTAGTGTTTACATAAATAGTTGGATACTAAGAGAAGAATATAAAGAGAGAGAGGAGGAACGTGTGCGGGAGAGAGAAAATAAGAGGATTATGTACAGTCGAGAGAGTTAACGTGGAGAGAACGAAAGAGGGCGAGAGAGCGTTTTATATAGTTATTATTTTACTTCTTTTACCCTTCTTTCTTCTTTCGCGAGCCCCATTATTATTAATATTATTAATATTATTGATCATCCGTTTAGCGATGAGAATATTTCACGAGAAGCTTCCTTTTCCCCGCCCCCCCCTGAATGAAAGAGATATTCGCGAGTATATATATATATATATCATTTTTTTTGAGAGAGAAAGAGAGAGAGCGAGAGATTTGCGTATTTAATTTATTGTTGCGATTCAATGTGCGATGCCCAAGGGGCGACGCAACGTCGAAATTAAAAACGTATATACAAAAATATTCTGAATGGTGTCATTGTACATAATAGTATTAAATGCATAGCAATATATATAAATATATATATATATATATATATATATATAAATATATATAAATATTATATATATACATGAAAAAACACATAAAGGCTAAAAAAACTATTACTGTCGTTTGACGAAGTATATTGAAAAAAAAAAGTATGAATAAAAATAAAATAAACGAAATACGAATAACGAGAATGTACTAAAAATAATACACGAAGATACAAGCGGAGGTGGTAAAGGCGAGGTACACGTCGACATATTTTACCAAATTAATATTCAAGCAAACCGTATAAGACTCATTGCATAAACTGGGACCTAAGAATAATTAAAAAAAATAAATACAGAGAGACAAGTCGAAGGCAAAGAAAATGAAGCAAGTTCAAATCGATTAATTAATCTCATCGACAAACGTCAGGGAGTACTTCTGTAATATTGAACCAATTATTGAATAGCATATCTCATTATGTATTCGAGGCTTTCCTTCTCAAATTTTATACGACGTTGAGGTACACACACACATACATTCTACACACGAGAAAAATAAAAAAAAAATACACGCGCTAGGTGAAAGTATGCTTTTCCAAATGTAAATAGTTTCTTTTCTATGTCGCTTCTATCCACGCGACAGCGCGGTCGAATTGCCAAAGTGAGACTAAAGAGAAAAAAGCGCTTCAGAGATGAATGATACGATGAAATATAAAAAAATGTACGTGAAACAACACTGTAGCGTTGACCGATCGAAGCTGCGCAAACCAACTCGACATTGTTTTCCTTCGTTTGACCAAGGAAACTCATCTTTTTTTGTATGTACTAATGTTTATTTTTTCCTCTTTATTGTTATTTTCGCATTTTCCGGATAAAGTTATCTATATATTTTTTTTTTTCGTTTCTTCCAGTCGTTTGTAGTTTCAAGTCGAGGGATAAACACTTTTGTTGTTCGGACCCTCGGGAGTCTGCATTTAATTGACGAGGGCCTTTGGGTTTGTCGATACAAAGGCTAAAATAAAAGGTACTCCCTTTTCAATAATCGAGTCACGGATCAAGCAGCCAATTGACCGTGATTGTGCAATTAACGATACGAAGAAAAAGGCGAACGTTAATTCGAAAGAACCTCGATTCGGAGCGAAAATGTTCGATATAATGTTTACAAAAATAAAATACGTCGAATTTGATAAGCAATGAACGTTATTGTTTCTCCTGTTTCCAATTCGATGAAGAAAAAAAAAAGAGATGATACGAGATAAATTAAGGTTTGCGAAAGGAGGAGAATTATGAGAAAAAATTGTTGCGCGACGACTACTGTACACAAGATTTTATGTAAATAAAACGTAGAGCGAATAGAAACTTCGATTCTCGTATAAATGCGCCAGCTTTGGACTGATTTTTTCTAATTCTCATTCTCCGAGCAGACCATTCTTCAACGATTTCGTTGATAAGAGATTTGAAAAATTGTTACGTAGTATATCTAGTTTCTGTGTAAATTTATTATTAGTTGATATTATGCATATATAATAAATCACCCTTGACAAAAATAATTGACGTTTCATTTTTTTTTTCAAAAAAAGTTTTATTTATACATAGCACATCTTAAATCGATTTCTTACATGTACTATTTATATTTTGTCATAAAAGTAATACAATACAATTACTTCAAGATATTTTTAGTAGGAGATACGTTTTGACATTTTTTACATTATAATATAAAAAAAAATTTCTTATGTCTTTTAAAGACATACTATTTACAGTACATTGGATAGTCTGGAAAATTATGAATCACATCACTCGATTTCGAAGATTTTCACTAGCAAAACACAAAAGAACTAAATCATCAAATTATATTATACTAAATTGTCCATTTTATATATTATCTAATAAAATTATTGTTTGCTGTTCAATAGGTTAAAGAAATTCATCACTTATCATTCTTTATCGTTCATACAAAAAAAAATACATCTAAATTAAGAATTTTGTAATTTAATAAAAATAGCATTGTATAACACTCACATACCTTTTTAATTATTTAAAAAGTCATGTTTTTTGTAATATACACAAGTCGTTATACTCTTTTATATGACACTGCAGCTCTCTATTAAGGGGTCATAACGTGTTCGTAATTCAGAAAGTAGCAAACGTTAGCACACAAAATCTACTTTTTTTGTATTCTAAATAAATAAAACACTTGATCCATTTAATTTAACAATGCAAAATTTTACAATCAATTTATTTGAAAAACGTAAATATAGTTCCAAAATTAAAGTATCAGAAAAATGTCCTCTTTTTTACTGGAATAAACCGAAAACATACTCATGCTGTGTCTACACCCAGATTATAATAATGTGATAAACTCTTATTAATCCAATGAAATTATTCATTTCATTTATGCAAACAAAATTTGCAAAACACAACTTCTAAATAAATAAGGTAGCTAAAACAGCCAAATATTTATCTTTATTTTTATATACTTATTATCTTATGTTATTAATTTATTAGATATGACTGAAACAATCATAAGTTATGTGACCAAAATAATTACAAATTAGAAAATATATCATGACTATTATAGAATTAAAAATAATATATTTTTACGTATTAAAATGTCTATTTGAAGTATTTCATAAGTGACGCGAGATTTATTTATTTATCCAAGAGTCATGTGAATAGAAACTTTCTTGTACACCATGCGCATAATTAAATGTGTACACAATCTTATGACCCCTTAATTAAAAAAACATGTTAAATAACAATTAGAGGTAATTTTTACTCAATATTTTTAAAGCTATACTCAAAATATGCCCTTGACAGCACACATTTCTCTTTATTACTGAAGAAAATAAGTTTCGAAATACGTTAAAACAAACTGTACAACGTGTAGCATAAACGAGTACCTTGAAAAATCCTCTATAAAAATCACTAAAAGTCGCTCATCCAACATCCTTCCCCAGCCGCAAAGTTCCCTCGACCACTCCGAGCCAAAAACCTTCCAAATCCAGCGTATCGAATAAAAATAAAACACATCTCTCTCACCTCGTCATCCTCATTCCACACTCATCTCACAAAAACTACCAAAACAAAAAGAAAAACGAATCCCCCCTTCGTCGTTCACAAATCCAGTCCAGTATTTTACAAGTGCGTGGAAACGTGCTGCTGCAGGTCCCTGATGCTCGTGAAGGGCTTCTCGCACAGTATGCATACGTGAGCATTGCCATTGTGCACGTCCAGATGCTCGGACAGCTCGTCCGGCGTGTCGAAGATCTCGTCGCATATGGTGCACACGTGGTGGTCCTGCTCGACTTCCTCCTCCACCACCTCCTCCTCCTGCTGCTGCTGCTGCTTCTTGTTGTACTCGATCAGCATCATGGCGGCCTCCTCCTCCTCGTGCAGAGGCAGATGCATGGCAAGGAGGAGGGAGGAGGCGAAGGACTCGGAGCACTGCTCGCACTTGAAGACCGTTGGTGCGGACCTCTGGCGCTGTCGGTCCCGTCGCGTGTCCAGGCTGATCAGCATGTTGATCTTCTCGTCGCCGTCCTCGAGCAGGTGGTTGCCAACGTGGCTCTCCAGGGACTCCTCGGTCTGGAACTTCTCGCCGCAGAAGGCGCACTGGAAGCCCTTCTCGTTGCCGTCGTCGCTGATCTCCTCGCAGTGCATCTGCAGGTGGTCCTTCATTTGCTCCTCGTCGACGAAGACCTTGTCGCAGACGAAGCAGGAGTAGCCCTGGGGCTCCTTGTCGCCGAGGAGCTCCTCGAGGTCCTCTTCTTGCTCGGGCTGAGATAGAGAGAGAGGAGAAATTATTTGGTTATGTTTTGAGTTGCCTTGGGTAGGTTTGGATAGAGATTTTTTTATAAGTAGCTCGCACCGGAAATTTATTTTTTTCTAAAGGGGTACTTTCGATAAAAAAGAAATAGAAAAAGTAAAATATTATTTGATTGAATTGTTTCGATTGACCACGTCAGTTCTTTCTACTGGTCAGTGGATAAATATCTAATTAATTAATTACGTATAATTTAGTTGAAAACGCAGGAGGTCGATTGCTAGCGATTTTAAAAATTTGAAATATTAACTACAATTTTTTTCTATTGAAATTAAAACTTTGATCGAATTATTTAAGTTACGATAGTTACAACAAGCTAGCTTAAGGACTTCACTGAATAATTGAATTTCTTTAAAATCTATCAAAACTTTTATCATATGTTAATTTGGGTGTGCTTTATACGTGGTTGAAATTTCAACCCCCTTGCGGTATCCAAAATCGAGAAATTTAGCTTCAAAGTTTCAGTTTTTAACATGAGCTCTCACAAAACGGTCAATTTTATTTATTGTAAACCAGGTTTTCTATACATAGTTTTGAAGAACTAGTATGTAATGTAAAATAAGCATAGAAGTAATACATAAAAAGCTGGATATAGCAAGCAGTAGCTTTTTTAAAGATATAGCTATCTTAAGGTGTGCTCCAATGTTATAAGTATATCTATATCGTGGTACAACATATGCAAAAGTTAATACCGTACTTCGGTTTTTGGTGCTTTCAAAAAGTTTATATTCTTTAATAATATATTAATACTTTATATTTTAAACTAAAAGGTTTTTATTATAAATATTGCCATTTAATAATGATTCTTTCGAAAATTAACTTTCTAACCTTACTGTCAACCGGTGAACGACCTTAAGACGATCGACTATGAATTTATTCAGCTTATATGCATCTTTGTGTGAACGATATTATCACTTTGCATTATACATTTCTATTACTTACTAGGAGAGTATCAGAATTTCAGGTCACTGATTTTGCTAATACATTGAGACATTTGAGACATTCAAAAGAAAAAAACTTATCTTACAGTGTTCTTCTTTAATTTAATTCTTAAGCAGATCGAATTTTTTACTTGTATGGAAACAGACTCATAGTATTAGAGTTTGTATGACTGTTAATTTGCAATACATACTGACTCTAAATTAAGGTTCGATGAATGATTTTTTCTTCATTCATTTACTTAGTGTTCCAAAACACCCCGGTAATAACGAAACGGTTTTCCTTTAGCATATTGATAATTAAAACAACACTAATATTTAAAATTATCCACGTTTTAACTCATGATTTTCAGGTCAGTGCTACAACAACTAATCGATTTCTTCAATAATAAATCTAGAAAAGAACGTTTATTGTAATTATTTTATGTCACACAAGGTTTTTCTGATACTTTCCTAGTTATATGGATACGACTAATTCGTCATCTTTAGACTTAATCCTCACTTTACCGCGTTCGATTTAGTCAAATCGTTTACCAAGTGGGGAGAATCAATTACCCCAACGAAAAATATAATAAATCCAACGTTTTTACTTTGATCGCTAGTACAAAATGTAGCTGCCATCCAAATTACGAAATTCAAAATAGCCGATTTAATATGGTCAACCTAAAGAAAATATGCTTATAAATCATGCGATAAAGTGGTATACAGGGGTTTTTGCGCTCACTGATTGCGAATCCGTTGTCCAAATTGCAAAATTAAAAATGACGGATCCAATATGACCGCCCTACAGTAAATATGTACCATTTTTGAATGCCGCTTCGTAAACCGGGATTAAGCTACATTATTTCAAGTTTTCGTTCAAAGCAAAATTTCAGACTAAACAGAAACATCAGATAGCATAGTTTACGTTCAACCTAATTAATTCCACTGTATCATTAAGAAACCAGTAAAAACCTAATTTTATCGTGTCGTGTAAAAACCGTACTATTTAAAATGTCCCCATTGAAACACGTTACATTTGGGTCATGTATTCACCCAACGCGTACACAAATATGCTTTAAATTTGCAAACACAGGGCTACCCAAACACAACGCGTTCCCGAAGCGAAATCTCAGCCAGTACCTTCTCCTACGAAAACTACAGATACCACCACATCCAATCAAAAGCTCAAACAGCATCGCTTAGCCACACAAAAAAACTTCCAAAGCAAAGAGACACTCCTCCCTACCTGCGAGTCGTTGTTCATCATGCGCAGACGCTGCGCCTCCTTCGTCGGACTGTTCTTCTTGGCCATCGCCGCCGCTATTGCCGCCGTCTTCACCGTCGCGTTCTGCTTGACCATCGCCGTCGTCGTCGTCGTCGTCGTCGTCGTCGTCCTGACCGCGGCGGCGTTCGGCTTGACCGGGGCAGCCGGCGGCCTAGCGAAGCTCGGCTGCTGCGTGTGCGTCTCGAGATGGGCGACCAGCAGGTGCTCGGCCCCGAAGCTGCAGTCGCAGAGCCGACAGTTGTACTTGACCGAGTCGCAGCCGTGGGACTTGACGTGGCGAGCCTCGACGATCGCCTGGCACCTCTTGCACCTGTGAGCAGTTTATTGTTTGTTTCAATGGATGTATAGCGCGAGATTTGGGTAGGTTGGGGGGTAATGTGGTTGAGGGAAGTGAGGTTGAGTGGACGGCTGGTTGAATGACGTTTAAGGTATTTGTTGCTGTGTTGGCAATGGTCGGCAGACTTGCCGATTTGAAGAGAATTCGACACTTCATGACTATTTCAGTGTTTCGGATTTCAGCAGAACAGTCTATTTTTTCTTTCACGAGATAGAAAGCTGACGTAAATGTAAAGAGAATGTTTGAATGGAGTGCAGAAATAAAACGTCGATAAAGAGAATATGTTGCCGGAGTTTTTAAACTTTGAACGTAAATGTTTTTGACCTTTAATACATGAGGTCGTTATTTAAATAAAAAAATATTTGACCCTGACAACGGCTATAAATATGTCATCCAGTTCTTAGTTTACTAAATTTTAATAACTAAAATAATATTAGTTAGTTTGCGTATTTTTATACGAGTATCCGTCAGAGGAATTAAAAAAAAATAATATTTTAGAAAACATTAAACCTGTTCAAGAGTGGCATGATTTGGAAACCTTTTATTAACTTTCTAAGACCCAACCATAGATCCAGTAAGCAGAACATTATTTTCTGCACTTTTTTGCACTTTGCACCGAATAGTTTTTTAAAGAAAAACTTGCTCTAACAAGGAGAGAGTATAAGATGTGGTCGCGAATTTTTAATAAAACATTTAAGAATTATTTAGTAGTACGTACGAGTGAAGCCTAGCACCCATAGTTTCACTGAATATGCCTTATATGACGAGATATAGCTAAAAACATTAACATTAGCAGTATAATATATATCTATATACATGATTTTTTAACATTAAGCATATAGGTAATGTTAATATTTTCAGCTATATTTTATAATATAAATTATATAATGCCTATTCAGTAAAACAACGGGTGCTAGACTTAATTTCTATGTACTACTAAATGCTTCATAAATGTTTTGTCAAAAGTTGTGACCCACATCTCGTAGTACTCTCTCCTTATAAGTTTGATTTTTAGAGTTGAATCTTAAAAACGATTATTGGTTATCTAGATCTTAAAGTAGATAAATTTTAATTGCTAGCTGGTAAAAAGTTAATCTGAGTATCCATAAGGGGGTACCTATTGAAAATGTTTCTTGTACGTTTTATGGTACACTCCGCAACCCATACGAATTGCTTTGCCAATATGACATCGCCATTTTAAACTTTATGGATGTCAATTACATTTTTATTTTAATCGAACTGTACCAGCGACAATTTATACCCTTCATCCAACCAATCGAGGCACATACATATGAGACAAACATTTTCTTATCTGTTGTCAAAAATGTAACGCGTGTTTGAAACTGAGTGGACGTATACGTCACTCTGAATTCTAAACGGTCAAGCGATTAAATCAAGACTCTACAAAAGCTTGAACGAGAGCCGCTGAAACGTCCCTTACAGTCTCCAAAAAGTCCCTACACAATAACTACTACTACCCACCTCATGAGCTTGGGCTTAGGCCTCGTCGACTCCAGCAAAGGCGTGGGCGCCGGCATCGAGTTCGTAACCGCGGGCGCCGGTGTCATCGGCCTCGGCGGCGGTGGTGGCGGCGGCGGGCTCATCGTCTTCTCCATTATCGTCGTCTTCTCCACCATCGTCTTCTCCACCATCGTCTTCTCCACTATCGTCTTCTCGACTATCGTCTTCTCCAGTATCGGGGTCGGTGGTGGGAGTACCTTGGGCGGCGACAACTCCAGCTTGTGGTTCTTGACGTGCATCTCGGCCTCCTCCTTGGAGAAGAGCTCCTTGCCGCAGATGCCGCATATGTGGCGCTGCCGCTTGACCATCGTCTTCGGCGGACTGTTGTTCAGGGTGACGATGGGTTTGGCGCCCATGGGCTTGATGGGGGTGAGGTTGGACTTGACGGGGAGCCTGTTGGGAAGTGGGGCCAGCGAAGGGAGGACGGCTGGAGCAGTCGCTGGAGGTGCTGCCTTGTACACTGCTGGCGTTGACTGTGGAGAGATTGACGGTTGGGTTAGTGTATTATATTAGGTTTTTGTGAGATTTTAATTATGCACTGAAAAAAAAAATTGTTAAATCTAAGTAAACGTTTCCTTGAAACGTACTAAGAAAAGATTTACTTAAATAAGGTAAATATTTCTTAAATTTAGTAAATATTTATTGAATTAATGAATATCAGTCTAAACATAATTAAATATTTACTATTATCAAATAAATCTTTTCTTAGTACAATTCAAGGAAACGTTTACTTAGATTTAACAAATTTTTTTTTCAGTGTGGGAGGGAACGCGTGGGAAATTTGTAGATTTTTAAAATGTTCATTTTTTTATTACTTAGAGTGTCTGTTTGAATAGGCACTGATTCATTCATACACGGAGAGAAAAAGTTAGTAATGGCTAGTAGTCTGTCTAGTGAATTTGGCACACTGTAGGTTTTGGATACTCATTACTGGGCAAACTGGGAATGATTACTATTTTTTACTAGACAGTTTCTTAATCAGTCCTACTCTGGGTTAGTAACCATTAATGTTTTTTTCTCCGTGTAGAAATGTATTTGGGGTGATTTAGTTAAATATTTTAAGTAGCTTATCTGTTTTATAATTTAGGTTTAAAATGTTTGAATTGGACATATTCTTTTTTGTATGTTCCTTAA
Source organism: Gastracanthus pulcherrimus (assembly GCA_949152435.1). Lineage (NCBI taxonomy): Eukaryota > Metazoa > Arthropoda > Insecta > Hymenoptera > Pteromalidae > Gastracanthus > Gastracanthus pulcherrimus. The sequence goes on from OX424575.1 coordinate 16,357,506, forward strand.
ATTCAGCATTCATTAACCTAGAATTGACAATTTTCTTTAAATAGATTTCTTTTAAAAGTGATCTTTTTGTACATCAAATTAATTTACATTTATAACAAAACTTATATAAAAATTAATTTAAAATTAAAATTAAGAACAAAAATAGTTTTTACTAAAAATTACGATTTTGAAGAAAATATCCATTCTGATCGACTCCAAATAAGTATACATCATTTCCGTGAAAAATGGTAGCTTTACTTCTGATTCTAACTCCGCAAGATTTTATGCTAGAAAACTGATCTAAAGTTGTAAGCAATCGAAAATGGTTGAATAACAGAAGTTACATGAAAACTAAGAATTTTAACTTGCTAAATTCGGTTATTTTTCATGCGATATCAGTACTATTTTGAATTACTTATAATTTGTTAATAAATTAATATTTGCATATGAAATAAAGCTCATAGCATAAAAGCTATGATCAGAAGTCGAGTTACTATATTTCACTTTAATAATACATACAGATTCGTAGTTATAGTAGAAAAACTGCTATAAACTAAAGTTCGATTAAAATCCAAATTCCAAACAGTTTGATGCTCTCCTTGCAAGTTTATACCACATACAAACAAAATAGGTCAAATTCAAACATTATCAATCTAAATTAAAACAAACAAAAAAATGCATTAACACTGAAAAAAAGTGTCTTCCATATTTCTCGTCAGCGTAGACCAAAACTAAAGTAAAAACCAAAAGAAAAAATTCAAAAACAGGGCTCATCCCAACGAGCAATACTCACGTTCACAGCCAGGCTCTTCTGTCTATTCACCCCAGCGGACCCACCGATCACCTGCTTCGTCGTCACCATCGACACCCTCGTCTTGCTGGCCAGTGGCGTGGACGAGGCGACGGGCTGCGTCGTGACCGTCCTCTCGCCCGTCCCCGTCCCCGCCATCACCACCACCAGTCCCGTCGAGCTCTTCGCCACCTGCAGCAGCGGCGACGGCTGGGTCGTCGTCGGCGTCATCACCGGCAAGTCGATCATCGTCTTCGGCGCTATGACCGTCGGCATGAAACTCGGCACCGACGCGTTGCTGTCCCCGAAGTCCATGGACAGCGAGGACATGCTCAGCGAGGAATTGTTGTCCGTGGGCTTCGAGCTGCCGGTGACGGTGGTTTTGCTGGGTTTGGACACGGGTATGGGTGCCATCAGTGCTCTCTCGGCCTCGTCGGGCTTCAGGGAGAGCGTGAAGCCGTCGTACTTCTTGGGCAGGACGTGGCGGCGCTTGCCGAGCGTGCGGCTGAGGGGACCGACCAGGCCGCGCTGGCGCTTCGCGCTCTCCAGGATGTGCAGGTTGTTGATGCGGTAGAGCTTGCAGAGCTTGCCCACGTTCATACGGGATACCTTCACCTGCGAATCAATGTGGCTGGGTTAGTGAGGGTGGTTTTGGTTTGAACTGTTTGAAGTCGGGGTTGGACACTTTTATCTGTGATGAAGCGGCGGAAGTAATTTTTTTTACTTTTGAATATATTTTGTTAATTTACGAACATTGGAAGCAAAAAGCATTGGAGAACTTGAGAGAAGTGAGGATGACTATGGTTTGAAATATTTTAAGTCGGGGTAGACACTTTTATCTGTGATGAAGCGGTGGAAGTAATTTTTTTTACTTTTGAATATATTTTGTTAATTTACTAGCATTGGAGGCAATCAGCATTGGAGAACTTCTGAGATGCACAAGTATCGCGTTGATAGTGCCTAAGCTTCAACAAAATAATGGTTCTGTATTTTCAAAAACTATGAGCGGGTAGTTTAAAAGAGAAGCAACTATTAATTATCCAGAATAGGCAAGTGAAGAAAACTATAGCATATAAGTACAGTTCATAAAAGGTCTGTTATGAATGAACAGGTGAAGTACATTCTTGTAGATTACGAATTTGAAGCCATTTTTTAGAAAATAGAATTTTTTGCTTCTTAAATTTATATTAATTTGCGATGTACCATATGAAAAAGCGGTTCTAAAAAAATACATAAAGCCCATTACGAATTTTTTATTTTGCTGACATAGTTAAAAATACCGCCGAAGGTCGAGAAAGAGCAGTTTATCTCAGGATTAAGGGGATGTCGGAGCCAAATGCAGATTCCTACATCGCATTTCTCGTTACTTCACCTCAAATTTTTTGTTTTCATTAATGATCTCGAGCATCCGGTATTTGCAATACCTTAAGAAACACCGGATGCCTGGGTTAAAAATTACAAATCTAACACGAATAATGGAAAATACGAAAAGTCCGGAATATCTTGCGCTGACGTCCCCTTAAGGTGGTTCTTTCATGAGAATCAACCTTAAAAATAAACATTTATACAATGATTTGTTTATATGTTACAATATCAGAAACGCTATAGTATAAAAGAAGGGTACTTTAAGTGACAAAAAAAATTTTCATAAAAATTTCGATAATGCAAAATTAGATATCGCGTACATTAGAGAATAATTTGACAAATGATCCAAATCTTTTTTATTTGTTATCCGATTTTAATTTTAAAGGTTTCATTTTGTTCCTGAAAGATTTCAGGGGGACTTATACTTACCCATATAGTATATGAAAAACATTGATAAACCTGCAAAGTTTCAGCCTATAGTTTATACTTGCATACACACGAACTTACAAAAATACGTGTACGCATTTATAAACAATTGACTGTAACCTTGCAGGTTTTTCGATATTTATCAATTTTTATTTAGTATAAGCCCCCTGAAATCTTTCAAGGAACAAAATGAGACCTTTAAAATTAAAATCGGATAACAAAAATAAAAATGATTCGGAAGATTTATCAAATTATTCTCTAATATACGCGATATCTGATTTTACAATAACGAAATTATCACAAAATTATTTTTTTGTTACTCAAAGTACCCTATATAGTTTTATACTATAACGTCACTATAATATTATATCACACAAACAAATCATTGTATAATTGTTTATTTTTAAGGTCGATTTTCGTAAATCACTACCTTAAAGGATTCAACAACAATAAAAAGCTCATCCGTCTACCTTGGGCTGGAACACGTGCGACTGGGTGGCAGCTTTCACGAATTCATGCGAGATCCTTTTGTTATTGATCAGCAGCGAGCTGAGGATGCCGCTGCGCCGGTCCGCCTCGTAATTGCTGCGCAGCACCTTCTCGATGATGGTCTTGACCTGGTGGTCGAGGGTCTCGTAGGTGTCCTTGAATTTGCTCGTTTTCGAATCGGTCTTGGGGATGGCGGTGGGCGTCTCGTCGATCACGCGCTGGCGTATCTCCTCCTGGACGAAGTGCGCGAGTTCTAGTTGCACTCGCTGGAGGGCCCCCACCTCCATGCCCTCGATCTCGATTTTCAGACACTTTTGGACGTCGCTGTGGAAGACGATGCATGGATTTGTGTAATTATTTATTTATTCCTAGTGATTGTTAATTTTGACAGTATATTTGTTCATTTGTTACTGTGGCATGCGAGAGCTACTGCATTGAGATTAGTAAATCTTGAACGACTTTCTTCATTTTAATACCGAGAGAAATATAGACCACGTAGAGATTACCGATTCTCAATTCAATGATACTTTTTCATTTCGCGTAATTTATTTGTTGCTTAATAACTTAATATTAATGAACTTTTGAAAGGAATACATGCTCAATTCAGTGTCTGACACTCACATTGGTCAATATGTACAAAGGAGCGAGTATATATTAGCTACTTTATTTAATAAAATTGAGGGAAAAAGGTAGAGAAATTTCATCAAATATCATCAAATTTGTACAAAAGAATGTGTTGAAAGTGAAATTTAACAACAAATGAAAAAATAATCTGTGAAAATTCAAATTCAAATTTCAATTTCTTCTTATCTGCAATTGATAAGATTATTTTTAGAATGAAAATACAATGTTGGTAATAGATAACAAATAGTAGCTCAGAGTATAATCCATGAAATGAAATCAAGATAAATACAAGAAAAAATACTACACTGTACTGTAAAGTAAAGAGTCGTAGTATGAGAAGATAGTATCAAGAATCAGACCAAAAGGAGAGTTAACAATACCCGATAAGTAAGAAGCGAATAATTTAACTGCCTGTCGTGTCAGGTCACATTTAAAAAGATTCACATGGGATCAGTTTGTGAATAATTTTAATCTTGAGCACAGTAATTTTCCAAATACTTTTCTACGGTAAGTTTGTTAAAGTGAAAACGCTAAAAAGTCAGTGCGAGTCTAATGCCTTAGATGCCTTAACGCATATAAAATCCAAAATCAAAGCCTAATATTAATCACCACAAAAATGCAACAATACGATACAAGAAAAGCACAATTGTCCTTACGCTGCGTCTTCGCTGGTGTTATTGCGTTTGCTCGGCGCCTGATTATTCTTGCTGCCCTGCACCCGCTGCAGCTGCACAGCGTTCATGAGGTCGATCTTACCACCGTCCTGACTGGTCGCATCTATATTGATCCCGTTCGTCTTGAGGGAGATGTCGCTCTTGGCGGCCTCGGCGCCAGCGAGTCCGGGCATGTCGAGCATCGTCGTCACGACGTAGGTCGCGCTGCCTATGGACACCTCGGACGTCACCAGCTGCGGCACGAACGGCTCCACGTTGGTGCTCTCCTTCTTCTCCGTGGGAACGACGTCCAGGTCCATCGCGTTGTCGTCGTCGTCATCGTCCAAGTCCACGATCTCCACGACGTCGTCCTGGGAGTTTTCCAAGGGCACGGATCGATCGTTCGATTCCGTGGGTACTAGAAGCTGACTTTCTGATTGTTTGGCTGTTGCTGGAACTGAGGCAGGAGTATCGTCGGATCTTTCGTTTGTGTCTCGAGCGATTGAAGGCTGCTTTTCGGCCTCCTTGACTGGGTGTTTTATGGCTGTGGAAGGACTTTCCGATTCCTTGGTCGTGTCTTGGACGACCGAGGGCTTCTTGGCTGATTCTTTGACTGTGGCAGGCTGCTCGTCTGCTTGTTTGGTATCCGTAGGCTGCTTTTCGGCTTCTTTGGATTCTGTAGATTGCTTCTGCGGTTCCTTGGTGGGTGATTTTAGGTTTTCTTTGACTTCTTTCTTTTTACTCTTGTCTTTTGGGTCGACCTTTGGAACCTCCTGCAACGAGAAAATAATAGGGTTCTTATTTTCAGAGCTTGACTACGATTAAAACGCATCTCTTAAGGTAGGATTCTGATGATTATTACCAAATCTGATCCAAGCATTTTGAAACCTTAGTATCTCGTCTATAATGCTTATTTGATACCATGAAGTGTAGACGATATACAAAATTTATTATGTTTTTACCATTTTTTGTGTAAACGTAAATGAAGTATTTTTTATTTAGTTATTATTTATTAATTTATTTATTTATAGAGAAATACACAAGATTTGTCCCATTAGATAAGTATAAAGTGCTTACTTAATGCACTCGTAAAGTTATAGATAAGAAGTTTTTATCTGACAATCAATCTGAATCTAGCAATTAACAAGTTAAAGAACATATAGCCAATCGCTATTTTCATGTACAAGATAAGTCGATACAGGACCTATGGTTTGATACATTTGATTTTAGCTCAGCAACGTATTTCAATTTTAGTTTTGCCAACAGAGCTGGAGAGTGTATCAAATATCAAATTAATTTGAAAAGAAAGAGAACAAAAAACCACCTGCTGTAACCCCAACTATATATGAAAAGTTAGATTTACTTAAAAATATTCATTGTTATACCATTTTAAAGTAGCTTTAATAAACAATTGTTTTTTACCTTCTATTTACTTGTCATTTATAAAATAGTAAATAACTAGCTACAACTCTTGTCAATCATTCTTCTCTCAGCGATATATTAAAATCATTCATCTAAAGAAAAATCAACAACTCACCACTTTCTTCTCATTCTTCTCAGTCTTGGCCGCCTCGACCTTGCTCTCCTCCACCGCTCCTCTCCTCGACCTCGTCTTCCTCCTGTCCTCATCCTTGCCACCGTCAATCTCCTCCCGATTGACCCTGTACTTCTCCGTCATATTGGTCTCCAGGTTCTTCAATGCCTTCGCGATCTTCCGCCTCTGCATCTCGATCTCCTTCTCGCTGTTCGACTTGGCCCTGGCCTTCTGCACGGGCGACAGCTGCGAGCTCTTGTCGTCCGAGTCGCTCTCCGAGGACAGCTCGCCCGTCGCGGCGATCAGCGCATTCTTGCGCTCCTCCCAGCGTTTCGTCGACGCCTCGCGCTCGATCTTCTTCGGGCGAGCGGCGCTCTTGCGAGCCGTCGTGACGGAGCCGTCCGAGGGCTGGGTTTTCGTGACGGAGGCGGTGCCGTTGTTGTCCTCTTTGCCGGGAGTGAGGAGCGAGGGATCGGTGTGAGTGGCATCTTCGACGATGGGTTCGGGGACTGGGGGTGGTGGTTCGACGGGAGAGGGTTTTGTTGGAGGTGCTTCGGGGATGGTTGGTGCGGTTGTAGGTGGCTTTTCCGGGGCTTCGGATGTTGGTTCCTCGGGCTCGCAGACATCGATTTTTGCTCGTTTCTGAAATGGAGATTAGTGGAATGGAGTCGATCGATCGTTGGAATGATTCTTATGTTTGCAGTGGAGTGAAAAATAATGCTATCTAATTATTTGGATTGTAATGTAACAATCGTAATTTACCGTCCTGAATGCATACAAATAACTGTTTCCGACAGTGTATGTATTGCATCAGATAAATATAACCATCCTCAACAGCGTGATATTCAATTGCACCTCTAAATTCACTCACAGATATGAAAATCACTGTACTGAGGACCAGAAATAATGGTACCTATATGCTGTGAATAGTACATTTATTCTAAATGGTTACTTTTGACCAGTTCAACTGTCGAATCTGTTTATATTACTTATCTAAGTCTAGTAACATGGTAGTTCTCAGTATAGGTACCAAAATTTCCATGTATGCAAGTAATTTTATAGTGTTTTTATAATATATTTATAAATACCTGACTATTATCTGCAGTTAAATCATCTGCGGTTTCTTCTGATCTTAAAGACTTATCAGCTTCATTTGCCTAAAAAATAATTATCGTGAATAACAATGAATATGCACATATTAATAAATTATTAATAAAATATAACAAAACATACAGGTGGATCGACAACTTTAAAGTGTGTGAGTAAGGTCTTGTTTGTCTTCAAAAATTGTGACTTAAATTCACTCCACATTTCCAGCTTGTAAAGGCACACATAGCAAATGCTTTTCGGATAATTAGGTTTATCCAGTATCTGTAACATAAATAAAATCATTGTAATATGTAGTAGAAAATAAAAACATCCTACATTTTTCAATTATAATAAATTTATTTGGAGCGCAACTATGCACTTAGAGGTTATGCTCTATTGTTTAAGCAGTGCTCTACAAAATGATATAATTATAAAAAGAAATTATGGTTTTCAAGAATATCAGTATAATAATATAACCTCAAATTTTTTTCAATCAGGTTCTTTAGTTTTACAAACAGTAAGAAAACGTCGATAGAAACCAAAACATTAGCAATGAGGACAAACTCTAAATTTAAAAAACTGGAGTGTGCATAAATTTAAATAGCAATGCCCTCAATTAATCAATAAGCTACTGCACTCATTCCATTAGGTTCTATTAAGCTACACTGTGACCAATCAAATTTGAAATAAACAAATGACAGCAAAGTAAGAAACAATAAGAATACAACAATAAAACAAAGTAAATTAACTAACAATTGAATAATTAATCAACCTGCCCACATTGACTTGCGAAACAAACGATGCTTCAATTGTTAATCAAACAATATCAGCAATAAACCAACTTCATGAATGAACAAGTGTTGAGAAACAAGTTCAATTACATAATATTAATTTAAACCCAAGAAAAAAGCAGCTTCACCCAAACGCAAAGCAACCTGTAACTACACAAATCCTCTAAATTCCTCAAATACCACTCATCGTCCAACAACCTCAATCCCAAAAACTCTCCAAAGCCTATAACGAACCCAAGCCCCGCAGAATCTCCACCATCCCAAACCCACCTCCCATCAAAAAAAGGCCCCATATCCCCCAATTCACCCCCTCAAAAAGTCTCTCTCACCAATCCAGAGAATACACCAGCAAACCTAACCTCCAAACGAAAATGGACCCTCCTCCACCGAACTCCTCAAAAATCCGCCCACCCTCCCTCCAAAAGCAAAGATCCGCAAGCACATGTACATAGAAAGTTCGGACGTACCTCGACGGCCGCGCACTTCTCGAGATCGTCGAGCTTGGGCCTGATCCAGTCGGCGAGCAGGCTGCTCATGCAGGCGTCGCGCGCCAAGCAGAGCCTGCATCGGTCCCCGAGATTCGACAGCTTGCGCTTCCTCGGCATCGCGAACAAATCCCAAATCCTCTCCCCCTCGGGCCTTCGCGTGTAACAACACCTACTCCCCCCCGGTGATTCTCCTCCTCCCGCGCACTACCTCCTGGGGCTCGTTGCTGCCGCCCGCGTCAGCGACATCGACGTCATCCAAGCGAGGGAGATACGATATTGAATTCAGAGCGTGTCTGTGTGTGTGTGTGTGTGTATGCCTCAGAGAGACGCGCGCGCAATAGCTGAGTATCCGGACCGATAGGTTACAAACCACTGGTGCACACGCGTACGCGACCGATCCCCGGTGTACTATCTCGGCTTGGGAGCAACCGTCTCGGGTGGACACCTGGGAGGCGAAGGAAGTGCAAGACACACGGTTGGCGCGCCACCGCGGCATGCATGTACGCGCGCGTCCGGACCTGATGCGCGAAACCGCGAGAATGTATTAATTCAATGATGGGAGAACGCGAGGGAGGGGGGAGAAAAAGGGCGCGCGTTCGCTGTTATGGCTTTACTGCATATTGCTGGGCCATGTGTGATGGTCGTTCTTGGATTTTTGACGGAGGTTGGCTGACGGTTTTGAGGGTTAATCGACGTCGGCGGTACTGTCGCGGCGTACGTTTTGTCGACGCTGTTTGGTGGCGCGTAATTTAAATGAATAAACAGCGACGTTGTTGGGTAGAGGCACTAGTAGTCGGACATCTAAGGAAACACTTGTATTGAAGCTATTGTAAACAATTCGGAAACATCTTTGTTTATAAATTACCGGTTCTATGACACTTTAAATGTATTATAGTTTTTGATAAAAAGGTTATTTTTGCTTAAAATGTGGGGTAGTGACCCCAGTAGTCCCCGCCACTTTGACTATTTTTTATTAAAAAATAAGCCCGTAGACAAAATATCGCTAGGTTAATAATTTTTGAATGATCTATGCCATTTAAACATTTAATCCTGACGTTAAAATAGTTCAAGAACCATAAAATAAAAATTGTTTTCGATATATATTTATTGATATGTGCGTACAGGTGGTCGACTACTGGAATTTTTCTAATTTTTGCAGAATTTTAGTTGTCGACTGGGCCTGGTCGATAACCCATGTCAAAAGCCACTTTAATTGTAATGATAATTACGATTAATTAATATTTAATTTCATTCAATTAATATTTATTCAATATTTTATAGCTAAACTTAAATAATAGAACTATTAAATATACACTGAAAAGAAATTTGTTAAATCTAAGTAAACGTTTCCTTGAATCGTACTAAGAAAATAAAGTAAATATTTCTTAAATTTAGTAAATATTTATTGAATTAATGAATACCAGTCTAAACATAATTAAATATTTACTATTATCAAATAAATCTTTTCTTAGTACGATTCAAGGAAACGTTTACTTAGATTTAACAATTTTTTTTTCAGTGTAATAAACAATGTTTTTAAATCGCGATGTATTGCCTTAAATGGTCCTGGTCGACTACTAGCGATGAAGCGGCCGAGTACTAGATTCCTGTGGTCGACTACTAGCGCTTTAGCCATATTTTATTAAAACACATATTATAATTATCCTGTAAATATTTTAAGCAAAAATAAACATTTTATCAAAAACCCAGGCGGAAATAAAACTTAACAAATAATTATTAATAAGAATAAATAATTTTTTATAATTTTTAAAAAAACGTTTATAACTGTTGATAACTGTTTATAAAGGTTTTATAAACTGTTTAGGATTTAAGACTATAATAACAGTTTATAAAAGTTATCAACAGTTTTTTCTGTTATGAACAGCCAAAAGAAGTTTATAACAGTTATGAACATTTATTTACTTTTTTGGACCGCGGTGCATAACCATCAGAAACACGATCTGTAAAAAATTATTATCAGTTGTAAACTTTCGTTATATAGTAATAATTATTCACTTTTTGTTCGAAAGAAATTTCATTAATATGAATATTCCAAAATACAAATAATTATTAATTTCAATTAGTACAAATTACTAAAAACTAGTAAAAATTTATAATAGTTATTAACAGTTATTTATTTTATTTACTGATCCAAGATTCAAATTTTTACGAAAATCCAAAAAACTTATAAAAGTAAATAAATATTTATATTTATTTATAACAGTCTTAAACTTTTATAAAAGTCTCAAATCCTGACTTTATAATCTGCTAATATCAGTTATAAACTTTTTTAAACTTTTATTATAGAAGATCATTTTTGCTTGGGAACTATAAAACATTTAAAGTGTAATAGAACCGATAATTTATAAACAAAGATATTTCTGAATTTATTGTAATAACTTGAATACAAGTTTTTCCTCAGATGGCCGACTACTGGGGTCACTACTCTATACAGGATTATTATAATATGTGTTTTAATAAAATATGACGAAAGCGCTTAGTAGTCGGCCACCGGAATCTAGTACTCGGCAGGTTGATCACTAGTAGTCGGTCAGACAATTTAAGACAGTACATCACGCTTTAAAAACATTGTTTATTAATTTTAATAGTTCTATGATTTAAGTTTAACTATAGAAGATTGAATAAATATTAAATGAATGAAATTAAATATTAATTAATCGTAATTATCATTACAATTAAAAGTGGCTTTGGACATGGGTTATCGACCAAGCCTGGCAGACAACTAAAATTCGTCAAAAATTAAAAAAATTCTAGTACTTTGTCGGCCACCTATAAGCACATACCGAAGAAGATATATCGAAACAAATTATTATTTAATGGTTCTTAAACTGTTTTAACGTCAGAATTAAATATTTAAATGACATTGATCATTAAAAAATTATTAATCTAGCGATATTTTGTCTACGGGTTTATTTTTAAAAGAAAATAGCCAACGTGGCCAACTACTGGGGGGTGCCGACTACTATAGTGCCTCTACCCTATAACTAAATATTCATAAGGGCGAAAAGGCGACCATCCGAGAGAGTAGTGTAATGAATTACATCCTGAAGTGTTTCTCGACAAACGAAGAGTTCATAAACACTCAATTCGGCAAGAGGACATAAAAATACTCATAAATGCGACTAGGAATGCAGCGTACGTTTTTTCATCCAAAATCTGGCTGCCAGACCTCGGACAAGAAGACCGTTGTTCTCTGCATGCTTGTAGCTGGAGAACAGTATCAGCGAGCGGAGGGGAGAAAAGAAAGTGTAATTGGAGTTCCTCGACTTTTCTACTCCCAAAAAGGGCCTAACCTTTCCTCCACTCCAAAGTAGGTGAAGGGGGAGAAAGCCGACGGCGTGTGGAAGGAGTAGAGCAACGTCAGACCGATTTATGCACTCGAACCGAGCACTCAATTGTTGTAAAGTTTCCTTTTTAAAAACAGAATATAGGTATCTAACATTTATGTTGATCCTCAAATGCAGACTTAAACATTTATTTAAAAAAACACCTTCCTTAAATTTAAATAGCGCGCGACTTTAATTTGAATGTTTAGTTCCGAGGGACGTATATTTTACAACATAAAGTTAATGACTAAAGCTTACACGCGAACGCGCGAATATATAATTACTATCAGTACGGGATATTGGTATTGGCGGGAAAATTGTAATGTACAAAATATATCTGATCGAATTTGTTGGAAAGATCAGGATGCCTAAGAAGCTACGTCCAATTATTTATTTTTTTTGTAGCGAAAGAACTAAAGAATGAATTTTCTTCAATCTTCAACCTATAACTAAAAGATATTCTTTATGTTATATAATTTGTTCTGGTTAGCTAAAAATATGATATTCACAGTAATAATAGATGATTTACTAAAGATTGAAAAAATCGCTTAATTGAGGCTATGATTGTTAATTATCCATAACATTTTCTGTGCAGGGGGACAATGTTCACGGCTTCTTCCGGTGATATTCCGGCGCTAAGTCATGTTATCAAACATCCGGGTATCCGGATCCGGGCCTCATCAGCACCTGCGCTCAGACCGGACCTGCTCTTTAAAGCAGATCCTAGCTAAGGCTATCCCGAATACCCCGGATACGGGCCGGATAATTGCGTCCGGCGTACCGGGGTTAATTTATACTCGGGTTTTTGAGATCCTCCCATTTGATCCAATTAAGTTGCTAGCGAGCATTTAAGAGAATTCAAATAAATTTGATAAGATATTTTAATGTCGTGTGTACACAACTTGTGTGGAGCAAACGTGATTGAAAGCTTTTGATGTACAGTGGATGGATCCAACCTTATTGGATAAGATCTGCCTTGAAGCTAAAGTTATTGAAAGATTTTAAAGACTCTCAATGGAAAGTTAAAAAACCTCACATATATACAATGAGGCCTCTCTGTTATGGATGCAAGTTCTAAATTGTATTTATAAATTCCTTTTTCAGAATCCAACAATGGGTATTAATATAAATGTGAGTTACAGCTGATAAGTATCAGGCCTGGATTCGGTGTCTGAAATAGTACGGTAAGATATCTTGACTATTTAAGGTCCTGAGCACCGGTGCTCTACACCTCGAAAATAGTACATTGAGCAACTAGGGGGGAAATTGGCTTTTTCTAAGCGAGGATGATGATTGAGCACAAGTGGAAGTCGAGACGATCAACGTGAGTGCTCAAATCATCATCCAAGTCTGAAAAAGCCTTTTCCACCCGTGTTACACATCGTATTTTTTTAAATAAGTACGTGAATAGGGCCTTTTTCATGCATACAAAGGGAATGGGAAAATAGGCATTACGAGTCGTCCACTAAGAAATTCAGGACCGGAACGTAATCAACATTATCTCCCGCTACAGCGGGAGGGAATTATTACCTAGACAGCAAGACTATCGAAAAAGAGGGTACTTATCGAGGTATTTTCCGAATGGTCTTTTTTACCATTAAGAGTACTTTTTAATCAATATTATGAACCATGAAGAAAAGTATTTTTCTCCACACGTGCATGAAAGAGGCCCTTTTCCATGCTTGGGCATCGTCTTTGCCTGCGCGGAAGGTAATGTACACTCGCCGGTAAGATATTCGCGCCGAACGTTTGTGAAATAGAGCGACCTTATTGGTTAATTCGGAAATTCTTATAAATCGGAAAATCTCATTGAAGCATTTCAAAAAACGTTCGACGCGAGTATCTTATCGGCATGTGTACGTTACCTTCAGCCCAAGCAAAGACGCTCGGAATGCCCAATTTTCCATTCGCTTTGCAAGCATAGAAAAGGGCCTTTTTCATGCACGTGTGGAAAAAAATACTTTTCTTCAAGGTTCATAATATTGAGTAAAAAGTACTTTTAATGGTAAAAAGACCATTCGGATAATACCTCGATAAGTACCTCTTTACAAGTTTTAAAATATCTGTTTTGAAAACGGTGATGTAAAGTGACATACTGACGGTATAATAACGTCAAGAGCGCGGGCCCGATGGTCAATTATGAATAATTCAAATTTCCCGCCTTGCATTTTACCGATCGAGAAGTTAATTATACAATTATACAATTATAGAAATACTAATGTTTAGACAAAACTCAAACTTGCTTGCCCTTCATTGGATAGTAACGGACGTCTGTATACGAAATTTCAGTCGTCACAATCATCGACACCGTAAAAAAGTGTTTAAATGAAATTTCCTCAATGTTTTTTTCCACGACAGAGTTTATAACTTACTACTTAAAGTATATCTATATATATAGCGAAACTGACCGAAACTACACTCTGACGGGTTTGAAATTTCGCCACCAGGCGAAATTAACATTGGATTTTTGGCACTTCGGTATAATCGCTCATATGCCAAAATTTCATCCCTGGTAAGATCGAATCTCTCTACCCTTTATAGTTTTCTGATGTGACCTTCTTAATGACCTCTCTACCCTGATAGCAGGGAGGAGATTACTATTACTAGTCTAAGTCTTCCTGCTCCATAACAGTTTCACCTCAAAGTGACCTTAACAGCCGAATCTAGCGGCCGAACGTTCCGTATTAATGGATTTTTTAATGTGATATTAATATATTGTTAATTGTTTTGTTATTTGGATACATATATAATAATTGTTTGAAAGTGAAAATTATATTTTATAATGGGTGGAAAATGGTCGAGTATGGATCCATCAGAGATCGAGGTCCCTGAACTGGAAAAACTTTTAAACAGAGATCCATACTTAAAACCCTATGAAAATGAGATAAGGAAAAGGTATGCATTGTTCAAAGACTATATAGACAAAATAGAATCAGGAGAAAAGAATCTGGATCAATTTTCTACATCGTATTCGAAATTTGGAGTACACATCAATGAAGACAACTCTGTTACTGCAAAGGAATGGGCTCCTGGGGCAGAAGAAGTTTTTCTGTCAGGAGACTTTAATAATTGGGATAAAACCAAAAATCCTTACAAAAAATTAGAATTTGGTAAATGGGAGTTAAATTTGCCACCAAATCCTGATGGTAGCTGTCCAATCAAACATCTGTCCGAAGTAAAACTTTTTATCAAAGATCGAAATGGACAACTTATTGATCGACTTAGTCCTTGGGCAACGTACGTTACACAGCCAGCTAATCGTTCTGATGGAACAACATTCAAACAAAAAATTTGGTATCCTGGATCTGAAAATGTTTATAAACCAAAGTACGCAAAACCAAAGAAACCGAGAAGTCTTCGTATTTACGAGTGTCATGTAGGAATTGCAACACAAGAACTTCGAGTTGGCACATATCTGGAATTCGCTAAAAATGTTATACCTCGCATAAAGAAACAAGGATACAACGCTATTCAGTTAATGGCTGTAATGGAACATGCGTATTATGCTTCTTTTGGTTATCAGGTTACTTCATTTTTTGCTGCATCGTCTCGATTTGGCACTCCTGAAGAATTAAAAGAATTAGTAGATGTTGCCCATCAACATGGCCTTTACGTATTACTGGATGTTGTACACTCACATGCTTCGAAAAATACTCTTGATGGGTTAAATATGTTTGACGGTACTGATTCTTGCTTCTTTCATTCTGGAAATAAAGGCCAACATCCGTTATGGGATAGCAGATTATTTAATTATGGAGACTATGAAGTTTTGAGATTCTTACTTTCAAATTTGCGATGGTATATTGAGGAATATGGCTTTGACGGCTATAGATTTGATGGTGTTACTTCCATGCTTTATCATTCTAGAGGATTTGGTCAGGGATTTAGTGGACACTATGATGAATATTTCGGGTTGAATGTGGATTTTGAAGGTGTTATTTATCTAATGCTAGCAAATTATCTATTACACCACTTTTATCCTGAATTGATAACTATAGCTGAAGATGTTAGTGGTATGCCAGGTGTTTGTAGACCTGTAAATGAAGGAGGCATTGGATTTGATTACCGATTGGGAATGGCCATTCCGGATAAGTGGATTAAACTCCTCAAAGAAGTTCCAGATGAAAACTGGAAAATGGGAGACCTTGTTTGGACATTAACTAATCGCAGGTGGATGGAAAAAACAGTAGCCTATGCAGAATCACACGATCAAGCTCTTGTTGGTGATAAGACTATTGCATTTTGGCTTATGGATAAAGATATGTATACACATATGAGTGCATTAAGTCCACCGAATCCTATAATAACCCGAGGAATCGCATTACACAATATGATAATGCTCATAACGCATGCATTAGGCGGAGAAGCCTTTCTTAACTTTATTGGAAATGAATTTGGCCATCCGGAATGGTTAGATTTTCCTCGTGTAGGTAATAATGAAAGTTATCATTATGCTAGACGACAATGGAATTTAGCAGATGACGAGCTACTAAAATATAAATTTATGGGACGTTGGGATGCAGCTGTTAATTCACTTGAAGAGAAATATGGATGGTTGGGTTCGGATCCAGCTTACGTTTCCTGGAAACACGAAGACGATAAAGTCATAGTATTTGAACGTGCTGGCCTAGTCTTTATTTTCAACTTTCATCCTACAAAGTCATTTGCTGATTATCCTGTAGGAGTTGATCAACCTGGAACCTATAAAATAGTCTTAAGTAGTGATGATAGTCAATTTGCTGGCCAAGAACGCGTTGATTCAAATGTTTCACATTTTACAAACCCTGAACCATTTGCTGGTAGATCGCACAAAATGTCTGTATACACACCATGTCGTACAGCAATAGTTTATGGAAACGAACGTCAATAATTAAATCCAAGTTTTTTACAACAAGAGTTTTTTGAAAATATGTAACTTGAATATTGGTCAATTATTTTTATATGTTAATAAAAAATTTATTTTTAGAAAAAAATAAAACGTTAAGAAGTTATTACATTAATTTTCGATTTTATCTTTATAGATTTTATATTGTATTTTATGTTCCTTGTATAGACTTTTACATCTGTTTAAAATATCCCTGCTTGTCTTGCAAATTCCACATCCTATAATATTTTATAACATTTTACAGATCACTTAATAATTGTTTTTAGCACTTTTTAAATACACTTTCTTAAAAATAAATCACTGCTGCCTCAAAAATTTGCCCCATTTTCCTTATGGCCAGTTTATAATATCTTTTAGAAGAATTCTTTACCGGAATTTAATTTTATAAATTCCTTTCTGTGTCATATCCACCAAAATTTTCCGACTTAGACTTGATCCATATCCATCCATATCCATCGCGTCTGAATTTTTCAATTCTGCATCGATTTCTTTTTATTTTGAAGTATAAAAAGTTAAAAATTCATTAGTTTTGCATAAAACAATTACCTGTAAATATTAGATGCAAAAATATTAAACAAAACATAACAATCGGTCACTCTAAAAAAAAATTGTAACTTTTATGCGCCAATAAAAAAATTTTCTTTAAAAGCAACCATTCTGAATTTATTTCACTATAAATACTTGACAATATGTGTAATTTTATCGTTGTAAAATCTCAAAATCTTACTCCTACGTGACACAAGATATTACTATTGTCAATACTATATTTATTGCAAAAACTTTGCGGCGTGCACGATTCTAGGTGACACGATCAACGAGAAACGTTTCCCGACTGTAATTTAACTCAGTTTAGCATATACTTACTAAACTTTCACGGTTTACTTCTTCGTTAAACATTTTTTTATCATTATTTTTTGTAGTACTAAAGAAATTTAAAATTCAAAAAAAATTTATTATAAAAAGAACTAGATATCTATAATATTTATTTTTGCCAAAATTAAAAATATTATGAAATCTAAAACATTAATGATAATTTATTATGTATTTTTTCAAAGTTTAATAAATTATGGAATAATTGCTTGGGGAGGAGCATATAGTAATACCCTAAACCAAATACAAAGAATTCAAAACAAAATATTAAAAATCATAAATAAAAATCGATTCTCAGAGCAATGTTTCCCTCTTTCTGTAAGCCAAGTATTCCTTTTAGAATCTATTTTATTTCATTATGAAACACTGAAAGAAATATATAAGTCCAAAACAAGCAATACTAGAAATAAAAGTATTCAATTACCGAAAATAACTAAAACAATAGGTAAAAAGAACTGCTACATAGTAGCTATAAAAGTGTTCAACGAGTTAACAAATAATCTCAAATCATTAACTACCAATAAAATTAATACAATGAAAAATTTAAAACGATTTGTAATGAATCTATAAGTTTAGAACTAAGCTTAAATCACTTTGCGGGAAAATTTTATCTGATGTTAACAGGAAGTTTTTCTTTTATTTTGTTTTATAATTTTTCTTTTATTTTTAAGTTAGTTTTTAAATTAGTATTTAAGTCTTTTGGTTTCTTCTCTAGGTTATATAAGCCACCCTATGTACAGCTAATTTTATTCACCTCTTTAGGATTTACTTGTAAATACCAATGTAAAGATAACTCAATTTTATCTCTATTGGTTAAACATGTAAATTTTTTTCTGGTCTAATAAATATAAAATATGAAATATTTCTTAAAGATTTTTAAAATATTGGTTTATTGTCTGAAAAATAATGAAAAAAAATAAACTGTAAAAGTTTTAGTACATGTACACTCGATGTGGGAAATTTCTGGTCGAATGCGTTTGAAATCCTCCATTGAGCTTAGCGAAAACGCGCATTCAATCTAATGAGACCCAATAAAATTACAGTAATTCAAAAAAGTTCAAACGCATTATACATGTCTAAAGAATACAAATTGCCGTCGAAAAATTGTTTTTTATTGATCGTGTCACCTAGAAACGTGCACGCTGTGCATAGTTTTTCCAATAAAGATAGTATTAAAAATAGTAATATCTTGTATCACATAGGAGAAATATTTTGAGGTTTTATAACGGTAAAATTACAGATATAATCGTAATACTTAGTAATTATAATATCTGTAATTGAATAGTTGTAAAACTTCAAATTTTTAATGCTACACGTCACAATAAATCACTATTTTCAATACCATATTTATTAAAGGAACTTTGCTCCTTATACGATTCTATAATAGGTGACAATTTGACACGTACTAAAAATTAAATAAGCATTTTTTAGTTAAATTGTTTTTCAGATACAACTAAGAAAAAAAATGAATAAATTTTTCTGTAAAAATTGGGTATATCTGAAAATAATTGATTAAAAAATTTAACTAAAAAGTGCTATATTTAATTTTTAGTACATGTCAAAAGGAATTGAATAAGCGTCGAGAAAAAAAACTTTGTTACTATAGCACCTAGAATCGTGTGAGGAGCAAAGTTCCTTTAATAAATATGGTATTGAAAATAGTGTTTTATTGTGAGGTGTGGGATCAAAATTTTGATGTTTTACATCGGTAAAATTATAGATATTACTAAGCATTTGTAGCATAAATTTTTTCAGAATGATTACTTTTAAGTATAAAAAGTTTCCTGGAATAAAAAAAAATTTTGGTAGTTTTACCCAGGTTAAAACCAAGTTAGTTTTGCTTTAAGTAAAAAATTACAATTTTTCCAAGTGCTGTTTTTATTCCACTAAGGAATTGTCTGCAAGGTGCAAAGGTATTCAATGTGGAATATTGTTTATAAATAAGATTGGAAAATACTTTTATCAGTTCATGTGCTTTATATGTTGGAACTGCAGAAAACTTAAAATATAAATGGATGTTATATAATAGAAATAAAAAACAATTTGAAATAAATTCTTTTTATTTTTTAATGCATTTTAGCGCGTATAAAAAGAATATTTACATTATCATATGTGCAAACGTATCACATGAGATATCAGACTACATAAATGATATAAAGCATATGAATAATATTTTCTTCATTAAAAAAGTTCGAAAAGACAAAAATTACTCTATTAATTTCACTATATCTTTATAATCTAAACAACACTAGCGAAAATTGACTCTACGTATGACTAACCATGAAAAGTCTTCACAACTCTTTACAATTAAACATTTATAATTACTCAAAAATTCATGATTTTATCATAAATAACGAAATGGTTATTCAATCGATCACAGACTTTTTCTTTGTAACAATATAAGACTCTTAATTCTCTAAATAATTATATTATCATTCATTTACTTATATTTATTTCGACTAACGTTCCGCCCGTATTTAAGCACCCGATATGTTCTTTTATTTTGTCGGGTTAACCGAAAACTATACTATCTGAATTTTCGTTCATTACCATACTATCTGAGAATTGTCTTAAAAAAGGTACTATCTGAAATTTTTCCTTAAAACTGTACTATCTGAGATTTCGCACCAACATTGTAGTTTTTCGCTTTGTACAGTTAATATACGAGAGTTACAAATTTCGCGAACATTTTACAATTTATCACTGGAATCGTACGTATGTTCGTAAAATTTCATTAAAGAAAAAATTAATTGCGTAAATTGAAAAATGGATAATGTTACTGACTGCGTATAAAGTATACTGGTGTCTTCTTAAGTATTGAACAATCTACAATTTTCATTAAAAAACGTACTATAATCTAAGATTTTGTTTCGATAAACGCACTATATTTAGGTAGCCTATTTTACACAACTCAGGCTACCCAAATGTAGGCTGTAAGATTTCCAAGCGAAATTTCAGAGAAGTAGTACGTTTTTGAATAAAAATTTCAGGTAGTAAGGCAGACCAGGGTAGATCCAAACACCTTAATTTATTTTATCTTTTGTTTGCTGGTATTTTGTAAGCATTGGTATTATTCCAAACAATTTATAATCATCAAATGTACGGTCATAACTAACTATTCAATTTTAAAATTCAACTTTAAGGCTACCTGTGCGAGTTGCTGTATCTAAACAACGACTCTTATTAACTATTGTACATCTACTTTTTATCTATCTAACAATCTTAAATCTTCCAACGTCATATTCATCAATTTATCGCGTTACATTTTACCTAAAGAAAAAACACTACCTAGTGTACGAATTACCCCCGTCTCTCCTTATACCCTCTCCAATCGAAATCTTAGATACCACATTTTTCAAGCCAAAAACTTCCCACGATATCATTCACATCCAACCCAACGCCTTCGTCCACCACCTCACTGTCGATTGTCCCCCCCTAAAAGACGGATATGAGGCTGCGATGCGCGTCGTCGAGGTCGTCGTCCAGGGTGAGCAGCACCATGAACGAGAAGAACATGGCCAGGGCCGAGAGGAAGTGCCAGATGTCGTGGTTGTCGTAGAAATTCATCAGTATGCAGGGGCGATTGTGCATGCGCGACTGGGCGGGCGTCAGGGCCCAGGATATCGTCTTGCTGATGAAGAAGTAGAGAGCGCCGCCCCAGGTGACGAACGACAGCAGGATGTAGAGCAGGGGCTGGAGGAGGATCCTCTCGCGGTGGCACAGCTGTGGGGCAACGGGAATTGAGACTTTATCGTTTTTCTCTTTTGTTGCTTGCGGGGATTTTGGTTGATGTTTTTGTGTAGATACACGATGAAAAGAAGACTAACTTACTTCCGACTTCGCGGATTTATAAACTATACAGTTTTTCATTCATTAAAAAAAAAGAAACATTGATTCACAAATAGTAACACAATAGAATCAATTTAAAAAATAAAAATTTATACAATAATTTGAATTATACAATAATATAAAAGAAGGGTACTTTAGATGTAGTTCCAGAAAAAATTTACAGGAAGACTTCGATACTGCAAAATTAGAGAATGATTTGACCAATGATCTGAATCTTTTTTATTCTTTATCCGATTTTAATTTGGAAAGTCTCATTATGTTGTTCCTTAAAAGACTTCAGGGGGACCGATATAAAAATTAAAAACATCGAAAAAACTACAAAGTTACAGCCAATTGTTTATAAGTCTATATAACGTGTTTTTGTAAGTTCGTGCGTGCACAAGTATAAACTATTGACTGTAACTTTGTAGTTTTTTCGATGTTTTAAATTTTTATATCGGTAAGTTCCCCTGAAGTCTTTTAAGGAACAACATAATGAGACTTTCCAAATTAAAATCGGATAAAAAATATCGAAGATTCGGATCATTTGTCAAATAATCTAATTTTGCAATATCGAAAATTTCATGGAAAAATTTTTTTTGTCACTTAAAATACCAGTTTTTTATAAAATCATGTTTTTAATATTGTAACACGTAAATAAATTATTGTATACATTTTTTTTTAATCGATTCTCATGAAAGAACCACCTGTTTGAAATTGTACACGATTGTTAACAATTATTTGTAAATAGTAAAATATCCAAAATTCTTCACAAATTTAAACAAAAAATAAAATGATAACAGAATTTGAATATAAAAAACATAATACATTTTTCTGACTACATTATAAAAAATGTCAAAATTCAACCTTCCTCCTATATTTCCTATCAGCTCTAAAAAGAAATTTTATTGTTATTTGTAAAAGCATATGAGATTTAGTATACATTGTTTTCAAAGCTATAACGTCTAAAAATAAAATTTAAAAAATGTATAAATGTGTATTAAAATCTGTAGAAAATTATTTAGAATTGTATTATGTTATTTTTAATTTATTTTGCAAATGATAGGTAAGTATTTATGATAATGTAAAACTGCAAAAATTCGTTACAAACTATTATAATCTCGACGTTTCCTAAAAATAAAAACATATTTTGGCTCTGCTTTTAATATTGACATATTTTAAATTTCCCAATGATAAGAAGATATTTCAGAATTTCAGCTAATAAAGACGTAATTTAAAATTCCCGTGAATTGTATTTCGGCTATCGAGAGAAATACGTGATATAAATTTTCGGAGATTTCAGTATTAACATTATTATTAAAAAGCTTTGTCTAAATTAATTAAAATTGATATCACCTGTTTTTACGATTATTTAAATTATTACGTCTTTATATACAGGAATTATAAAATACGTCTTTATCATTACGAGACGTTATCTGATTCCATATATTTAAGTTAATTAAAAATTGTTAAATTTTGTGAGGAGTTGATAAATTAATTTGTTAGTCATGTAAAATCGGGGGTGTTTACAACTTTTTAAAACTATTTCCAACAGAATTTGTTAGTTTTTGACAAATTTATTTCTGTATAAACTTAAATTAATTCAATTTTATAGGGATTGATTTTGAATGTGACAAAAGATAAGTAAAAAAAAAAAGTTTGTACTCACTTTCATAATAATGTAGAAAAAGGTATAGAGCAGCAGATTCGACATAAGAATCATGAGTAAATAAGTGGCAAAGTCCTGATGGTGATGCATGTTACCGTAGACTGCCAATCCAAGATTACAAAGGTTACCCAAGATCAACAGAAGCAGTCTTCTCCAGTATAGCGGCCGGAACAGATACCTTATTCCCGAACGAGCATCGTGTTTCATCGTCTTAAATAAACAAAATTTCTTACAATTAATTTTAGAGTTTAATAATTTAACTAATTAAAAGAATTAGTATTTAATTGAAATTAAATCGAATGTTAATTACCATTAACATTCGACGAAAGACTCCTCCATTAAATTTCCATCGTCCCATATAATAAATTTGAGAGCTTAACCATATACAAGTCGATAGATGTATAACTGTGAAAAATATCCAGAAGTATAATTCACCATCCAGAACACCAACTAATGCCAACAATATGGTAATTGCTAGAACTCCAAAAGTAACGGGAGCTTGAGCATTTATATCCGGATGGCGATTCTGATAAATCTTAACCATGCACAATACTGCTATTATGTACATGAAGCTTGTGTCTAAAATTGTAAGAGATAGTTGACATTTATTTAGATCAATCTCATTGATGAAATAATAATATTAATTTAAATCTCAATCAAATTCGTTAATTATGCATCATTTACCAAATTGAAAGTTGCTATGATTAGGACACAAGTGATAGCTTCCAGACAATACTCCTTCCATCATCAAAGCAAAGCCCATGGCATAAAACAGTCCATAATGCTGTGGAATTCCAAATCCTCTGTCAATATGATATGAACTGTCATGGAATCTTTCTCTCATGTAAACAATGAAAATGAAGAGCAAGCCCAGCATAACGTAGCCCAAATTGGAGAACACATGATTAAAATCCGACAGGAAGAAGAGCGGATGAGAGCAGAGAAAATTGTAATAGCAAAGATCCTGATTGCCAGTTACATGAAGCACATTTTGATAGGTTACAACTAATTGTATCACTGGAGCAGTATAAAAAATTGCCACAGTTATGAGGTAATATATGTAAAGGCGAGACTTTTTGCGGAGTATCTTAGGTTCTTTCCTGGCGAGATCGCAAACAGAGAGAACAAGCTTTGTGCGCACGACGTCTTTATCACATAATGCATCCTCCATAAGATCGATATCATCCTCGTCGAGTGAAGAATCATCATCAAGAGCGATTTGTGCGCTATCTCCAATCTGAATAATATATAATTTATTACATATTAATAATTTTTAAAACAAATAAGCTCATTCTTATTTTTTATAAACCAAGTTATTGATTATCAATTATTTGCTATAGTATAACTTGTTGAAAGTTTTTTTTTAAATTTTTTCATACAAAAGGAAAACAGTTTACCTCTTGAAAACCTGAAGTTTGAGCATCTGGTGAATGAATGCTTTGTTGTGCTCGATCAAGTTCATCTTGAATCGATTGTTCTCTCAATATTCGAGAGCGATGAACTTTACAACAAATTGAACCAATGATATAAGCGATACAAAAGGCTAAAATAGTTGATACTGCTGACAACGATGCTACAATATAATCATGCTTTTTAATGCTATTATTGATTGTTACATTAACAAGTTTTTCACGTACAGGCTCAGTAAAAGCATTTCCTGAACATTCAAAATCATCAGCATTTACCACTAAGACTATGAAAAAACCATTTGGATAGGCATCTTTCTAAAATTAAAAATGTTTAAATTTACCATTAAAATTCATACTAATGAATTAGATAAATACAGAAATTTAAAAGACAGCCAGAGTCTTACCGGTACTGTGATTCCACCTTGAAAACTAACAGTTTGCCAGTAACCAGCATATTGTATACTTCTTTCCAAATCAAATACAGGACACTGCAAAATTATTTTTCATGCATTATTTAAATATGATTTAAATATGATGATTTAGCTTACAGCAGAGACTTAAAATACTTTATAGCTTCAGAAATTGCAAATAGGAATCCTTTAAGAATTGCAAAATTTAGTATGATAATATTTATGTGTCATTTAACTTAAAATTTGGACCATGTTTATCAGCAAATGAATAAAAATAATAAATTTACAGTACCTGAAATTTCCTTATAATTAACAAAATCTGAGGCAACATTTTATTTTAGTAATACAAAAGATATTATCTTACCGATGTATTTTGAATAGAAAATGTCATACAAGCTGTACTGTTTGATTGAACACTAATGAGTACAGAAGAGCTATCAGTCAACCCCTCAAAATTGTATCCATAATAAACTGGTTGGGATGGAGTTATGTTGAATGCTCTAGATTCTCCAGATCTTAGAAAAATAAGTTTATTATAATTTTGTAGCTATACAATTATTAAAATTGATTATACGTTAACTGTACATTAATTCAACATATTATGTATAGATTTAAAAAAGAATTAATGATAAATTTTAAAACTCACCTCATATAAAAGTTTTGCACTGGAGAAAGGTTCAGATTAAAAGTAATATTCTCTGGACTAGCTGTAGATATACTAATGGTAACATACTGATCCGATTCTTCTGAAAATCTGATATCTTTATAATATTTAGCCGGACACAAAGTTCTACTCGTAGTATGAAATGGAATGGGAGACTCCAAATGTTTATTCTCTACTAGCAGCGGTATCTGCCAGGACAGAATTCCTTTCTTTTGCCTAACAACGACGATCAATGGATAATTCGACGTCGCATCTTCGCTCTCCACAATGATTCTAGCACCTTCCAACGAATTCACCTGAGACAAAAAAAAACAAACCTATCGAACCGAGCAATCTCCAGAAACCCAGAACCTCAAAAATAAAATAAAAAACAATACTCACACCACTCTGACTGTACAAAAACACATACTCCACTGTCGTATTCAGGGAAAACGTATAAGGACTACTATAATTGGCTGAAATAATGACCGGAGTCAAGGGTATGGAATCAGCACCGGAGGAACTTGCAGTCAGGGCTACAATCAACACGGTGAAAGCTAAAGTCACGAGTTCTGGATACCTCACGCAGTGCATGTTGCTCTTTTCCTTTCGCATATTCTGGCAGATTGGAAGAATCGAAGACCGTACGAAAACACAGCGCGACACCGCTGGCCGCCGATTGTGTGTACACTGCAAAATTTCCAAAACCATACGAGGCGTTCGTGCGTTTATTTAATTATTCAATAAGCAGCTTATAGCGTGATTCATCGAGGCTAATAGCGCTCTCGGTACATGAATGAAAAACGCCGAGAATTATGCATAATACACAGAGGTACATTGTTGTTGTATTACCTTGTCAGATCAGGTGCTGCGCGCTCGAGACGATCCCATCTATGACTAAAACTATAAACGAGCCTGCGCTGCCCGCTCGGATTCTCATATTTTTTGTTTCTCCGGTTCGGTTGAGATTACTCGCACTTCTCTGAACTACTTCACCACTGTTCCATTTTCGCTAGGCTGCACTTTATTGAATGCTCAGTAGTTGATAGTGTGGGGGAAACTGCAAGATAAGGCCGTGTAACACTGGAAAGAGATGTGTCAGCTGCTTGCGATATATATAGATCATATATGGCTATCCTTTTCTTTACAACAAGTCCTCTTGCGCGATTTCGGAGTCAACAAAAACAAAAAGTGCAGATTTTGCCGTTGGTAGCAGCACTGCGCTCGTTCGTTCAAAATTGATGAATTTGCCAAAACACGAGTTATATTTTATCTTTCTTGCTTCGATATAATGTTGCACGATATTTTTTTCTATTTTTGTCAATTCTTAATTGTAACGGTGAATGAAAATCAAGAAGTCAGCATTTCGAAAAAATATAAATCAGAAGTTTTCACAGACAATCTTGTATTTATTTATTTATTTATTTAATTTATTTCGCACTGGTTAGCCTTTACGTGCACCCAACCGTGGATGTATTCGATACACGGGGCACGGTACACGGTAATAAGTGCGAAGTGAAAGAAGTTCATTCTCTGATCGGAATACACGCACGGTGCACGGTACACGATGTACTTTTGAGATACAAATATGTATATATAAATATAAATAGTATAAAAATATAATATATTAAATACAGTGTAGAATATCGCACGCGTGTACAAATAATATACAAGGGTGACAATTAGACATAATTGTTTTATTTTTAACTATAGAGTCATAAGTGTAATAGTAAATAAGGCCATTAAATTTTAAGTGTATATAAGCTAAACAGCGAACTAAACAGTTGTATGTGTTATCTATTCATTTTAATTTCATGGCTTTTCAAATAGTATAATACCCGATTTTTCGGCAATAAATCATTATAAAATAGTAATCAGCTATTTAAACCTTTCAATAATTTCAAATTTCTCAGCTTGGTTTGTTGGGTTTATATTAAGGTTTAAGTTTTGTGGTTTTATTTTGTATATCTACACCCATCGCTTGTTTTCTTGCCGCCATGCACACCTTTGTGCGAACCGCCGGTGCCCGCCGTCGCCGTCGCCACTGCTTTGTTTTTGTTGATTCATGTAGGTAGAATATTATGTTGTTGATTTCAGCTGATTTCATGCCTTCAAATGATATCATATGTGACTTCGATTGATTTCAACTTGGCTGTATTTTTAATGAATTCACATGATTTCGGATTATCATTTGATTTCACTTTGATTTCGTGTTGGGTTTATGAATAGAGAAAGTGAACTAATAATCTCTACCTTACCGGCATCACATTTATATTTTTTTCTCTGCAATAAATAAATATTTCTAAAAAAACACCATACTACCCCCTCCGTATTCTTACCAGGAACCTTCAGTTAAAGTTTCAAAAACTTTCATTATTAACTCTCGGAAAAAAATACGTTTGAAAAGTAATTATAATAGTTATATAAAAAAAAAGAAAAAAAGAAATTGTCTAAAATACAGCTGAACCAATAATAGCGTGTTAAAAGCAAGTATGTAGTCATAGAAATATTTTTTCGATAAATTATTTTTATCAATTAATATACCTATTATTTTTATTATTAATATATGGGGTTCAAATTAAGCTTGAGAAATTTAATTTTTTCTTAACTCTTTTAAAAAGCATTAGGGAAAATCACCGGGTCGAATTCGAACGCTTTTTTAATTAGTATTTTTAGTTCAACATACTTAATAAAAAAAATTAATTCTGCGACGGTAGATCTATTCGTTTCTATCTAATCTAACATAACAAATTTTTTCCAAGCCTTTGGTACGCCAATATATACCTATTTTTCATCGTTAATACAAACAACATTTTCGTTCGATTTCGCTCCCGATACGGGGCGATATCGAACAGACGTTGGGGCGAAATCGAACAATGCATTTTAAATAGCACAGGTAGATATTAATAAATATGTAACTTCAATTTTACATGTTCTAGGAAATATATGAGAAACGGATGATTATTCAAGTAAATCATATATTTAATTCTCTTTTACACTACATTACATAACTTTATTATAAATACTAACGATTATTTACATTTAAAATTTAATGCAAAGTTGACGTATTTTTATTGAAATTCATAATTTTAATAGCTGAACATATATCTTTATGGACTCTAGACGACAAATTTGAATAATTTTTATAAAAGTGCTAAACCGATCCGCTTCTGTTGTGTTATTATTATAATCCAGCTTCCAATAGTATGTCAATAATTATGATTTAAAGTTGTCGACAGCTTCTGCAACGTACATACTCTAATAATTTGTGTTCAATTTTTTCACTGAAAAGTAGCTTGTAGTTGTTTTAATTAAAAACATTTTGAACAATGTGAACTTTATTTTTTTTATAGCACACTAACCTCAAAATGCCAACTTTATTGTCGATTTTGAGGTTGTTGTGCTATAAAATATCGTATGAGACTGTTGTGGGAGGTATTTTTCTACCTTGCTCGATTTTCTCACTCGCTTCGCTCGTGCGAAAACCCTCGAGCAAGGTAGAAAACCATCTCCCACAACAGTGTCATAATATACTATTATACAATAAGATCACATTGATATGCTCATCATGTTATACTGGCAATTTATACTGACAGTTATACTGACACGATATCTTTGCGTACGATAATTTCCTATTTTTGACATATTGCACTGCTTGAAAAATAGTTTCCGAATCATTTTAACATTATATATTATCTTTTTTATGTTGTTTTGAACTATGAATTAACGAAGTATAATTAATACAATTAATTAGTTATTATTTCGTGAGAGAAATACGGTGTTCGAAATCGCCCGAACTTTGTGTTCGATTTCGCCCCAGTGTAAGAAAATAATGTTATAATAGTTATAAATGTTTAGTTCAAAACTACTATTAAAGATGCTATTCAAATAGTATGTGTTTCTTAAACTCTTACTTGCTTATTTAATACCACAAGAATTCTGATACACCGAATAGTTTGTTGAAACCTTCAAAAACAGAGACCAGGTTGAATATTATCCTAAGATTTTATTTGGCCGCTACTAAACATGGTAAAATATTTATTCTGATGATATCTTTAAACTAGTTTATCGATAATTACCATCAGACATTTTTACTACAAGATATTTACTTTGTTCGAATTCATCCCGCGTTCGAATTCGCCTCGGTCTCTCCTACATACAATTTTATGTAAATTGTAATGTTACAACTTACACATTGTAGGAAAGAATCGTGAATGAAAAATACTTTCGTACATTCCCTTTGAAAATCTAGATCAATCTGTCACCATCTCAGTTAGTTCTTTTCCTCAATCGTACATATAGAGAGCAATTCTGTAGCTTCCGGGAATAACCACTTAACTGACTTTTTGTCTTTTCGAGATATTGAGGTTTTAATGTTTGTACTGATGCGCTAGATCGAAATGTAAAAATTTTCAGGTGGCACAATTTTTATTAAATGAGATATCAATTATCGAGTTAATTACAGCTAAAGCTGCAAGGGTTAAAAATACTCGTTACATCTCCGAAAAAATGCACATAAGAGCATACAATATTGTTGTTAAGTGGTTATTCCGGGAAATGATATATGAGGAATTCTACAAAAAATCGGCCGATAAGTTGTTCGAAAAGTGACGAAAAATAAATGACGAGGCACGCCTCTGTAACTCGAGTTTTCTTATAGCATAGGTTCTAAAATGTACGAGAAAATTTTTTTTTATATCAATTTTTTAATGGGAATTTAACATGGGATTTTTTTACTGAAAACGGCCATCATTGATACAACAATCACTTGACTCCTGGGCACACAATTTTTTCACGTAACACCATATAAAGTAGAGAAAAGAACCTTTCATTTGAGATGTACCACGTTAAAGTAGATTAATAGTAGCAAAAGTTATGAACGATCAAAGATACTAAATAAACATGAAAAAGATTTTAGTACCTATACAATAAGAAAACTCAAGTTGTAGAGGCGTGTCTCGTCATTTCTTTTTCGTCACTTTTCGAACCACTTGTCAGCCGATTTTTTGTAGAATTCCTCATATACTTACACGCTATAACTCGGGTAAACAGATTTACGAGCATTTTAAGTGGTTTTCTTCATTAAAAAAGAATTTGTCATAAAGAAAATAATAAAAAAGTAACGTTTAACGAGTTTAAAGCAATCAAAATTATTATTAGCTTAAGTTGTTATTCCGGGAATACTGTAGCTTCATTTTTGTAAATGCTATAATAATTATTTAAAAAATAAATAAAGTGGTATAAACCTTTTAAAAAACAATATTTTGTTGAAAATGTATAATATAAAGGTGTAAAGAATGTTAAAACTCTTTATGAACGATTGAAGAATGAACTTAAGTGATTATTCCTCGCACAATTTATACGAAGATGCAGTCAAGTGGTTATGCACTTGACTGGCATTAACATATATGTAAGTTTCCGTATTTTCTACGACTTTTAAACAAAAAAGGGTTATAAAAACATATTAAAATCGATGTAAATTCAATTTTGAAGAAAAGTCAGTTAAGTGGTTATTCCTGCAAGCCACAGAATTGTATTATTATATTGAGGTAGTCAAAACCATTCTCGATCAGAAATACCCGAGATTGCGACTTATCAAATGACCCGCGGAAATAACGCAAAAATAAACTTATGAAGGGTTTCACTGTAGATATATGATGATTTCTAAACTTTTAGAAGTAAGTCATCGGATATGTAAATAAAGTAGATATTGAAGAAAAATGTCTAAAAATCACCAATTTAATTTCTTCTTTATAAAAATAAAAAATTTTTTCTCGAGAATTCATATATTATTAAAAAAGTCATGTTTAAAATATTGCAAGAAAGTCTATTATTAGACGGTTAAACAATTATATAGACATGTTTTAAAATGTCATGTAAAATTTCACATAAAATATTACGTTATGTACATCACATAATATGTGAAACTCTCACGTGATATGCATCTGATTTTTTACATAGATTCTCAATTAAATGTTTTATGAACTTTTGTCTGTCACATCGATTTTGTATAGTGTTGGTATTACAGTAAAACGGGGCTACTTTGGTCACATTTTTAAATCATTATTATAAAAAATTGTGTGAATACCATCGCGGAATATTTTTCTATGAAATAACATAATAAAGTGCAAAAAAATGTGTATAAATGTGTTAAAAAGTGTATAAAGAAATTGTAAAAAAACGTGTCTAAATTTAGACAATTTTTATGATTGATTTTATATGATTTTATTATGAGGTATAATTATAATTATTATGCTGTTCTATTTTAAATTCAAATTAAAATGTAAAAGATTGTACAAACTTTTTTCCGATTTCAGACACATTTTTATACTTTTTGCACACTATTGCATCTGTTTACATACACTTTTTTGCACATTATTTCCCCGTTTTTAGACCGCCAAAGCATTCGGAAAAACTGAGTCTGGTAAGTATGAACACTGAAAAATTCTTTTTTCAATTTTTTCGTCGAGTTGCTTTAGATTTTCTGTGGAATTGCTCATATATCGACGGTTGAATGGAAAAAAAGGCTAACTCGGCGTTCGCTTGAAGAAGAGGCTAACTCGGAAATTGCGTAAAGATGGCTACTTTAACTAATTATTTCACGTATTTAATTTAGTAAAGAGCAACAATATAAAATAGCAAAACGCATGGTTAGCAAAAAATTAATTTTTCTACTTCTTATTGTTACTTTTTACAAAATTAAACGCGAGAAATAATTAGTTAAAATAGCCCTACTTTACGCGATTTCCGAGTTATCCTTTTCTTCAAGCGGAAACCGAGTTATCCTCTTCTTCAAGCATTTTCTGAGATATCCCCTCCTTCCACTAAACCTTCGATATACTGTGAAAACCCTAAATACAAAACATTCATATACTATACAACAAAATAATATTTTAAGAATTTTAAGCCATCGATGTTTTAAATACGCATGCTTTATTGCATAACCACCCAGACCCACATTCCCCTCAACATCGAAATTCTCGCACTATCTTAAGGTGATGTTAAACCCCGTGTTACTGGTAAATACGGGGTTCCACTTTTTTGATTCATTTTTAAATTTTAAGAAAATATCTCTCTGAAAAGTTGTTCTTTTTGATTGGAATAACAACTTTGCATAGAGATATTTACTAAAAATTGAAAATGAAATGAGAAAAGTGGATCCTCGTATTTGTCGGTGACAGGTCGCTTTAGCATCACCTTAAACAAAGCCCATTACATCCAACAGACTCCTCTTCTTTTGCAAAATTCCATCCTCCATGCGACCTCTCCTCCTCTTAACACATTCCACCGCGCCGTAGCACATCAAGACACATCCGACACGCGAATTCTCAATGCGGATGGCCGCAGCAGGGCTTGCGCGTCCTGCGTCGAGGCGACGGGTCCGAACTACACTCGCCGGGCATTCTGGACAGGCCGCAAGGGTCGATGCAGCCGCGCTCGTCCCGGCACACGCCCGGACACGGGCCCCGAGGACAGCCCAGAGGTGGACAGCTGACGTTGCACACCTCGGGCTCGATTTGTCTGCGGTTTGGATGAGACGGAGATAGATATAGATAGATATTTATTTATTTGCAGAAATATACAAAAGAATATGTACATTAAAAAAAATTACATAGTTATACTAAATGTCATAATAATTGTCATTTCGTTTCGACATTATATTATAATAATAGCAGATCAATTTCCTTTTGTAAAAGCATAGTATGTTCGTAAAATAAAAACGCATTCGAATTCAATAAGAATAAAATCACGTCAAATACATTACTAGATAATCACAATTATGTTTGTCAGGTACATATATAATTATATTTATCTATCGCGTCATGGTTTATAGTAAAAATACACGCATACTTATAAATTTTCATACACGCATCAAAAGCCGCACATCAAATACACAAATAAATACAATCACTCTGATAACATGAAAATAAAATAAATAAATAAATAAATATGACAATATAGTTATGCGCTTCATTGGATTATGTGATGTAAGGGGGGAAATATTTGGGAAAAAAGGTGATTTGATGAAAAAAAGTGTGAATTGTGAGAGAGTGTGGAATGTTTGGTAAAGTGTGGAAAACGAGCTGAAAGGGAATGTAGAGAAGAGTGCGGGGTATTTGTGTATACTTGGATTATTTTAATAATTGTTTAAATTCACTATTCGTTTTGAAATGTACATTTAGTCGTTTAATTGTATATTTTTTTTAAATGCACAAAACCAACATTTTGTGTACAATTTTTTTACGCCGCCGGGGTAAATTTGTTTTTATGTGTATTTTGAATGGGCGAGTTACAATATAACTGATTTTTAATATTGTATTATGTTTAACGTTATTATTAACGATTTTTAAATGTTTAGCAACTATAAATTTAGTACATATGCCTACAATAAGGTAATGAGTGTTCAAATTTGCCTCAAACATTAGTTTATGTTCTGAAAATTATTATAAAGCATATTATGCATCTTTTATTGTTTAATAAGCCTTAACATACGTATAAATAAATACTCTAAATAGAAAAAATTCAAAACTTTCATTACTTAAAATTCATTATTTGATATACTGAAGTTATTAAAATTCTGTATTGTTATATAATAAGTTTTAAGAAAATTGAAGAACGCTTCCAATAAAAGATTATGGGTATTGTTGATTAAAATTTTGTTGAAAATTAGATTATGTTAAACAAATCAGGCTATCATAGTATTTAAAATTTATGTAAAATAGGCTTTAAAAATGTTAAGGTACCCTTAAACATGGGGTACCATCCGGATGATAACACACGTTTAGGGGGCTTAAATACTGTCATAACCCGATTGCATAAAATAGGCACATGAAATTTGAATTGAAAAATTGAATAGCGATTCAAACTCTCGATTCAGTAAATCGAGAAATAGAATCGCAATTTAAAATCACGATTCATTTGAATCGAGAAAATTGAATCACGATTCTTCCTTGAATCAAAAGCTTTGAATCGTGATTCAAAATCTGGATTCAAATGAGTCGGGAAATTAAATCAAACTCAAATGAATCGGG
The DNA here is from genome assembly GCA_949152435.1 of Gastracanthus pulcherrimus. Taxonomy (NCBI): domain Eukaryota; kingdom Metazoa; phylum Arthropoda; class Insecta; order Hymenoptera; family Pteromalidae; genus Gastracanthus; species Gastracanthus pulcherrimus. The sequence goes on from OX424575.1 coordinate 16,391,827, forward strand.
TTCAAAATTTCGATTCAGACGAATCGCAAATAAATTGTGGCCACTCAATTTACACAAATGCACAGCTCTGTCTACATTATATTAACGGAATACCACTGGTGTAGAAAAAATTCTGTTATAATTATCTTTTTATATTATAATTTCTGACAATATTTTTGTTATTACCTTCCGGACTTATTCTATAAATTTACCATCCATCCTCCCTCATTTAAAATAATCATCTCATTTATTAAATATTAAAAAGCTATCAAATATTAAACAATAAAGATTGTAAAATAAAATATTGTTAAAAAATTACGGTAATACATGTTTAATGCTTCCATAGCGCGAGCGAGCGAGCAGTTCTTGCTAGTAGATCTATTAAATATTATCGGAGGTTCTTGTTTTTAAATCACAACTCCGAAGATTCCCACGAGAATAGCGAAAAAGCCGTCAATTTCCGTGTAAAAAGTTATTTCCCGAGGGTTAAATTCATGCCCAATACATAAGCTAATTAAATACTATTTTATAACTTTTACCTGTCTTTGAAGCACAATTTTTAAGCATTAAGAGCAAAAATACTTTTCTATAAAAGTTAGGCGGTCATATGGGAGACACTTTTTCAAAAACTCAAAATTCTCATTTTTAGTTATTAATTAATACTTAACTCAGATTATTAACTTTGACCAAAACTAATTTACTACGTCAGAAAGGTCCATTCATACAACTAATTCCATTTTGAAATTATCAGTTTCACCTTGGTACACAAAAGTCACAGCTAAAATAGCTATGGGTGGTCATACTGGGGTACTCTTTCCTACATTTAGTTTGTTGAATTCTCAATTTATAAAGTTCTAAATTTAGAAAAACGAAGAAAAACATACGAATGATCCCCAAGGACAAATTTGCAGTGTTTCAAAAGTTCACTGATGAAGAAAAGTTCCAGGTGGAAAAAAAATCCCTCTGTAAAGAGCTAAAGCACTAAGTTTTTTCCTGAATTCTTTTTTATACCCCTTTAAGAATCCCGGCATTAACGGATCAATTTTTGGCAAAATTTGACTTGAATAATAGAATAGTTAGGCTTCAACTAAGCAAACACTGATGAAATTCGGTAAAATTTGGCATATTTTGGTATAAATGAACATTTGTTGTTAACCTTGTCTGAGTTTACTTTGCTCTGCTAACCTTGATAAGCTTTATCAAACTTTGCAAATGTTATTTGCCTATATCCTAATTTAATAAAGTTTAGAAAATTTTACATAATAATATAAGTCATGATAATAATTAAATATTTGATGATTGGCGTTTAACAACAGGAAAGGTATTAAGAGGCTAACATTGATCTTATCTGGTGCAGGAGTCCTCTGAGCTCCGTCAAGTAGTTGCGGTTCTGGTTGCATTGGCTCATTTTTTTTCTAATATAGTTTTTGTACTGGACACAGCGAATTTTGAATTTTTTTTTAGGTTTTTAATGTTTTGTTACAGAGACAGAATGAACGTAAAATTTACAATGTTAACATTTTGACAGTCAGGTAAACTAAATCGGCAACTTCATCACGTTTATTCGTCAGATTTAATTTAAATTTTTTTTAATTAATTTTGTAGACTAAGTATTATAATATTAATAAGCATACAAGTTATCGAATATAGTTTATCAAGATAAACTTAAAAATAAATTATTATATTTAACGATAAGATTTTGTAATGAATTTATATTAAAGATTTTTCTTCATTTGAATTTGGCGGGTTTTAGAATTCTTCGATAGCTCGAAAGTCAAAGAAATTTAAAAAAGCTTCATTCTCAAACTTACGTATCGAAATTCGAGATGTCATTCTCATAATAACACAACCACAATGACCACAAACGGTCTTTAGTTTATTTTCTGCTTTTTCGTCATTGCAAGTTTTCTTTTAGATAAAAACGATATAGTTATTCAGAGTAAACCAGTCTTTTTGTATATAATACCTTTTTTCCGAAAATTTGGGCATGATAACACAACAGTGTTCTACTTTATTTCATTTTTATAAACGATTTAAAGATGCAGCGTACATAATTATGACCAAAATTTGACAAATAAAGCTCAACATTATTCAATCTGCTATTGTTGAATAATTAACAATGTTTGCAAATAAAGAGTCATCAAAAACGTGTTTTCTTCAACAATTGAAGGCTGCAAGAGAAGAACGTGCTAATGAAAAAGATAAAGAAATTGCAGCTCGTCGCATTCAAAGATGTATTCGAATGTGGCTGAGTCGTATACAATTTACTACTAGAACTTTACAAAACTTTGATAATTATTTTTCTAGTTATTCAAAAGATAATAAAAACGTAACACTGAAACCTGCCGTACAGATCTATGAGATTCTCAATACTTTCTTGACAGTGTATAAAAAAGAAAGAGATCGAGAAAGAATGGAAAACTTATACAAATATCTTGTAAAATCGCTTGATTCTGATTCTCCTGTATTCTCTTATATTGGAGTTGCACTGATGAAAGATCATCACAGTTTTTGGATATCACAAATGAAGAAAATATTATGTTACTGTTTGCTTGAATTAAAAGATTTATATCCTGACAAACCAGGAGATTACAAATCTATACTCTTAAGAATACAGACGTTACTAAGTTTTACTTCAACAGGAACTTGGGCTATTATGAAGTCCAAGGAAATGCAGAAACTGAAATTAGGAATGAACCAACTTTGTGCTAATGCAATGGGACATTTAGTCAACAATGGCTTTTATCCTATCATGCAGAATCTTTTGATTAAAGGTTTGTGCAAAAAAAATAATGTTTTGCAACCAGTTGCGTTGACAGCTATTTCCACATTGACACTGCGGCCATTAATATACTCAAAAATGTCAGAAAAAATAACTTTAGTATATTTAATTCATATATTAAGTGTACCTGCTTTAATACATCATTTAAATAACAAGGATCAAGCTCCATGTATCTTGCTTTACAAACAAAATAGTGTATTCTCGAACAGTGTGAAATTTTTAAGTTCTGAACTAAATTTAAAAGCCGTTACTGAGGAACTAGGAGGCAACTATATACTTTGTTTACTGGCTAATTTACTGGAGCTGGCTAATATTGAAAGCGATGAATTATTAGAAGAAATTTATTTTCCTCATTTCACGTTTGTTGTAACTAATTTACTTGAATTTTGTCAACAATATGTGGTAGCAAAACAAAGTAATACAACTTACTGGCATCCTATTCTTGGTTGGTTCGAACAACCTAAAGATTATTCTCTTCAAGAAGCAATTCCTTTAGTGAAGTCTCAATTATCTTCTCTTTGGACAGGAAACGTTATCAATGAACTATTTTGCAAACCTCTTAATCAAATTGTGGAAAAAGAATATCTACTGCATTTAAATCAGCCAAATACTTCTATCAAATCAAATATTTTTCGTCGAGCATATTTAGAAGTTCGTACAAAGAAAAATAATAGTAGCAAAAATTATAACAAAATAGGCAGTTTAGAAGCAACAAAAATTGCTTTAATATGTTCCTTATATTACACTGCTTTACGCACATTAACAGAAATGAAGTCTGCAATTCTTACTGGTCTATGTTATAAAGATAAAAATATATTGTATAAGCTGTGGATATTTTTTGGAACTGTAGGACCACAGTGTGGTCTTAAAGCATTCTTAGATCATCTTTCAAAAAATGCAGATTACACAGCTCCTGAATTTCGAATGTTAATATTCCTTTGTGATTGTATGACTCATTATATAACGATTTTAGATGATATAGAAATGTATGAGCAACAAGACCCATTTAAAATTTCAGATTTTGTTTGTATGTCATTCTTTTTAAATCAGTTTCTATATAAATCAATCCTCAATAATTCATTTGATGCAAAAACAGTACATCATAACCCACTCTTTACTTCTATACATACGTTACTTATGGCCATTCATCGTCGAGATTGTCAAAAAAAATTTTGTGCAGATGATCACTGGTTGGCAAAGGAGGTTCGAATGTCAAGCTTTTTAGCAGATCTTGAAAAAGGAAGACGAGGAGCAGCTTTACTTTTGTCTAAAATGCCTCACATACTGCCACACTCTGAAAGAGTTTTACTATTTCGTAAATATATAGCTGATGAAAAAGAAGTTCTGGGTTTAACTGAAAGTGCCTGCAGCAGTCCACCGACAACATTAATAGCTGTTCATAGATCAAGAATAGTCGAAGATGGTTATAGACAGTTATCTACATTACCTCCTCAAGCTTTGAAAGGCATAATAAGAGTCAGATTTATTAATGAACAAGGTTTAGACGAAGCAGGGATTGACCAAGATGGTGTATTTAAAGAATTTTTGGAAGAAACAATCAAAAGAGTTTTTGATCCTTCCCTTAATTTATTTAAAACAACAAGCGAAAATAGATTGTATCCATCATCAACTTCTTCTATGCAAGATAATCATCTTTTATTATTTGAATTTATTGGTCGAATTCTAGGAAAAGCTGTATATGAAGGTATTGTGGTTGACGTACCTTTTGCATCATTTTTTGTATCTCAATTTTGTGGTCAAGCTGGAGGACTGCTTTATAGTTGGCTTGATGAACTAGCCTCACTTGATCAAGATTTATATCGAAGTTTGACTATGGTAAAACACTATCAAGGAGATGTGTCTGAATTAGAACTAAATTTTTCACTCGATGAAAATGTCATGGGAAAAGTTGTCACTTATGAGTTGAAACCAGGAGGTAAAGCCATATCAGTTACAAATGAAAATAAGATCAATTACATTCATTTGATGGCTCAATTTCGTATGTACGTTCAAATTAAAGATCAAATAGGAGCATTTACTAAAGGCTTTCGTTCTATAATAAATCACGAGTGGCTATCTTTATTTTCAACACCAGAGTGGCAGAAATTGATATCAGGTGATAATATACCACTAGATTTACATGATTTACGAAAGCATACACAATATTATGGAGGATTTCATGACAAACATCGTGTCATTTGTTGGCTTTGGGACATACTTGAAAAAGATTTTTCAGAAGTCGAAAGAAGTCTTTTTCTGAAATTTGTAACTAGCTGCTCTAAGTCGCCCTTACTAGGTTTTGCCAATTTAGAACCATCATTTTCTATTAGATGTATTGAAGTCGGTGATGACGAAGATACTGGAGACACAATTGGTAGTGTAATAAGAGGATTTTTTACAATTCGCAAAAAGGATCCACAAAATCGTTTACCAACATCATCAACGTGCTTTAACTTATTAAAACTGCCAAATTATCAAAAGAAGTGTACGCTTAGAGAAAAATTGCGTTATGCTGTTACAAGCAATACTGGATTTGAACTATCTTAAAATTATTATACTTTTGTACGTTACTTGCTATATTACTGCAAAATTTTATTTCCACCTACATTCCAAAGGCTTTAATGTTGACGAAATCTGTGATTGCAGAAATAATATTCATAATGTATAACACTAAGTGTTTTATTGCTAATTAATATCTACTATTAGATATAAACTTCTTACCCTGGTGGAAATAAATTTGTCAGGAACTATAAATTTTTGTAAAAAAAAATGTAAATAATTGTATATATTCAAGAAAAATTATTAAAATATGTCAATAATTGTTTAAGTTTGTTCTAGATACCCTCATTTTTGGAACCTTACTTTTGAAACATATAAGTAATAAAAAATAGAATTAATTTTCTAAAGATTTTACTTTACAAACAATTTAAATTTATTTTAAACATTTTATTAAATCATTAAAACTATTTTTAATAATTTTTTATGGATTCTTTATATTTTTGTTATGGATTTTAACAAATTTTAACATTTTTAAATGGTATATTACAATTCTATACCTTTTAAAATAGTTTTCAATGAATTTGGACATTTTTTGACTAACAGTATTGCATTTTTTTATATAGTTTTTATAGGGAGGATAAAGGTACATTTTTTGCACCAACATTTTATTGTACTAAACATTTTTTAATTCGAATTATAAATTTATTTTTGTTTGAAAATTAATTAAGTATAGGTACTAACAAATTAGGTATTTGCTTAAACAATTTTTAATGTTTAAAAACATTTGTTAAAAATTGTCAACAATTTTCAATTTTAAATTATTAATGTTTACATTTGTTCATTTGTGTTTAAATTATAGTGAAAAAATGTAGTCTAATAGTGAAGGTCCAAAATTTGGAATGTTCTATGTATTTTAAACAAATTTAAACACTTATTAACAAATGTTTTCAAATATTAATTGTTCTTTACAAACTATCTCAACCAGGGTAGTTGTCTAAAGAAAAATATAAAGATACGTATAACGTCTGTGACGTGGACAATACCAAAGATAATTTAGATTTAGATATTGCTGAATTTTTAATCAACAATATGATTGATGTACAGTCGGCCGCAAAAGTATTCGTACAGCGGACGGGAGAAAATTTGAGTCAATAATTCTTTGATAAAAGTAAGATAAAATGAAACTTTACATTTGTTGATATCTTTATTACAGTCTAAACTTTTCAGTACAATCACTTGTAAATATTTATTAATATCATAAGCGTAAATAAATGCCACGGAACTTAAAATGTCGGTTTAGCTTAGCCGCAAAAGTATTCGTACAGCTTCAATAAATAAATTAAAAAATTACAAATTCAAATTTCAAAATTTTGTTGGATATCTGTTAGATTTGAGTATCGCAATTAATCGATTTGGCATTGACAACATTAATTTTTCTGTGATTTGCGGACTTATTTGATACCATTCTTCTTCTAATACGCACTTCAAATCGTTTTTATTAGAAATGCTGTGTTTTCTCACTCGTATAAGTTCCAATTCATGCCATAGATTTTCTATGGGATTGAGGTCAGGTGACTGCTTGGGCGTTTCAAGTAGGTGAGGGACGTTAAAAATTAAAAATTGTCGCAATAAATAAGCTTTGTGTTTGGGGTCATTGTCTTGTTGGAAGTAGTAATCATCTGCAATACCTAACATTTCTGCACTCTTTTTTAAATTTTCTTTCAAAATGCTGATATAAACATGCTGGTCCATTATACCTTCAAAAAATTTCGATTTTCCGACGCCCGCAGCCGACATACAACCCCATACACGCACTTTACTACCTCCGCGTTTTACAGTAGCTTGTAAGTTTTTCGGATCAAGCGCTGTACCTGCTTGCCTCCATAGTAATTGACGTTTATTGGACTCAAAAAGTTCGAATGTACTTTCGTCGCTAAATATGACCTTCTTCCAAAAACTTAGCGGGCGATTTTTATAAAGCTCTGCGAAGTTTACGCGCTTCTTTCGATTTACGGCGCTTATACGTACGGCTCGCGTCAAGCTTTTTCGGACGACCACTTCTACGCTTATTTTTTAACATTTCTCTTTTTCACAATATTGCACGGTTGATCGAGGTCGACCAACAATTTTAGCAATAGCTGCATACGATTTGTTTGATGATAAAGGCGTGAAATTATTTTTCTCTCCGCAACCGTCGTCTCTTTGACTGACAACTAAAATTCTTATGGCGAATCGTGCTGTAAATAGAAGCTGTACTATTACACAAGTTTAACTACTTTTCGTTTCATCTACGTTATGTATACGTGTACATTTTATGTAAATCAATACTGTACGAATACTTTTGCGACTTAGCTAAACCGACATTTTAAGTTCGGTGGCATTCATTTACGCGTATAATGTTAATAAATATTTACAAGTGATTGTACTAAAAAGTTCAGACTTCAATAAAGATATCAACAAGTGTTAAGCTTTATTTTATCTTACTTTTATCAAATAATTGTTGACTCGAATTTTCTCTCGTCCGCTGTACGAATACTTTTGCGGCCGACTGTATGAATATTAAAAATCCTAGTCTGTTATTTACAAGTGTTTTTTGCACATCTTGAATACTCCTGTCTTATTCAGGACAAAGAGTATTAGTGTATGTACACGTATGTATGTGCCTTTCCCTCGTGCTTTATTAAAAACATTTATTTACTTTCAATTTCTATATTTGAATTTTGCTACAAACAAAACCCCCCTCTCCCCAAAGCCCATCTGGTAACATAACCTCTAGTCTATTATATTCTTATAGTTACATTCGCATCAGTTCTCGTCGATTACCCGCGAGAACAAAAAAGCGACCACAAACTGAAAAGAGAGGGAGAGAGAGAGAAAGAAAATAAAGAGACCAAGCGGCATAAGCGAGCAACTGCGCGCCCACAGACGACGGAGAGGGTGCAGCGCGAATAATAATCACAAGTTTTCTAGCAAATTCTACGGCGAGTTAAGTACTTACTTATTCGAGGCCCGGTTTGAATTGTCTACTCATCGGCAGTTTCCTCCCGACTTTCGTAGGCGAATAATCAACGAAAGGAGCTCCCGAGAGAATCGCGCCGGTGCAGCGGTCCCGCAGAAGTTTCTGGAAAGAGTTTGCGGCGAACGAGAATAAACGTGCGTTTATCATCCGGCATTTTCACTTGTAGAGAGCCTTATTTTTGCAATCTTTGCAAGCTTTTTAGAGACAGTTGGTTCTATTTTCTGCTATTTTCTTTCGTTGTTTGACACAGAATATCTAATTTACCTTAGTTGAGAACACTTTCAGTCATAATTTCATAAAAGAATATTTGTATTATTTTTGAAGCAAACCCATTATTTACATAGTTCTTTTTATTAATTTTATATTGAATCGGAGAAGCTAACATTTTTACTTTTGTTTTTATGCCGAAATATTCATTTATTAAATAAGAGTGCTAATAAATTAAAAAAAAAAATCTGCATGTAATGTTGTTTATGCAACTTACATAATAAATTATTTTAATTTAGCTTAATTAAGAAAAACTATCTCTGATTACGTAATTATTTTTTTATTCTGTTACTGAAAAATGATATGCTTCAATACATTTATAGTGATTAATATTTTATGCTCACTATCACTTTTCGGAACACTACTTTTTAAATATTTTGTAAATTTAAGAGTAAAATAAATTAATTGAATAAAATTATAAAACTTAATTAATTGAATTGATCAGGATGGCCGTTGATATTACACCGGATAAAGATGGAGGAGTTCTCAAGGAGATCATCAAGGAAGGTACTGGAGAAGAAACTCCAAATATCGGTAGCCATGTCACGGTTCATTATACGGGAACCCTCTTGGACGGAACAAAGTTTGACTCCAGCAGAGATAAAAATCACCCGTTCAAGTTCGATGTGGGTATGAAGCAAGTGATCAAAGCATGGGACATCGGTATCGCAACTATGAAGAAGGGTGAAGTGGCAGTTTTTACATGTGCTCCGGATTATGCGTATGGAAAAGCTGGCAGCCCTCCAAAAATTCCATCAGAGGCTACATTGAAATTTGAGGCGAGTGAATGATTTTAAATTTAACTGGAGAACAGTACTTTCTCGTTAAGTTATTTAAGTAGAATAAAAATTGTTGTGCAATATTTAACATTCATGAGCATTGCACTCAAGTTTATATAATAAATGAATAATAAAAGAGAAGAATTGGACAATCATGAAATTTTAATTTTTGTTTAGTCTTTTATTATTAAATTATCTATTACTAGTATTAAGTATATCTATATATTTTTCAAACAGGTTGAGATGATTTCCTGGATTGGTGAAGACTTGAGCCCAGACAAAGACAAAGGAATTACAAGAGAGCTAATTAAAGCTGGAGAGGGCTATTTGAATCCAAATGAGGGTGGTTTAGTTGATGGTATGTATTATTATAATTATAGTATTTGAATTCGAATGCATTTATTTGATTTCCTCAGTACTTTATTGAATAATAATATTAATACTAATAATCAAAATTTTTTGCAGTTCATTTAACTGGTACTTATAACGGCACTGTCTTTGAGGATAGGGATGTAAAATTCACAATTGGTGAGGGTGAAGCTGAAGGAATAGTCGAGGGTGTTGAAATAGCCGTACAGAAATTTAAGAAGGGTGAAAAATCAAAAGTTAATCTAAAGAGCAAATATGCTTTTGGATCTACTGGAAAGCCAGAGTACAATATCCCACCAAACGCTAAAGTAGAATTTACGATTGAAATGAAAAATTTTGAGAAGGCTCTGGATACCTGGTCTCTTGATGGGGAACAAAAGATAGAGCAGGCTAAGATGTTTAAGGATAAGGGAACAACCTATTTCAAAGATAACATGTACAAGTTAGCCATAAAAATGTACAAAAAAGTTGTAGAATACACAAATGATACTTACGATTTCAAAGAAAAAGTTGAATTATTGAAATTGAGGGATAGTTTGCTACTCTCCGCAAATTTGAATCTCGCCTTGTGTTTCTTAAAGACTAATCAGGCATTTGAAGCTAAGGAAGCATGCAACAAAGTCCTTGAACTGGATCCAAAGAGTGAAAAAGCATTGTTTAGAAGAGGACAGGCATATTTGGAGTTGGCTTCACCAGAACTAGCAATCAAAGATTTCGAGCAAGTAGTTGTCATTGAACCAAAGAATACAGCAGCAGCCAAACAAGTTATTGTTTGCAATAATTTGATTAAAAAGGAATTGGTCAAAGAGAAGAAGCTCTATGCAAATATGTTTGAAAAGTTTGCAAAGGAGGATCAACAGGTTGGTAGATAAATTAATTATGGAAATTCTATCGTATTTTGGACTTATGTAAAAATTTTTATACTCAAATGAAGATTTTGATCACGGTAAACAGGAAACCGCGATAACGCGGTAAATACTATGGTGGTAAGATAAAGTTTGGTTTATCACATCCTGTTGATCCTTGAATGAAAATCCAAGTTTGTAACCAAAAGTTTTTATCAATTTTTTTCAAGTCTTTCAGTGGTATATATGGTTTTGAGATAAGCATGCCAGGAATCAAAAATCCTACTAGTAGAAACATTGTTAAAGTGATGCATGATAAACATTGTTTTTTGACATCCTGTTAATCTCTGTGTGAAAATCTGATTTTGACTTTATATTTCTTTCTATCAGGATATTAAATTCTACACATTTGATGTGAAGTATTGTCTATAATTATACATGAAACATTTATAATAAATGAATATATTTATGTGAATATAATTTGTCTCAAATTAATTCATATTTTGTATGCTTTTTAATCTGCAAAATATGTAACATATTTGATTCAAATAAATTGATAAACTTCAACCAGTTAATAAATTCTTAGTAAATATTGCACTCAATACTCAAGGATTGGAAACAAATTTAAATAAAAGAATTTAATGTTTAATTTAATTATGATTGTCATTTTTAAAAACTCTGAAAATATTTTTTTTATTTACTTAATTAAATACTTTTGTTGCTTATTTTATTTAATAAATATTCAACAATTGAAAGTTCTTGAGAAATGTTAAGATGTAGCTTTTCAGTAGTCCATTTAAATTTTACCATAAAATATTAGTAAATGTCGCAGAAACTGGAGGAGGAGCTGAGCAAATTACCGGACGTGATGCACGGCACGCTTGGTGAATGGGGACAAGAGGAGCGTCCTGGAGGACGAGATGCGACAGCCTTTGAGAAGGAGAATCCCAACATTCTGATGCTGAACGCAAATGGTACTGGTGAATTCAAGAACATGTGAACGTACGGATCACGAAGATATAAATCCTCTAACTGTCTTCAAAAGAGCCTGCAGTCAGGATGTTTTCATAAATTTGTTCATAATATTATGAGACTGAATGCATATTTATAATTCGTCATGATTATTAATTAAGGTTCATGTTTACATGTAAATTTTTTATTATACAAAAATTTCAAATGTTTAGTATATCACTTGCTGAAGTTTTTATGTATTAGTTTCTAAAAATATTTCATTTAGTAAAACACTTGTGCAGTAAGTAAAATGTTTAATTTTACAAAATTTGACTGTAGGCTTTGTTAAAAATAGTGATAATTATTGCATTGTGTCATTAATCTTTTTTTTATCCATCATAGTGTTAAAATTTGTAGATTTAAGAGTAGATTAAAATTAAACCCGTGAAAGTACCTTTAAACATTTGTACTAGACAAAGAAAATTTGTATTGAAAAATATCAGCATGTACGGATAGAAGCACTAGTTAGAAGTCAGAATTTTCTACAAGAAATCTTATAGTTTCCTGTTGATGTTGGAGTTACTAGTCAATTTTTACACTTTTCTACGTATATTCCGTGTTCTTGTAAAACATTCATTTCATTTGCGTAAGCATAAATCATGTTTATAGCCCAAGAACTACTAAAAGTGGTTTCGACGTTATATTTCTAAAATGTTTCAGTGTTCTACAAAATGAAATAAATATGATGCATTTAGGTATATGAAAGTCACTGACTCAGCATTGTAAGAGGATAGCTCATGGCATATTTACAGTACATAATTCACAACATTTAATTGATTATATCAATGTCGATTCATTTGATTTTCATTCCGTTAGTTATTGTGTGTTTATCGTCTGATTCAATCTTGTAGCATTTGTAAACATTTTGGTAATACATTTCTATTAAAAGAAAATCCGTGAAAAAATTGTTATTTTATTTTTCCCATATTTCTAAAAATATATTTCATTCTCTATTGTTTAATGTAATATCTGTGCTCTTTCAAAAATGGTTATAAGTTTTGCATCATTGTGCCCAATATGAAAATCTCCTTATTCAATATTTAATGAAAATTAGTTACCAATAAGTAAAATGTAAATGAATATATTTGTATTATAACATTTATATAATATATTATATATAACATTTAGTCATTTACTTATCATAAAAGAAAGACATTTGCCGCTTTGTCATTTGTTGATTTTTAAAAAAAGTTTGTTAACATTTTAATTTTTAATTTTGTAAGGTTGGTAACGAATTTAAATGGAAAAACAAAGATGGCTTCTTGACGTTTTTATCACAACAAACACAACGTCGGTGGCGTCGCGTCTTTTTTTAACTTTCTACATTTTTTAAAACATTCTACTGATTGTAAATACAGTTTTTGTTTTTAATTATTTATTATAGACACTGAATAGTTAATTTATAAAACGTATTCATTCAATATTTCAAAAGTGCGCGAAAAATAATGTTACACTTGAATAGGTTAAAACTGCAGTTTATTATTTTTTGTAACAAGTGCCATAAAACATTGTGAATAATGAAAGTAATAAATAAAATGTTTTATTTGTACAAACCAAGATGAATTTATCAAATTAAAATATTAAAATGTATTTGACTATTTGTTCTACTATATTTTACACAGATATTATATTTTTAATAACTTCTATAAAATGATTGTATATCAATAGAAAGAAGTGCTTAGAAAAAGTTGAAATCTTTTCAAAATATTAAATAAATTTATTGATCTATGTTGCCGAATTAACATCATAAAAGATGAGTAATGACGATAGCAATTATAGTATCGCAGGACGATACCGTACTGTGAGAAAGCACTTAGATACCCTAGGATATAAGCAAGCATTTTCTCTGGATTCTCTTCCATTGATTGAGCTCCTGTTGGTTGATCTTTCTCAAACTAAAGAAAGCTTGAAGCATTTCCAGTCCATAGCTAAAGACAATCTTGAGGTTTGTTTTTCTTTATTTTCTTTTCATATAGCGAAATATTAGCTCTAATCAAAAGTAAATTCAAAACATTTCTAAATAACATGCATGACATTTTATTCTGCTCATATTATTGTACCTGTTCTTTTGTTTTACATTTTTTATTTTGTTTACTGACTTTGTAAAATAGACAGTTTCATACTTATGTTTATTATTCTTTATTTAATAACCATCATCAGGCGTGTAGTCAACTGCAGTTAGCAGTAGATCCATACAAGTGTGACAATGCAAGGTTGGTTCAAGAATGCAATAAGGTTCATCTGGAACTGATTGAGGTCAATGAGGCGCATCAAAAGCAAATCAATGACTATAAGAAACGCAATAGAAAATTAGAGAGTGAGCTAAGTGACCTGCAATTATCTTTTTCAAAAAATTTGCAAAGGATAAAGCAATTGGAGACTGAGTCTTCAAACAAATCGAAAAAGATTTTGGAGCTTCAAGGAAAATGTTGCAAGCCAATTGTCAACAATGTCAATCTTGGTGAGCACTTAATATAAAAACTATCCTTTTGAATTATACATTATTTTATACTAATAGTCTATAATTATGAAGTCTAATGAATTGTACATAATTTTTAGCAACCAAAAAACGTGCATGTTATCCTTTAAGAAGGCCAATGCTAGAAGCCGAATCTCTTCCCAGAACGAGTACTTCAACTACAAGCTTTAGTACAAAAACTGTTGAACCTTATGTAGTCGACTTTGTAAGCATGGCTGACCATAGGATCAGTTCCTTAAGTAACGAGGTAACAAAGTTAAAAGAGGAACTGTTCCTAAGCAATGAATACATTGAATCTCTAAAATCACAGGTACGATTAATCAATATTATGTTTTTTCTACAGGCATACAGAGATTGCAAGAATATCAAAGTATAGTTATGAATTTATTCTGAATTGGTTATTATTAATGTAGCAATAATCGTTTAACTGGATTTCTTTTCTAATTTTAAAAATATTAACAGGTTCATTCTAGCTAATGTATAACAAAAATTTAATAACTTTGAAATTAAATAAGATTGAATAAACTAAAAACAACATTTGTCATTTTTACATTTTTTTTTGCATTATAAATAATACAAATATCAAAAAGAAATCATTTTACTTACATATCAATACAAAACATGTTAGGGGTAACCAGGGCTTATTCATACACTAACACTTTTAATACTAAAAGCAAATGTGTTGAGAGAATAAATAAAAGGCCGAAATATTCGAGCAGTGAATTACGATAAAATATTTGATGATTACTTTTTCCAAAAGTGTAATTTTTTCATTATACGATAATCAGAAATTTAAAAGCATGAAAAGTTCTTTCCTTGGTTTCCCCTACATACGTAAATACATACCATCTAGCTCTGAACCTGTTAAATGACAAAAACTATTTTATAATAATAAATATACATAATAAGTTTTGTCGAAGTGCCCTTATTTTTGTACTATTAATAAGTCATAGCCAATGCATAAATAAGCTATTCACTCACCGCCAGTTTTCATTCATTAGCACCGAGTACATTCAATCACTAGGTTTTCAAAGTATATAATTACATTTGACTTATCTTCAAACAATTCTTGAAACAGCAATAACGCTGCAATGACCAAATTCCCCAATAATCCTCCGCTCGCTGATCTCTCCCAACGTCCAATTCCAGCTGAGCAACAAGGACAAGGAGATGTCTCGTCTGCGAAAGATGCTGGAGGGCGGCCGTCCCTGCACCTCCATCAACAAGGACCACTGCTGCCTGGTGTCCGACAAGGCCAACGGCTACCCGCGCAATTCGGAGGGCGACGATCCGCTGACGTGCCTGCAGCAGGCCAAGCAGAGTCTGGAGCAGCAGCTGAAGGAGGCGCTGAACAAGCAGCACGACGCCATGGCCCAGGCGATGAAGCTGGCCGAGAGGAACGAGGAGCTCGAGAACGAGCTGAAGGACGTCGACAGGATTGCGCTGAGGGTCGAGGCGGATTGCAATTCGACGGTGAAGGAGAACAACAGGAGGGTGTGCAGGCTTCAGGTGGGGCTTGAGGGTTTTTTTAGGGGAGGTTTTGTTAGTGTTTTAAGTGATGATTTATACTTTTGTAATTCGAATTAAGTTTTTGAAATCTCTGGATGGAATATGACGGTGTATGCCAAAATTACTTGCCGATGAATTCATCAAATACTTATCTGATTATTTATTTAGTTTTTATTTTTTATTTTTTTTTATTTAGTTTTATTTATTACAGAATTATTACAAAGTTAATATTTAGGTGATGCACATACAAAAATCTTATAAATTATATTATATTTAAACACAAGAAGTTTCTGAGATACCAGTCGCTTAAAGGAGGAAATATTAATATTTCTTTTTGATGAAATATTAATAAATATTTTTTTTTCAAGAAATATTAATATGATTTTTTCCTGCACATATTGAACTAATCAGTGTTCTTGAAACTAATAAACTGAAAAGGCTTTATTTTGGACAAGTTCTTTTTTTTTAAATTTTATTATACCGGTAGGATTGCCTTTTTGTTACCCTACCAGCTGAATTAATGAACTTAGTATTTATTTTTATTGACTTTTTTAAAAATATTTTAATATTTTTTTATAACTTTGCAAACAATGTGAATGTGTGTATGTCTGTAATAAATTTAAATCAGATACAACAAATTTTTCCAAAATAAAAGCCAAGTCTCTTTTATAACATTTAAACAAGTCTTCGGTTCACTTTCAAGAATTAGCTTATAATTAATTATTCAATAACGTAATCTATTGGTGAGTAATTTTTGCACTTTTGATAGGCGTCATGTTTCTCAATATCCAAAAAATTTTGTTTTATAAAGATTCTGTTTAATATGAACTATAAGAAATATATTATATACATTAAATATATTAAGAAAAGAAAATCACATAATATCCTATTAAAGCTTTTTTAATTCTATACAAATTGCAAGTTAATGTTTCCAATTTTCCATGCAGGAAAAGTTAGAAGACGTAATGACACAAGTACACGTACTTGAGAGCGAGCTGACAGTACAGCGCCGAGAAGCACAAGAGTTGAGAGCCGATTTGGAGGCTTGCCGGCTGGAAAAATGCAACGTTCAGAGGGCTTTGGAAACCACTCTCGAGGAAAAGAAGCGGATGACCGATAGAATCAACAATTTGACGATAATGGGTATGTCCATAATCAAGTCAAGATGAATCTCACATGCTTGAATTTTGTTCTTTTTGCACGAACGTTTTAGAATCGTCTTTTAACGGTGACGTAGATCGGCTTCGGAGTGAAATCGACGTGCAGAAAAGTAGAATTCGCGAATTAGAGGATCGGCTTCGGAATGAAAACAATGTACAAAAGAGTAAAACCCGCGAGGTAGAGGATCAGCTGCGAAAAGAAAATGATTTACAAAAGAATAAAATTCGCGAATTAGAGGATCGGCTGCGAAAAAAAAACGATTTGCAGAAGAGTAGCATTCGGGAATTAGAGCAGGCTAATCAAAATGTAGAAAAGAAATCTCAACCGAAACCAGTGGTGCAAAGAAACGTTAAAGCGAGTAATATTATTAAACCTAAAGAAAAGGAAGAAAAGACAGCAGCTAATGCAAGAAATAAGTTTATTAGGAAGCCGATTCCTGGTATATAATTTATATACAAAATATGAATCGGTCAAAATTTGAATAACACTTCGTTGTATATTTAAAATTATTAACTAATCAAAATTTTATTTGCGTGTTTGATAAAGTGTCTATTTCTCATTTATTTAATTAGCATCAAAAAGTTCAGACAAACAGACCAATCATCAGGAGAAGAGGAGTGAATCGAAAACGCGTAGCAGTCCGAAGGAATGTTCGTGTCGGAAGGAAGTTACTGACGAAGAATCTCAGTGCAATACGGATAGACTACTTCACGAGAAAAATGTGATAATCGAATCGGTAAGTCAATCTTTAACTATTCCTCTAAAATTTAAATCACAGAGAAAAATATATTTTTTCTTTTCATCAGCTGCAAAATACCATAGACAGGATAGAACACGAACGTGATCATTATAGATGCGAGTACATGAGTTTTAAGGACCAGCTAAAGAAAGATACCGAAAAGGATAATGTACGATATTCAAATTTGCATCATAACTTATATTATGTGAACTATTTAATATGAATTCGAAAATTTATATTTAATAGGAAGGCATGTGGTCGCAAATTTGTGAATTGCGCGCACAAATGAGCGAGAAGGAGCACAGCATATCAAAGCTTTTACGGGAAAAGAAGGAGTTATGCCAGGAAAAGTTCAATCTAGAAAACAAATTGCACAGTTATCAGATGCAACAGGCTAGGTCTAATTCGCCTTGCGATTTTTGCCGTTGTCGGACGTCGACGGTGAGCGAAAGAAAAAGCGTCAGTACCACCAACAAAGTAAGATAAATATATTATTCATAACAAAAAGAGATGAAAATATATTTTTTTTTATAATATATAATTACGTTAATTATGTTTTATTTATAGATAGAACGTTTGGAACGAGAAAGAGACACCGCAAGAGCCGACGTTGCAAGACTGATCGAAGAAAGGGACTCGCTTCATGAAAGACTTAAGGTGATATTCAGAGACATTGCTTGAAGACTCAATAACTAACACTTTCCTTTGTAAATCTGTTGATAAATCGAGTATACTAATACATCCTTTTTGATTCAAAATCGTTTTTCTAATTTTGTAGTCTATGATTAGTATTGTGCGGAGTAGCGCGTGATTTATTACAACTTTTTAATTAATGATTTTCATCTTTATGCGTTGTGCCTTGAGTATCTTTCATACGTAGATAAATCACACGTACACTCGTGGTTTGAAACGATTTATAAATGTCGTCATTAATCAATAAGTAATTTATTTCTACTAGATTGAAATTGAACAATAGAAGTATCTTTCATCCCTTTAACTTTAGATTGGCACGTACAATTAGAACTAACTTATTTAACATTTTTATGCTCCATATTCTAAAAGCAACATTCGATTTTTTATAACAATACTAGTTTATACACCTTTAAGGTAGTTGGTAGCCTGATATCGGTTTCAAAAGTTGAATTTATTACGATTCATTATAAGATATAGAGTTACTTGTAAATTAATTTTTTATCCTTCAGCCAAAAAAGCCAATTTGGATTGTTTCTTTATCACGTCAAAATAACTATTCATTTAAAAGCGCTATCTTTCATAGCGTATCTTCTTTCTTATTTTCAATATCAATTTAGCCATTCAGCAAGGTACCTAAGTAAATTCTAAATCGACGTTCCTTACGAAGTCTAGCACATTTCAGATTTCTCAAAAACACCTAGTTCTTTTAGAGGCCTCTTATTAACACTTTCTTTGATCCTCTAAGAATATTATAGTCTTTGTCTAAAATTTTAAAAATTGCTAATTTATGCAAGAGAACTGACAAAAACTAGTATTTGCTTAAGAAATCTTAAATGTGCTAGTCTTGTTAAGGGAGGTCGAAATGCTCATACTCGATCCAGGCTAAAGAAAGATCTCAGCTGGCAATTCGCGATACAAATATTAGATAGCTGATACACGCCAACGTTCAATTCAAAACTTACTCCTCAAAACATTCGCAATACAATTTGTTCAGGCACCAACTACCCCCCTTTTCTCTCTTTCTCAATCTCTCTCCGTCTATCTGGTATCTTCTCCTTTGGTCACTATATATCCGCATGCGTCTCTCTCTCTTTCTCTCTGTCTCCCTGGGCAAAAAACGAACGAAACGTACGCCCTTCGCGCACGTGCAATGCGTGCACGTAGCTGGCGACGGAGGCTCACAAGTCCGAGCAGCGTCGGCTGCGGGAGAGCCTCGCCGAGTCGGAGTCGCGTCTGGTTAGAGTTGAGCGCGAACGCAGAGAACTTTACGTTGCGCAGGAGACGAGGCGCGCGGCGGTCGACGGCCTGGACGAGCAGCTGACCGACCTCAAGGACGAGCTGCGCAGGACCAAGCAGGAGCTCAGCGAGCAGAGGACGCAGTACTTTCAGCTGAGGTACGGATGCATTTTGAAGTTTCGGGGGGGGGGGGGGTGTTTTTGTTGTTGTTGTTGAGTTGTGGTGGTTTATACTTATGGAAGGGATTGTGAAGACTGAATTACGATAGCGGTGGTCGCGTTTATGGATGTCTATTTGGATGGTATTGGAAATATTCGAAATGGGAAGCAAGGATGTTGGGAGAGTAATTCTGTGGCTTCTTGGAATAACCACTTAAGTCCATTTTTCGTGTTTTCGAGATATTGAGGTTTTAATTTTAAAATTACCATTTAAGCCTATGCAGAGGAAAAGCATCACTTATGAAAAAGAGAAAGTTTTAGATGAACTTTTGCAACTTTTGACTTTTTATCTGAAAGTACACCATACGTAGATACCAAAATCACTAAAAACTCAATTATCAAAAAAATGGACTTAAGTGATTATTCCGGGAAGCCACAGAATTTTGAATTTTGCGGCTCTTTTGTATCTTTTGATTCGCGAATGTAAAACTTGTGCAAGGGAACGATATTTTTGGAGAAGTGATTGGATTAGATTGGCGAAAAGATAGTGATGGTACATACAAAGACTGGCACGTTTCAGATTACTCGAAAAGTACTAGTTATTCTTAGAGGCTATTTACAAAAATTAGTCCTTTTTAGATTCTCCGATAAAGTCTAACGAATTTCGTTTAATAAAACTCGAAGTAAATTAATGAGGAATATGTAATTTATGAGGACTTTACACCACTTTTTCTATCATTATGCTCTTGGAACTTTGACAAACAATTTTGAATTGCACATTCCCACATAGAACTGGAAATTATATGTTTTCTATGCAAAAAAACTTATAAAACATATCTTTTTGTCGATTTTGAACATGAAATTAACTTTTATTGGTTTTGATAATTTAAATTTAGGCACGTTTTAATATTCTTTGTTGAAGAACGTCATAAAAAAATTGATTTTTAAAAAATTTAAGACGGTTTAGTGTTTTTAAGATTCTTTAAAAGTTTTAGATTAATACGTTAAAAACTGTCTCCGCAAACGCGTGTCCCGCCGTGAATGTTACAAATTCGATCTTAGTCATATAGAGTATTGTGAGCTGACTAAAAGAAATATTCGCTCTAATTAAATATTCAAATACTCTGAAAATGTAGTTATGTATTGCCTAACATATTAAAGAGCCTTCAAAGGAAAAATTTTATTAAGAATCTAAACATTTATATTCATTTTTAAGATTGAACACAGACTGGGTACCTTGAACAATTTCAAATGTTACTTAAATAAAAAAAGAAATAGATATCTGAAAAGGTAATTTTCTTCAATAAAGTGTCTCTCTTCTTCGTAATAACTCTGATCTCTACATTAAATATACATCTCGAAAGTTCTAGCAAGATACATTAACTACCGCCAAATCACCCACATATAACATAAAGCGCCATATAATAACCGATCGATATCACCGATGTACCTATTCATTGTCTTTCGCAGAGCGCTGCAAGATCAAACGGATCAGGCGCTGGGCGACGTGCAGGGTCAGCTGGCGCAAAACGAGAACGAGCTGTCCGGCGCCTTGGACAGAAATAAGAATCTGGAGCGGCAACAATTGCAGCTCGACAATCAAATCAAGGAGCTCAGGCAAGAGATCGGCACCCATCGCTCGCGCATGGCCCAGATGGACCGCGAAAAGGATCAGTTGCTGGCAAGTCATCGCGCCGATAGCTTCCATAGTCTTTATCTTTCTTCTTTTTTGTAGAACTGCAGGTAGAAGCTTTGGGGACGTGGAGTGTCGGATAAATCGGTTGTTCTGTTTTTTTATTGTTGCGTTTTCGTTGGAGGATCGATTGATCGATATCACGTGCATCGGTATCCTTGACTGTTAATTTTTTTTGTTTTGATTGGTTTAATTCTTTTAGTTAGATTTATTAACGTGGAGTTTATATCTTCTTTTGACAATCAGCATACAAAATAAGGATTTTGTCTTGTTTTTAAACGATTGTTTACAATTAATTAAACGTTATGTATAGAAACACATATTTGAAAACTAAAGTCAACACGCGGACAAAATATTCCTCGCATCACTATAGTGTAAGTGTTGTCCACAAACATTATTTTTACGTTTTGATGCCGAGACAGAATTTTTTATTCTTAATTTTATTTTGTAAAATAAAAAGTTTTTTATTTATAAATAAAAATAAGCTATCAAATTATCGAAAAATCAATATTTTTATGCATAAACTTAAATCACAACTAATTTTTTCAAAGTATTAAAGTAAATGTATCCTAAACGTTTGAATATGTTATACAAAGGATTCTGACGTATGGAACATTTTAAAGTTTTGAAATATAAATTTTGAGAATTGGAAAATTATTTGAAAACCTATTATTTTTCGTTAGTATAAAATTGGGTTTTATGACAAAAGAGGATAAAAAATAAGTTTTAAATAGTTATGTTTCTTTATGTTCTTTAATATATATCGCACCCCCCGAAAAATACTGACAACTCAACATTTTTTCAACTCGATTTTTGTATACATAATATTTAATACTAAAAAAATGCTTTTGATAAGTTTCGTAAATTGCTTTAAAAACGTTAGGAAACTGGAAATCAATAAAGATTATGTAAAAAAAATATATTTTAGAGAAATAAAATTTTGAGTCTTATAAGGAGAGTGTCAGACCTTCGGGAAATGAATTTGGCTGAAACTTCGAAAATAGCTTTCTGTTACCTCAAAATGAAACCTTACACCCGTAGTTTGATATAATAGGTCCTAGAACCTGAGTTACAGGTAAAAACGTTAGCATTACCCATATGCCCAATATTAATAATCTTGTATATATAGATATACTAACAATGTTTATAAAATATGCTGTATATATTATATAAACACCCATTAGATAATACTACGGGTACTAGGCTACCTCTTTTGGTACCGGAAAACGATCCCTGAAGTTTTAGTGAAATCCATTTCTCGGAGATCTGACACTCACCTTGTTAGTCTTGTTATGGTAATGCGATATATAAAAACTTGATTTTTACATTAAAAAAGCATAACAATTATTTTTTCATAATTATGATAATTGTACCCTAAAATGTTAAATAAAGAACTGAATAATTTAACATATTTTCTTATTTAGAAAAAAATTATCATAATCGTAGCATGTTACATTATTAATTTGCAGCAAAAATATTGTTAACATTATGTTAACTAATTTTATTATTTATATTTAGATGGATTTGGATGAAAAAACGGAGAAAATAGCTGCGTTGGAAAGGGAGATAGTCTTCAAGGAGCAGCAGGCGAGCAACATGGAACAGCAAATTCGGGAGCTGACTCGCACTAAAGAGTAAGTTTCTTTTTTTTTTTTTTAAATTACAATAAATTCTTTTTATTATAATTTTAAACAGTCGGTACATTTTTACATTGGAGTTTTCTTTTCGGAAGCAGTCTTCGTTAAATAGTAAAAGAAAATCAATGATACAGCTAAACGTATTTACAATTTGCTTCAAGTGGAACAATAAATTAATAGAGGCCTACATTACTAATGCGACTAAAAGACGCGATACTAGGCAACACATTATTGAGTACTTTGGAGTTCTGAGATTTATTATCGTGTTATTTCGTCGTCTGTCATAAATCATGCAGTGACATGATTTATCTTCTAACATTTATCTTTTTATAATTTCTTACAGTTGATGAAAAAAGTTTTTAAAGGTTTTAATGTTTTGATACAATTTTTTGATTTTTTAAATGATATATTGTAAATATATAGTGATGCCCAGAACTTAATTAACACGTGTACATGGATATTCGCCCTTAAATACTACAGAGTTATGTACATGAACTTACAGAAGTCTTCAAAGCAAATAATCAAATACCAATCAACGTTCAATATTTTATAATATTCTTACTCATACCGTTGAACAGAAAAATTTGATTAATATTGCTTTTAAATCATATTAAGGTTGTACTGGTTATAACCAGTGCGTACAATCAGCGCCAATATATGTTTTCCATTTTTTGTTTAGCAGATCTGAAAAAATTATAAATTGATATAAAACTGAGAGTTTAACTGTTTTTCTAAAGCGTTGGAATTGCAGTAAATTAAGGTTTTCCGCGTAAATTTATGCATTAGTAAAACGTCTGCAATTTTACTTCCATTTATATTCGGCCTATATAATTCTGATTACAATTCTTCGTAGTTCAACTAAACAAAAAATAAAGAAATTACTTTGCATAAATAATTATTGCAGTTTTCGAGTGAAGAACTAACTTTTGACGTGCACAGCCAATACAACCTTAAATCTTATTCATACACCTAAAAATACATGGTCGAATCAGTATATAAAATCCCGGTGCGAGTCTCCAGTACGGGTATACGCAACTTTCCCCGCGATATATGGCTCTGCCGGTAAAGTGTAGCACTCCCAAACCTATCCACACACTTCCTCACAAAAACATAAAAAAACACTCCGCTTCATTCACACACACTGCACCGCAAATAGGTGTCCATTGTCCACTAAATCACAGTCCCTCTCATCTCTTGTTTCTTCATTATGTGCAACCTGGTTTCATTTTAACCCTTTCAATTTCGAATTATTTTTAGTGTAAATAAATACAGATTTTTTCAATGTATATACAATCACGGTCATCGCGTATGAAATAAATGAAAGCTCACAGATGTAAAAATTGCAAATATATTTAGATTTTCATTCGTTTTAGCCACAAAAATTGCTTTTTGGCTTTCTGTTTGGCAGATAATTTATAACAAATTTAGGCTTGAATTCATGATCGTGACTCATACTCAAATGTAACTAAATATGCATCTGACGACCTTCATAGTGATTTTATTTATTATATTCACACTCAAATTTAGCAGCCGATCGACATTGTTTGATATCTTGTGATCAGTATAACGAAATTTGATTGGACAATATTCATCACTAACCATTACCTATCAATGAAGATGGTCTATTGAGTTTAAGTGTGAGTTTGATCGTGAGTATTCTTTTCATATTGATAGTGAAAGAGCTATCGAAAGTTCATGGTACAGCAAAACCTGTCTATGTTGGAAACCTACGATTCCACTGAATCACGATCAAATTAGTTAGACGTACTAACTTATACAGTACAGTGTACATATAACAATTACATCAATGTGCAGTGAAACCTGTATAATGTTGACCACTTTTGATTCCATTGAATACGACTAATTCAACCAACTTAATATTATAATTATGTCGGTTTCAAGAAAATATGATTAACTTAGACATGTTACCGAGTTACAGAGGTGGTTAACTTGACAGATTCTCCTGTGATTCTAAAGATTCTATAAAACTAAGGTCAATTTAGACAAGTTTCCAAGTTACAGAGATGATTAACTCGACAAGTTCTACTGTGTTTCTAAATGAATCTTTAAAACTATGGTCAACCTAGACAAGTTGTCAAATTCCAAAGGTGATCAAAATGTCAGGTTTCACCGTGATTCTAACATTTCCATTGAACCAAGATCAACTCAGACGTACTACCAAGTCACATCAACATCCAACTTGACAGACTTCGCCATGCACTTTAAAAAATCCCAAATTGCCTCAAAACGAAACCGAAAGGGTCAAAAGTGATATATACCCCACCTCAAAAGTTAATCGACTTGGCGTGTTCATTCAGAAACTTGGCCAATCCCACAGCCGGCGCCTGGCACTTTCCCGGCACAATCAAGCTATTGCTCTCCACCTCGCTGGTCCTCTTGTACCCGGGCTTGCACTCGCACCTCGCCTTGGGCAAGGGTGGCCTCTCCCTCCAGATCTTCTCCTCTCCCTTGCCCGTCCTCTGCGCCACCAGCCACTCGCCCTCCGCGCAGGGTCCCTGACTGTACAACCCGTAACACCTACCCTCCATCAGCACCGCGCCCGGTGTCTCCTCGCACCTCTCCGTCGCGTTCACCGCACTCCCGCTCTCGGCGCACTTGCCGGCCGTCTTCAGGGCACTCGTGCAGCCGCACACCCCGTTGTAGCTGATGCCGTCGACGGAGGGCCTGGCGCTGTAGTCGTACAGGACGATCTGGCCGTTGGGACAGGGTCCGCTGGCGCCGATCTTGTAACAGGTGCGCTCACGGGGGAAGTACAGCCGGCCGCGCTTGCAGGGGACGGGGACGCAGTGGGTCGAGTTGACGAGCATGTCGCCCGGGGAACAGGGACCCTGGGTGTGCACGCGGTAGCACAGGCCGTTCTTGTACAGGACGTAGTCGGGCTTGCAGGTGCAACTGGCGTGGCTGGCGTTAGCGGGGGACGCCGGGACGACGAAGTGGTGGCCCGGGGCGCAGGGTCCGATGCCGCCTGGAAGCAGATTCGAGATTCAGGGAGGAGTTGGGATGGTAGATTAGGAGAGTACGAGGGTGATTCGGATTGCAAGGATTGTACAGCGACGTGGATTACGGAGACTGGCACGTTTCGGATTTTTCAAAAATATATAGTTCTTTTTGGAGGTCTCTTGTCAAAGAAATAGCATTGTTTAGATTTTTTAATTAATATTAATGCTTTCTTAGTTCCTCTGAGAAAATTATATAGTCTTTGACTAAAATTCTGAAAGTTGCTCATTTTTGTAGGAGATTCCTGACAAGAACTCGTATTTTGCGGGAAATCTGAAACGGGCTAGTCTTCGTAAAGGACGCCGACATGGTCTTAACAATTTTAACGAAACTCATAATTAAAGTTACAAAATTGTTAAAATCGGAAAAAACTTAGTATTTGCATTAAAGGAAGATTTATTAGTTTCAATAATTTCGTTTGTATTGTCTGTTGACAAAAAATCAAATGAGTTCTGTGTTTCGTTCCGACATTCCTAGTATGTCGCTTGAAAATGAACCTTTTTGTAAAATAATGATCATTTTTATACATAATAAAAATCGTTATTAAATAAAGTAAATAATCTTACATTTTAGTAAATATACCTATTAGTACCGTTTTTACGTTCTACTGAGTCTAAGATAACACAAAAAACAAATAAATCTAAATCTGTCCGAAGGTTTTAAGTAATATCAGGATTTCATAGAAATTAAAGATATAAAATGTATGGTAATCTGGCACTATCGCTGTGCTTCAATTAGAATGAATTTTGCTGTAGAATCTTCACATAATTACTATCTTTTATTGTATATAACTTTAGAAGTAACAAACCTTCCTTAAAAGTGTGTACCCTAAGACTTACAAAATATTATAATGCAAACATTTTTCTATCACATCTCCAAAAAAAATTTTGAGTGGACTCGATCCATAGTTACTCGATATGGATGCTATTCCATAAAAATTCAATATTGATTCCCTGCTAGATATCTTTTTTTTAATCTAAATATTATTTAATATTATTTATAAAGAAGCTATCTAGCACGTTCTCAATTTAAAGTTTTGTTTGAAAAATCACCTACATCAAGCGGCCATATTTCAAAAGTCCACTATATAACCTCTCTGAAAGCGCGTCGATCTAGAAAACGTATGAAACCTTACACCGTACACCTGATTTCACTCTTATTCTACGTGTCCATCCCCACCCGTTTGCGAACCAAAAAAAAATCACCCATTCCCCCAAAACCACTGCAACGTCTCCAAGCACTCACCCAGTTGATAGCACATATTGGTCGGCGCGTGGTACTGCGGCAGCTCCCCGTGGCAGCCGCACTTCCCGCCGGGCAGGAACAAGTCCCCGGGCTCCTGGCAGGGTCCTCTCGTGTAGTGCTCGTAGCAGCCCCCGGCATCGGCGTATGGCGAGTAGTACCTGGCGAGCTCGCCCTCTCTCGAGCACGAGCACAGGGCCAGGCCGTCCTTGTCGAGGACGAGGAGCTCGCCCTTGGGACAGGGGCCGCGCGAGTGGCGCCGGTAGCACTTGGAGTCGCGGGGCCAGAAGACGTCGTTGGCGCCGAGACAGGGCTCGGGCTCGCGACAGACGCCCCAGCGCTTCTTCGAGCTGAGGGGGAAGGTTGAGAGGTGAATGGTGGTTATCATGCGCAGTGGTGATTGTTGTTGGTTGGAAGGTGTGGGTATAGGATGGGGTGGGGATGGTAAGATGGGGCTATAGTGGTAGGTTTGTTGGGGAGGATCGTTTGGATGCTGGATTTTTGTAGTTTAGAGGGATTGTTAAGTAGGAGTTGTTTACGATGAAACACTGGATTTGGATGATTTGAAGATGAGTGATTGTGGTTATTTTGAACAGATACGCTTGGGAATGGACTGGTCAGAAGATGAGGAATAATAGGATGAATCAGTTTTGATTACGTTGCATTAATTAACAATCATTTCAACATTCGTTGCATATAGAATAGTAATTTAAGTAATTTAAATAGACTAATTAATTAATTGTATACTAAATTATTAAAAACAATTATTAAAAAGACAGGTCTGGGTTAAACCCAAAAACATTTTTTTTTACGAATTCAAAATACATTTTATGTTTAAAAGCAATCATTCTGAAAATTTGTATGCTCTCAGTACTTAATAATATCTTAAGTTGTACCGTTGTAAAACCTCAAAATCTTGATCCTACACGTCACAATAAATCACTATTTTCAATACCATATTTATTAAAGGAACTTTGTTCCTCACGCGATTATAGGTGACAAGTTCAACGAATTTCTTTTTCGTCGGTTATTCGACTCCTTTTGACATATATTAAAAAAGAGCAGAGCACTATTTCGTTAAATTTTTTTTTCTATTTCAAAGATATAATAGATTTTAAAAAAAAAATATTTTAATATTTTTTAAAAAATTGTTTGGATCTCCGAAATAAAATAATAAAAAAAATTTAACGTAAAAGTGGTCCGCTCATTTGGAATACATGAAAAAAGAAGTCGAAGAACATTTGAAAAAAAAAAATTTTGTGCATCATGTCACCTAGAATCGTGTGAGGAACCAAGTTCCTTTAATAAATATGGTATTGAAAATAGTGATTTATTGTGACGTGTAGGATCAAGATTTTGAAGTTTTACAACGTTACAATTTATTGTATTTTGATAGCATGCAAATTTTCAGAATGATTGCTTTTAAACATAAAAAGTTTTCTGTTCTCGCAAAAAGAAAGTCTTTTTTGGGCTTAACCCAGGCCTGCCCCCTTAAATTAATTAACATATTATATGATATAATATGTTAAATATTTTTATGACCATGAAGGTTTGCAAAGTTTTTAAAATATACTTATTCCACTATACTTCTGAACAGTCAAAATACTAGCATTGTTTTTATCACATATGTTTTTATTAGCAAAAGAATATAATTTGCTAGCGTTATAAAATGTCAAATAAGAATCATCAGAAACTGCCGAGGAAAACCGCTTCGTTTTTACCAGAGCTCGAGATGATTGTAGATTATTCATATTCGTGTATTATATGTATTATACTAGCTAGTATAGTATATTACAATTCATGCTTACTTTAATTTTAATTTTACTTAAAATATTAATTTGTCTTTTCTTGAGCCACTACATTAAAATGAATTTCTATTAGCTCAGCAAAGTACTGAGGATAAGCTAGTCCGTTCATGTAAGTAGATTAAATCACCATTTATTTGAATTGAAACCGACTGGCTCTTGACAAGCTCATCGTAATTCATTGTAATGTAGAGGATTAAGACACCCAGCTGGGCCAAGACACACAGCATTACGGCGCCAAAAGAAATGTTGTGTCTTACCAAACCTAGACATTATCTACTAACAGATTATGAATACAAAATTTTCTCAGTTTGCAATATGAATACACCGAATTCAACATTTGTGTGCTTATCTCGAATTTAAGAATTTAGGAACAATTATTAGAACTGGAGTAATAAGAAATTGATTTTAAATATTCTTTACACAGAAAGAGTATTATTTGCTAAAATTCACCATGAAAATCACAATAAATGTGAGACATTCTAGCTTCACGGTAAAACAAATCCACGTTAATTACTGCGAATAGCATGCTAATTTTCGTCAAAAAATTATCTCCGACGATACAAATCAAATCATATAGTTCACCATTCCCTATTTCCACACACCCTATCCATGTACTCTCCTTACACACAAATCTGCATATTTTCAATATAAAAATAACCCTCATACAAACATGCAACAAACTCAAGCATACATTGAACAACACATTCCCACCGCACTCCCAGTACAATAAATTCCCCCGAACGACCACCGCACTCCAACGTGCACGTCATACGCTTCGCATACGTACCTCGGTTTACCGATCGCCTCGGGCACCGGCGCGAAGTACTGGCCCCTCGGGCAGGAAGCCCTCGTGAATATGGGATGACACAGGGCGTCCCTCGGCGACTGGGCAGTGCCGGGTGGACACCGGCACTCGGCCGACGTCTCGCTGCCCACCGCTGACGGACTCAGCTCCATCGTCTCCGGACATGGCGCGCCGATCTGTCGGGTGTGCGTGTTATAAGAGTGTTGATTAATTACTGGAATGTTTGTACGATGTTGATACGAACGTTCGTTTCTTAAAAATGATTTGAACGTCTATCTTTGATCAAATTTAGATGATTGCTGATAACAGCAAATTGTAGATGAGGTTTTTAGAGTGTCTCATACACTCTTTAAGGGGACGCCGGATATCTCTGTCCTTGTCTAATTGAGTTTTCATTCATAATTTTAAGAGAAATCATATTTTTCTTTAAATAATAGTTGTCCCCGCTTCGTTTTATAGTAATCTACATATATGTCCAAGCTGGGTTCATATGATTGTTTTGTTTTCGAGAAAACTTTGACACACTAAAAGGGCCAACTACGTGGAGATTAACCTTTACATACTAAGTTTGTCAAAGTTTTCTCGAAAACAAAACAATCATATGAAACCAGCTTGGACATATAATTAGGTTACTGTAAAACAAATTGGGGACAGCTATTATTTTGTCATTAAACAATTAACTTTGTAAATAAATAACGAAATACGTGTGTAGGATAGTAGGAATCTACTGTCGGTATCCGACGTCTCCTTAAGGGGGTGTCAAAGTCAATTTTTATCCTTCCTACCTTACCGACCCGAGAATTATAAAATATTGGATTTAATTAAAAGAATAAGTATAATTATGAAAAACTAAGAGGTTATTGCCCTCCGTATAATTATCTATCACTGTGCGAAGTTTCAAACAAAAACTTCAAAACCTCTACGAATGACTTTCGAACGAAATTTGAAGGTTCCAGTCTAGACTAATAGACTAATATAAATTTCGCTCGAATGGCATTCGTAGAGGTTTTGAAGTTTTTGTTTGAAACTTCGCACAGTGGTAGATAATTGTATTATGGAGGGCAATGATGCCTTGGTTTTTCATAATTTAGTTTATTTATTAATTGTAATCAATTGTTAAAGAATTTGAAGTTAGGAATTTCGGCGGGAAATTTGAATGGTTTGACCTTAATTAACAGTGTAATTCAATGCTGGCAAGGGTATTTGCCCGCAGAGTAGTTGTTTCTGTTGTTCTGATACATATAGTACATTTTTTGTTAAACAGTATATGGGACACTCTAAAAAGCTCGTCTACAATTTGCTGTTAGAAGCAATCATCTAAGTATTGACTCAATTGAGCTGTATTGATAATTGTAGAGGAGAAAAATATAGCGATGGGTGGTGAGAGAAATGGCGATGAACACTTTGTTTGGATGTTGTTTGGGTGTTAAGCGTGGAATTTGGTAGGTTGTTGTAGTTTTAAATTTGTAATGTGGTGTTGGTGTGTTATGCGAATGTATTTAGTTCTTATATTTGTTATTCTTAGACGAGTTGATGGCGACTGTTGAGATTATTAGGCTGTAATAATTATGAGAGAGAAATTCAGTAGGATGTACGAGGCTTTTAATATGTAAAGCAGAATGCAAAATCGATTTTCTCGATTTATTTTAAAGTAAATTTAACTTCATATAATTGTCGTCATTAACTTTTAGTTCTTGACTTTTCAGATTTAATGCTCAGAAAATAGTAAATAGTTTTAGTAACATTGATACTACATGTATGTACTTTTCGCGGTGGAAAACATTGTGAATAAATATTATCGCAAAAATCATAGCAAACGCGAAACTTATAGGAAAATTACCCTAATTCACTGCAAAATGTATCTTACTTTATAGTGAAAATTATGATAAATGACCATAAAGTCAGGATGTTCTATGTTTACAATAATTTACAAGATTTTTATTAGAAAATTCTGTATGTGTACTAATGGAAAAATCAATAGGCCACTCAACCGTGTATATCGATTTGTCGTTTTCTATGCGCAAAAAAAGAAAGACTTTCTTCGCGAACTCTCGCTCTCGGTATTTCGTAAACGGCGCTTAAAGTTTTACGAATAACTTAAATTTCGGCTGTGTGCCTGGAATGTTCAAAAGACTATTTAAAATTGTAATTTGACGTTTCCCTTTTGTGAACTCCAAATCGCAAATGACAGACTCCCATCACCACTGTGCATTATTGCGAAACTGTACACGGAAAAAGCAAAATAATATTCTATTCAAGCACTTACAAATATTGTTTTTGTCATCATTATTATATATCAAATGAGATAATTTTTTTTCTTTATTTTATTATTCAATTATTCAATTTTGGTTTTATATTATACATTTTTGAGTATATAATTAGATTTTATGTATAATTTCTTGCTTTAAATCTTGACATTCTAACAATAAATCTCAACTCGTCATTGAATTCGACATCAACCTTCGCAACTCAATTTATAATTATAACAAGATGAAATAAAAGTGTTCAAGAATACTTGCATATAGAAATATTCAGAAAAAAGAGTCCAGCATCTACCAATTAACCAATAATTATTTAGAAGTTCAATTGCAGACAAATTTCTTTTAGTAACAAAAATTGAAGTGTTTCCATCTAGAGACTAATAATGTCACTAGGATAAGGTTGTCTACTAAAATTTATCCTGTAAGTGGCGTATACATAAAATTGATAGAATACTAAACCGACACGTATATTTCTTTAGGTATATTTTGAATGTTTTAAAAATTAGCTATAGCTTGTTACGCATATTTAAGCTATGTTACTTTATTACAAGATCGAATGACACGATTACAAAAAGAAAACTACCTTTTGCCAGAATCACGAATTTTAACTATTGTTCTAATTATAGGACTGCTTCTGACCAGTTCTGCCTGATTCTAACAAACTCGTACAAAATGCGCCCAATCCCAACAAAATATTTCCTCCTCGATCAATTTTGTCAAAATGTCCCAGATCCTATCAGAATTGGTCAGAACTAGTCGTCAAACTGAAGCAACCCTCAGAATTCACATCTACAGTTACTCACAAACTTAAGCAAACATTCACCAAAGACTCAACCAAACACCCACCTGAAAGATCTTGTAGCACTTTCCGTCCGCCGGCCAGTACAGCAGCTGCCATCCGCGGGGCTGCGTGGCGCAGGGATTGCTCGTGGGATTGGCCCAGGGCGGCGGCACGATGGCCGCGCTCGCGATCGCGAGCAGGCTGGACGTCAGGAGCGCGAGTCGGACCGGCCGATGCCGCGTGTCTCTGAAAAACGAAGGAGAGAAAAATGTGATGGGTTATTTCACTAGTGGTGGAGAGCGGGGTTATTTGATTCTTTTGTAGATGTGTGGATGGATGGATTAGTAATGTAGGAGGACATGTGAAAACTGCTGAGCGAACTCT
The DNA here is from genome assembly GCA_949152435.1 of Gastracanthus pulcherrimus. Taxonomy (NCBI): domain Eukaryota; kingdom Metazoa; phylum Arthropoda; class Insecta; order Hymenoptera; family Pteromalidae; genus Gastracanthus; species Gastracanthus pulcherrimus. Next base: position 16,424,981 of record OX424575.1, read on the forward strand.
GGTATTTGGATGTTTGGTTTGAAACGTATTGGTTTGGAGAGGAGTGTCTTTTGTATTTGGTATGGGTTGAAGATATTGACGTTGGGGGGAAAGATTTTGATATGCACTCTGGAAGAATTGTCGGCTATTCGAGCGTAGTGAACGTACGTTTGACTGGAATTGAGGGAGATGTCGGTGCGTGTATGGTGTTTGAATTGACGATAGTTCCTTTCGAGTATGCATGAAGAAAATTCTGACGAGAGAGTTATGTTTAGTCCAACGACATGCCATTAAACAGTATTCAATAACAGAGTTTGACTGACAGATGTTGGATGTGATCCTGCATTGCCACCAGTGGTCCTACATTACCCCGGTTGGTGGTAATTGATTTAATGCAGTGCGTCTCATGATAAATGTAGCATCATATGGAATTTCGACATTTAAATATGCGTGTATTCTAGCTCGGTTTTAAAATCATATATAACTTTGGAAGAATAGAATCGTAGAATTATTTTTAATATAAGTAAATGTTAGTAACTATTTTTAAAAGCTTCTAGATAACTTTTTACATTAACTATTAAAAAAGTTACGGTGGACTAAGAAAAATTGTGAAATTTAGATGACAAATTTACATTGATTTAAGTAGGTTAATTTTAAAATTTTGTTTTAATCACCTATATCTTTTTTTTAAATTATAATATAGAATAGTATTTTACTGAAATTTTAAAGAGAATACAATTTACTTTCATATGCGTTTTTAAAAATTATCCTACGATTTTTTTCCCAAATTTACAGCATTTTAACTATGAGGTAAATATATACACATTTAAATGTAAAAATTCAGGAAGCGGTATAGTTACCAGACGCACTGTAGAAATATAAACATTTCAATTTTTCAGGAAATTAATGTATGACTAACGCGAATGTCAAGAAATTATTCTACTAAGAGTGGACAAAAACAACTTCATTTACAAGTAAAGTAAATTGTACGACAAAATGACGTAGTAATCAAGAATTTTGGGTTCTCATTGCTTTTATAATACGTATGCACCTCTGTATCTAATTAGTTTTCTTATACTGGTTAGAAACTGTGCGTTTTTGTAGAAAATTATTAATGTTAGGAAATGATTTAAAAATTATTTTATTTAGAAACTAAAATTGGGTCACTATTTTAGTGGAATTGTTGCAAAAAAAGATAGTTTTTATTCCCAAATTAAATTCGATTTTCACTAGGAAAATTAATTAAAATTTTTTATTTTGTATAATTGATATAAAATGCATTATCTTGAACAATGAGATATAAAAATGTGTCATGGTAACTTGACCTCTTCGAGGACAAGATTATTATAATTAGTAAATAAAGCTTTATTTTCTTTGTTAGTTCAGTATTACGTATTATGTATTTTCATTATTTCTACACATAAATTTAAGGTTTCAATTTCTATTTTAAACAAATCAACAAAATAATGCAAAATTACAAAATGCAAAAAAAAAAGTAAAATAAATTTAAAAAACAAAGTTAAGTTAATTGAAATTTAAAACACTAAAATTAAGTAGGCAACGGTCGTTAAAAAAGAACAATGCATATTCAAGATAAACGATGTGTCAACATATTCGTATTTCCAATATCTAATTGAGTACGCTTTTATTCGTGTACGCCCACTAAAACCAATTGGACATTATAGAAAAAGATCGAGAATAATAAACCTGTCACGACTTCTATATACATCTCGGTATTTCGCGATTTTAATTACTTGCTACTACAAATACCACTAAAATACAATTTCACAACAGTGCACACACAGCATCCATTCCAACAAAAACATAAAATTAACTTTTCAAAAACAAATTCGAGCTGTATATGGCATGCCGTCGAAACACCTGCGTCATAACACGAATTCCGCTCGAACACATAAATAGGGAAAAATCGAGAGCAGAGAAAAAGTTCAGCCGGCCCCGCTTGATGGAAATAAAATGACCATACTTTCACTGTTTCGCTATGGCAATGGCATTGTCCCTGAGAGTCAGCGCGCGATTACGACAAGCATACTGATCGGGGGGATATATACGCGTGTGTATATACTTATACCTATACATTGTGCGTCTCCGCTATATCGCGCGGCGTCGCGTGCTTCCTGCAATTTGCCCGTTGCACGATGTATAAGCGAGGCTTTAATTTTACAAGGAAATGCTGGTGTTTGCTCGACTGTGATGGTTGGTGTGGTTTGATGTATCAGAAGTTGCAGTGTTTGTTATTGGGGATTAAAGTGTCATGGCCGAGTAGCAAGCGAAGCAGTAACGACGGGGTTTTCTTCAAGAATATAAGCATGTACAACGGATGAATTTGGAAAGTCATTGTAGAGAAGAGTTCTGAATGTTTTACAGTTTCAGAATCTTTAAGGGAAATTAATTTGTGACATGTTTTGAATTGTTTGAAACGTGAGTGAAAGATAAATTTAATTTAAAAATAGGTACTAGCGTCAGTTCAATTGACTGTGTCACGTTTTATTTCTTCACTTTTATATATTAAACCATTGCAACCACTTTTTTAAGTACAATTGTTAGATATAATTATAGTTTTAAAATCCATTCGTTGTGTATGCTTATTTAGGAAGAAGAAATTGTCATGATACTTTAAATCTCAATATTTTACTATCATATTAGATAAAAAGGAATCGTGATAAAAATGATTTGTCAGAATATGCTAGTAAATTCTGACTTACATTCCAATATGACTACTAATTGTGACTAATTTTGACAATTTAAGATACACTCTGAAAAAAAATGTACTGTGATATAAGAATACTTATAGTTAAGAATTCTCGGACTTAACATTTTTGTACTCATCATAGTATTGTGTAGATGATGAGGAAATTTAATTGTAAAGAACGCATCCTCGACTGATAAGTCACTAGATTATGAAAAACGAACGAATACTTAAGTATTAAAAATTCTTGAAGTACCAAGTTCTGACCAAATTTAAAGGATGAAAAGCTTTTGTAAGAGTGCAACAGGATTTCTCAGAAACGTATATTACATTTATAAATCTTTACATTTATAAATCTTTGCATTTACAAATATTCATATACCATCATGTTACAACTAAAAAGCATCTTATGTATTTTCTTTTATATTCAGCAACATAATCATAAACTCAGAGCTCATAGCTGCATAGCAAAAAGAATTCGCATACAACGCATATCATTAAAATCTCGCAAATCTCACGAAATTCCAAAAACACAACTTTTCACATAAGACCCCCCAACCAAATCCACATCGTCATTCTCATCCTCGATAACCATGAATTATCCTCCAAACAGCACCTCGCAACCGTAACTCTTTTCCGAGCCACCCACACACCTATAACACACGGCAAAAAATCTACATACACACATCTCAAAGAGCGCAGAAATCCCCAGCATTGAGAAACCCCAGCGAGCCACCAACGACGAAAGTCGCGGAAGAAGCTAACAACTATAACATCATAATCGTCGCCAGCACGGGCCATTAACTCCTGAAATGTGTGACAGGCACGCGGCCGTGTGGAAACACCTCGGCGACGCGTTTATAAACGGATTTGGCGTGTACAATACACCGCGGCCAGCTGTAACAGCCTTCGCGGAGTCTCGCGTGTATAGGATGTGCGCGCACTTTCACTCTCGCGGAGAGGCTGCGAGTGAGCTTCGGACGAGGTCCTGTGCGCGACCAGGACTAAGACGACGCCTCGGTTAATGTTTCCTTTTTTTTTTTTTTCTTTTTTGGAGGTGGAGGTGGAGGTGGTTTTGAGTTATGGCGGACGTGTAGCTCGTCACGGGCATGAGATTGTTCTTTGTCGGTGGGTTGTGGTGCGTTGTGTGTGACGTGACTGCGGGATGCAACGGTTTTATGGGTGTGCTTTCGTTCTGCGGGAGGGGAGATGTTTTGGTAGATGGGGTTTGAGAGGTTCTTTTTTGGAAGGACCGGTTGTGGGATTGAAGGAAGAAGCTTTTTGTTAAAAGTGCACGGTTTTTTACATTGACGTAATATGTTTGGGGGATTTAACGCGTGTGTAATGGAGGAATGCATAAACACGAAAAATGAAGAAGAACATGATGTTTGGGAAAGTGGGATAGTTAGTTATAATTTTTTAAGAAACGTTTCATAGTTTACTTTTTGAATTATCAAGAACTATAAAAAGTTAAGAAAAAAAATTCTTTTGTCAGAAATATATACTCTGATTTTAGTTTCAATGTGTTTAGTAGTATTATATTTTACAAAAGAACGTCAATTTGAATTTATCTAATTTTTTCAGTGCTCGAGAGAAACCTTATGCAAATAAAAATTTTTAGTAGCTTAATATATAATAATGTAATGTAATAAAGCTAAAACTTAAGCTCATTTTAGTGTGCGAAAGTGCAGTGTCGATTACAAGGCAGGTTTTCAGCTCACCTCTGTTCTCTCGCACAATGTTTCGCACGCAATATGATATAACTGGCGTGTAAGCAGTCAAAATTAAAAAACATTCTTGTGAAATATGTCCCATATTAAGTTGAATTTGATGGCTATACGTTGTTGGTTATGGGTAAAGTATAATGCTTGTTACGTCAAAAATGTGAAAAAACGTCTGCTGCTATATGAGAAAATTATGGTTTACAATTTATGTCCTCGTAGAGGATAACGGCAAAAATAACTATTTAAATTCAAAATTATTTTTTCTTTTCTTTTTTTCTTTATTCCTGCATAACTAAATATTTTCGATTCGATAATCTGAAAATGTTCGTACATTGACTCCACTTTTTACACACAAATTTTATTTAGAAAGTATTGTTGTTGATACAGTTCTAGGTTTATCTAAAGTATGCATATGTGCGCAAGCATAACGTTTTTGCGACGCAAGTGATTCCGGCTACCAAAGCAGCTGTTACCATTATATTAGCTCTTCGAGTGTACATTTCTCTATCCGCATAAGAAGTTATGTTCTGTGTTGCAATGAAGCAATTAATAAAATTCACATTTCCATGAGAAAAAAAAACTAATTTCTCGTCTCCGGCGAATGTATAATGAGAAATATGAAATCAGTAATCTGGATTGTGTACACAAGCCTCATTATTCGACGTTTCTTCACCCTCTGCAAAAATGTACTTTTCCTTAAAACAATATTTCGTTAGAACCTGTAGAACTACATATTCCTACACTCTATTCATCTTGAGATGCGGTTTGTTAAAAAACGATGATTTTGTAGATTTTATTGAAATTTACAGTATTCTAATGATAAATTTAATACGATAAATTTAGTATGGTAAATTTAAATTTAATTCGTCCTATAATTTTCGAGATACGATATTTTAAAATTGTGCGTTATTCTTAATATTTAGCATAACGCTTATGACAATTGGCTAAAATATTTATGCTACAATATTAATGCAATCTATACCGTACCATACATATACCAATGTATGATTAATTAAAAAAGTTTACTTTAACTTCTCCTTAAACTTTCTTTAACTTTGACGTCGCTTCGTAAGCCTTAATGAAATAACAATATTTAAGGAGGTGATGCACTTCATACTTCACACGTCAAATCGGCAACTACTTAGAAAAATGAGATTTTCATGAATGAATCACAAGTATAATGGCTGCGTTCGATTTACACGGTCTCCCGTACGGTCCCCCGGTACCGTACCCAAATTGTAATGGTAAAAAGATACGGAAGGGGGACGACCATGTGGCTTTGGGAAAATGTAGGGGGACCAGGGGGGGGGGGGGGGTCGTGTAAATCGAATGCAACCAATGTTTGTTTCATCCAATATTTAAATAAAATAAATTCTTGAGTATACATCTGATAACAAAATGTTAACGTCATTTAAATTGTACAAAACACAGTAGATACAGTCAATTACATGGAAATACAATTCACATTTTTTGTTAAGTTTATTTTTTTTTAGATAATACTGAAAAATTAATTTTTAGCTGGTTTTAATATTTGAAAACTCATTTTATTCGATTTTAAAATTCAATAATGTTCACCGTTATAGACGTTTAAAATAATTTTAAAAAATTTATAGGATGAATGTCGGCTATGCACAAGATTAAAATTATATTAATTTACGTTTCAAAACAATTTAAAACGGTAGAAAATCGTTTAGTAATCATTAAAGAACAAATTTTTAAAAAAATGTGAGATTCTGTGTTAATTGACTATATCTATTATATTTTATTCAATGAATGATATCAATGTTTTTCTATCGAATAATAAACTTAATTAACCTAAATACAAGGCATAGCAAACATTATATCCACGATCCACTGAGAAAATCCAATTTTTCCCAATATAGTTGCCGAGTTGACTACCACACAAAGCGCATTAACCTCCTTAAATATCTCATCGTCTATCGACCTTCAATCCTCAAAGCCTCTAACCTCAACAACCACAGTTAGAACCGATAAAAACACGAATCCTCTTTCTCCCAATGTCAATGAACCACAGAGCCAAACCAACCGCGCACTTACACCATCCCCGTCAATCATCCGCGTAATTAATACCCAACGCCGTGCCCCGAGAAAAAAAAAAGGGAAACTCCCGGGTACACCATAAACCCGCGATATAAACGACAAAAGATGCGCGCAGCGTCTCCTCCAATAACGGACAATCCATACTCCGATATATACCGCTAACTACCTGTCCGCGCGGCGCAGCATCCCATAAAAGCACTCTGGTCTTTTACACGCGTCGCGCTTGGGCTCGTTATTATAACCCGGCGCTCCGTCTCGGAAATTACACGGGGACTACGGGGATCAATCGTTTTCCGGGCTTCTGTAATTGCTCTCTGTCCCTCGCTCTGGTGTAAGAGAGGAGGCGCATTAAAGCGCGAGCGCGCCGAGCGAAGAAAGTGAGAGTGGATCCGTATCTGGAGGAGTGTGCACGGGCATGGGCAGGCAGCCAGCGAGAGATATAATTGTTTCGGAGCATGGGAGAGGTGTGGTATCCTACAGTGGGCTGATTGCTAAATGACGAGAGCACCGAGTAGTCCTTTGTTGGATGGTGGTGACGGTGGGGGTAATGAGGACGGTGTGAAGAGTGGGTACAGAGTGGAGATGGTTGTTGTTGTTTTGCGTAAGGTCGGAGGTGTTTTGACGGGTTGTTGAATCGGTGCGAGATGGTGGCTTTATTAGTCCGAATGGGAATGAACCTATTTTTCTTTATATGATTGTAGGAGTTTGAGCACTTGGAATTTATAAGAAGTTAATCATTTTTTCTACTTTTTTTGTAATTTTTTGTATATGTGACTTATGCAGAGAAGAATATTTAAAAAAGGTTTAAGCATCTCTTTTAGATATTCCATATCATTTATATGTGAAATATATATTGTTATAGAACAATGTAGGCGACAAAATGTTAATTTTCAGAGATTCAGCAAAACTCGACAAATTTTATGAAATTATGCCTTTTTCCAAACATTTTTAATATTAAAAATCTGCACTTACGCTGTTTTAATAATATAGATGGTAAATTTCACTGTGACTAACCTGTTCATATTTAGTTTTTTTTGAATTAATATTCAAAGAATATTCAGGTTTGATAACCCTAAAAAAATGTATTCAATCAATTTTTTAAATTTGATTAATAAAAAATTGTTAGAAATTAAATTGTTCTATAAAACATAATATTTAAAAATAAATTTAACGAAAAATTATTTACATGTCAAAAAAAGAATAATAAACCGTCGAATAAAAGAAATTTTGTTGACTGAGCCACGTAGAGTCGTGCACACCGCAGTTACTTCAATAAATAAGATATCGAGAATGGCTATATATAGATTGTGACGACTATGGGTTAAAGTTTTCAAGTTTTACACGGCTTAACGTAAAGGTATTATCAAGTATTGTCAGTTAACAAAAGTGTCAATATGATTGCCTTTATAGAAAAATGTTTGTGAACGGATACGATTTTTATTTATTATATCCTTTAAAAGTGGCTTGTCCCTCAATAATTTGGATAAAATGATTACGATTTAATGATTTTAAATTTTTAAATTAAGTATTAACTATTAGTCAACTATCCATTATTTTTCTAGTCTAAAATATGTTGTAATAAATTATAAATATTTTACATGTTCTAATTGTAAAACAGATTTTAGTAAAATGATATTTTATATTTATATTTTATGTTTAGGCGACTAGTCTTGTTTCTACGTTCAGTGAAGATCAATAATTTCTCTGCAGTATGCTACCACATATATATTACAATAGCTATTTCATTATTTTGCGTTAAAATATTATTTATTGCAACAATAATAATTATTATGCCGTACAAAACTATGCAGAAACGTTTGATGTAAAATTTTAGTTGAATTTCTTGTTTATCTTGTGTACTGAACTATTTAGAATAATAAATATGAAAAACATATCAAGACCCATAACCTATGGACAAACGTTCAAAGATTGCAAATAAATCCTTAACACAACCAAAAAGAAAGAATATAAGTACATTTAACATTTCAATTTTGGATAATTCCATTGAAATCGATCATCATTTGTTTCTAAAATCGTACCAGGATGTAAGTTAAACCACACAAAAATTTTTTGGTTAGAAAAACTTGTTTACTCTATTCATTTCAAATTATTATGGAGAAACTTTGCATACCATCCGGTACTATCGTGAATAAAACGTCGAAGTCGACGTTGTTTATTAGCGCGCGTGAGCATTTTTTGCTGTGGTGTAAAATTTTGTGAGAAAACAGCAGCAGCAGCAGCAGCAGCGATGCACTTGAGAAAGGCGGTCTGCAACGATTGCTGCTATCGCTGCAGGCACAATATGAGGTACACACGCAATATCCTAATTCAACTAGTGTAAATGCCTGCGTTCGAAAGTCCAAATTGCCGTGTGGTGGCAGTTATCGAATATTAAAATAGTTTGGGAGTTGGAAGAGTTCGAGGTTAGTGTGTATATAGCTATTATTATGACAGACACGTTATTCTTGAAGAATTTATTTTAAATAATAAGCATCGATGAAAAATAATAAATCTGTGCTCGAATGAACTGTTAATGTGAATTTTCTTGGTATCTTGGTACAATGTTTGTGCGATTACTCAGAACAGAGTAAAATGAAATACTTATACGTTTATTAATAATGCCTCGGAGATAAAAGCAATCTTTGCAAAATACGGCTTAATTTATATGAAAGAACGGGAAAATCTTTGCTATTGGTACAGAGTTCTGTGTTGATTACTCACTCCGCTACGAGCACCAGCTCCGGCTCCGGCCTTTATTTCATAAAATTATACCTTTCATAACTTAAATGTTAACTCCAAGGGTTTAAACTCTCGGTTTTTTCTCGGCGCGAGTCAAACCTAACATGGCAAAATGTCAGTCTTTAGCGGGAGAACCGGAGCGACTCTAACGCGTTATTGTTTCTTTCTTTCGACTTATTTATTTTGGAGTCGTGTCGGAGCAGCATGTTATTAGCGACTGCTGTTGCTCATGCATTCTACAACTTTTCTTCCTCGTGCATCGTTGCAGGTTCTGTGTTTTCTTACAAATTGTTATTTACGATTTTACGTTTGTTTCTGCAAGAGTAAATAATGTTATTATTAAGAATGTTTGGGAAAACTAGTATTAATCATTTATGCTCTATTAGAAATTATTTATAATATTGGTAATGCAACTAAGAGTATTTATAATTTTATGGAGCAGTCGTTAACATTTTCTTGAATTTTCATATTCTTAGTTCAATGTACGTTTTAAGTGTTTTAAAATTCATCAGTACAATCACTATGAAAGTTTTAGTAAACTAATAAGCAAAGTTAACTTTTACTTATTTATTATTAATTCAGAAATAATATAGATCAATGTAGCAATATATATTAATAATACATCTATAATAGCAAGATTTGCATTTATAATTTCAGAGAATATTTAACATTTTACCCTTCATGAATCCATATTAAATGCATATGAGAAACTGTTAATTAAATATTGATATATCTTCTTCAATCATATAGAAAATCATAGAAACAAAATCTGGAAAAAAATCTGGAAAATTTGCACGAATTTTGAAACATTTATGATACATTTCTACACCAGTATTAAATCACAAATGATTTTTGTTGCAGGATAAAAACATCTAATATTTTATATCATTTTCTAAAATTCTATTTTTTAAAATCATTTTCTCATAAATAAATATTACTATTATTTTAAGAAGCATGTAAAAAGAGGGTACAATTTAAATTATCCAAATATACTCACGTATTATTAACAACTCAACATAACAAAAAAACCGCAAAGCCAACAGATAAATAAAAAAATGCATAAACCTGCAGATACCTAAAAATTGATAACTAACAACCTAACTCGCCTTAAACTCACAAATCCTCGCCGCATCTCCAAGCCTTCATCTCCAACATCTCCGATGCTCCCGCTCGTGCAAAAAACCTGACAACTCTCCTCTCCTCCGACATCGTACAAGCGCGATTACATCGACATCGCGATGATCGCTTACGTAATTCCCTCCGCGCACCGGCGCGTGATATACGAGTATACATGTACGAATTTCGAAAGATCGAACGTATACCTATACACGCTGCCGAGCCGATCGGGAAAAGCCCGCGGAATTTAATAGCTCGTTACGGCGATTATTCCATTCGATTCGATTCGACGCGATGCGCCCGAGAGAAAGAGAGAGAAAGAGATTATATTATGCCGCGCATACCGAAGTATGATGTAAAAGTTTCTGGGTTTTGGGAGGAGATGTGGAGCGCGCGGCTGCTGCGAATTTTTCTGGGTCGAGAGGATGTCGAGGTGTTATTGGGCTCGAGGGTGATGCAATTGGTTGTTTTGGTGCAGAAGTGGCTCGGGAGCGAGTTTTTCTTGGACTTGGGATTTTAAGTTTTTGTGAGTGGGGTATTGGGGTATGATTAAATGTAATATAGTTTTAGAAAAGTAGGTTTTGAATTTGATGTTATCAAAGACAGAAGTAAGTGCACTGAGAAAAAGTTTTTCATTTCTTAATTAGCCGCAAACATGTTAATTAGTACATTTCTTTTAAGTTAGTATATATATTCCTGACAAAGTCGAATAGACAGTAAAAGTTTATAAATGAAAGTTTTAAATTAAAAGTTAAATTACGTCAATGTTTACCAATACAGATTTATATTATTAAAGAGTAGCAATATAGATCGGAAAAAAATTTGAATGTTATTGCAGTAAATAATGCAAGTATTTAGAAAGGATTTAGTACCTCTCTTAAACCAGTTTATTAAAGATTTTTAGATGGTTTTTCGAATGATTTTTAAATGGAAATTAGGCATTTTAAAAGCATTCGTAGATGCATAATCTCAGGAAAAGTACTAGGCTTTAAATTTTGTATTATACCATTCAAAAATAGAAATCAATTCACAAAGAAAAATCTGTTGAATAGCTTATCTATAATTATATTTTTTCCATTTCATCTTATTATAATGAATCGTATAATCTAATTCAAAGATATAAAGAAAAATGATTTGAAGAAGTTATACATGGGCTTATGTAGCAGTTCCATTAATATTAAGTGTCTGACTGAATTCTAATCTCATTCTACTGGTACAGATTAATTAAATAAAGTTTATGGGTTCAAGTATACGGAAATGTGATACGTTACATCTACCAGTTACAAACGGTCCGTGTTGACTAAGATAAACTCAAAGAACTAGTATCCATTAAAATGCTAATTCAAACGTGTATACTTGAATAATGTAGTTTTATTATGGCGTATTTTTCAATTTTCTATATGATACTTTTTTCGTGGAAATCTTTCGCGTTTAATTTATATCAAATTGTAATGATAATGACTGTAATGACATTTATAAATTGCATCTATTTGTAAGTAATGAACGTAAACTGACTGATTCCGGAGTAGCAGAACTAATTCAAGAAAATTAGCAATTTCTAATGCTTCCGCATCAAAAGAATTGTCGATTGCGCTCCATTCAATTTTAAACATAATCACATTTAAATTCATAATGGATCTAAATCAGATATATAGGATAATAAATTCAATATATCCTGACATAAAAACGATATATCTAATTTCAACGAGCAATGGTTTTTACATAACGTGTTAATGAATACTTCTGGATTTTATCATTGAGACGATATTTATGTTTCGCATTTAAAATTATCTAATAACTTCTCCGTCGCACGTTTCACAATATTCACACTTTCACAGTTATATGAATTTCATATAATTACATACATTTTGAGAAACTCAAAATAATACGCCTAAGCGATGCAGGCTGGAAAATTTGCTTTTTTTGCACGAAAAAATAATTTAAACTTCTTTTACGTAAAAGGCAAGTGTCAAAAGATCGCTTTGATATTAGCTCTGATTCGTCTTTTTTGTTGTTTCGACACTTTGTACAGGTAGTTTGTAACGCCGATGGCTGGCTTCCTTTTCGCAATGAAAAAAAACAGGATTCCTTTGCACAGATGTAGATATAAGAGTGACACGGCGTTGAGTTAACATTAAACCGGTGCAGCGCGTGCGCGTGAAAACCGTCACCAAATTCGGAAGTATTTACAAAATTGATTCTACTTACACTTAAACACTGTTTTAACCTATAATTAACTATCCTGTGAAATAGTAAATGCATGTGTTTTGCTTATTCTCTAACGTTTCAATAGTTATTGAACTATAAATCTAATTTCTTGATCTCTGACAGAATCATTTTTAATATTCTTACAAATAAATGTGTATAGTAATAAATTTTTTTAATAAAAATTATGTTATAATCTTTAAAAGTTTTAATGCTTCTGGATTGCTTCTTATTTCCTTGCCATGAAATCTATATAATTTTAAGAGGTAATAAAAGTTAATGGCATTTACTTTGTCACTTGGATTTGTACATTTTCAATCGATGTAAAAAAGTCATTAAAGTTGATACATTTTTCTTGTATTAAAAGTAATGCAAATTTCTACATAAAATCTGAATCTTACATAGTACTGCAATTTTCTAACTAATTGTTTTGCAGAACACGTTTGTTTTGCAAAATGAATGAAATAACAGGTTTCATGTAATGAAACACATTAAATGAGATCCTCCAAAAACTTCATTTAAAAATGGCCAGAAAAAATTTGACTCCCACGAGTACTAAAAAACTGCAAAAGATGTTTGTTGATTTAAGTAACCTTTATTTTAACAATCCTTAGAAAATATCCAATTAAATTATTTTCTATGAAGTCTCAAAATAAATATTTATTAAGTATTATTCTCTACTTTAAACTAATTGTTATGGGTATATAATCTATTTTAGGACTATAAAAATTTAGTATTTTTTTGAATACCATGTTACTATAAAATTGTTAAATTATTACGCTCTTCTAATTTTCTCTAATCCTACATTTTACAAAGAGTTAGCACTATATCTAATAACCACTTTAAACGTCTTTTAATTGATTGGCAGGATATAAGCGCTAAATTCAAATATATTATGAAACTCATATTACAAAAAGGCGCTCAAAATACGCTATGCACTTCTACTTTATTATTAAGAAGTTAAATAATTAAAAGATCAAAACAAAAATTCAAAACTCTTTTCTTGCCAAAATTCTATTTTAAATTCATGCTACGCACAATTCCATAAAAAATGCTTGTTCTTCTTCTACCGGGAGCAAGTCCCTTCCTCAACAGATCAAACAAAATCTAGACGCACTCAAACAATAGCAAAACGAATCCACGCCACCACTTACGTTATCAGCACCATTCTGCCAAGCTCCAACCAAATCTTCAAACACGAAGACCAAAAACCAACAACCAAAAGTATCACCAGCAACTCACTGCACAATTCCTCAAGAACATCGTTCTACACTGATACCACCTCAATTCTCTTCCAAACAGTGTAATATCATCCAGCCAATCCTCCCAAAAAAGAAAGAACAAACTACATGTCAACCGACAAACGATAACGAAGAGCCGCGTGTCGTGTGTTTATTACACAGGGGAAGAGACACGACCGTTCCGACCGAGTCGCGCGCGCAGACTGGCCGGGCTCGCGTACACATTGTTACTTAACCGTAGAGTTGCTCTCCGGCGCGGGCGCAGCGGCGTCGCCTCCGAGCCCGCCTGAAATTGAATCTGAAAACTCCGTAGGTACCTTCACTTTCAGCGCGGTTCGTGCACACGCGGTGTGTGTGTATGTGTATAGCTGGCTGCTCAGGCCTAATCGCGGCCTTTCTTCGTGGAGCTAGCGCTTCTTTTTATACAGCTGACTCTGTTTTTAGTCGGTCTTGAGAGAGTTTTTGATTGGAGCGGTGTGTGTGTGTGGAGTGTTATCAGGTGGCGGCTGCTGGAGTTTTCATGGTTGAGTGCTTTTGCGCGTTTTATGGGGATTTTTTTAGGTGGTTTTGCTGTTGCTGATAATTTTCAATGGGGTCTGATTTGTGTTAGAGTAATCGTCAAGAGTTACGGTTGAATGGGGAGATTTGAGGAGGGGTTTGCTATTTTTGGTGACGTTTATACATCAAATTTTATACATAAAATGGAATTGGGTGAAGCGTTAGCCGATAGCTAAAAAGAAACAACCGAATCAATAAGTTAGAGCGGTAGTAGATGCGATAGTTTGTCATTGTTGCAGTTTGACAGCTGAAACTATACGTTGAGTTGCTTTTATAAAATCCGGTCGTAATAATATACTTATTTTATACATATTATTATTTTATGCTCCAGAACCATACATTTGTTTCTTTTTTCTGTTCATATCCCTTCAAAGTGGACCACTTCAGATCTGGCAATGGGGGCCTGAGCTTTCTTTATCGCAAAGGAGCCGATAGAAATAGAAAATAAAAATAGGTTATTGCACATACTCGAGATCCATATCCCAAGGCCCAACAAGCATTCCTGATTTTTTAAAGAATTTTTTAACGATTTCTGAGCTTGGAATTTAAAGACTTGAAGATGAGGTTAATTCGATTTAAAATAAATTTAAAGATCATTCATTTAGTCAATGGTTTTATAAAACCCCTTTTAACATGAACAAATTTGTTTGAAGATTGATTTGCAACACAATGTTACAATTAAGTATTTGTTTATAACCAATTTATTGATTTTCATTGATACATTTATCTTTATTTATTAGTTATTTCAAATAAATGTAGTATTATGATGATATACAAAATGGAGCATAACTTTATAGAACTATATATTGCATCTAATGAAGATATAATAATTAAAATAATGTAGATATTTATCTGTAAAAGTAAACTTATCTATTATATAAAACACATTTTTTCTGTAACTCTTATCATACATCTCATTAAGGCTATATTGTACTCATAAGGTTAAATTTTGAAATATTTTATAGTTCAGAAAAGAGTTGAAATTTCTAATGAGAATGATATCTAATTTAAAAATTCTGAATACTAATCATAATTCTATGGAATATTTTTTCCGAGCCTTAAGTTTAGATTAGAAATGTCTAGCGTTAAGTATCTAGCGTTAAGTAACCGTTGACCATTGAACTTGAAATGTGCTAAACAGACTCATTAGGACGGTTCTAAAATAAGTTTCGTTTCTAATCTTTTTAAATCACTTTCTTACTACTAATAGTTTTATTTTATTTTACAACTAGCCATTATTTAATTATTATTGCTTTTAACAATATTTTCCTTATAATTTTTATAAAACGATTCATTTTAAGACAATAAACAGGGCAATTATAAAAAACTTTTTACACCAAAAATTGACCACGTCAATAAAAATCGCCAAAAACTATCTGTTTACCATGATCAATAAATCGTTTCATCTGATGTCAACATTTTATTTTTTACTAAGGTTTCAATGCTAATCTAAGTACTTAAATAATTATCAAAGTTCATCACTCCAATGAATAAACAAAGCAATTTAAACTCTTCGAGTAACGATTCCCCCGAAACCGCTTGCATAATTCACGCAACCTTTGCTCTCCAAACCCACAAACACCTGCAACCACTCAATAAACTCCCAGCTCACGCATCGCAAAGCATAGACACCAACCGAGAGCCGGAAGCTCGCCAAGTATATACCCTCGATTCGCTGTAGCACTTGCGTCATTGAATCCGCAGAACTCCTCCGCGAGCCATCGAAATAAAAGAAAAGAAAAAAAAGTTCGGCTCCTCCATACGCTCACGCATAGCAACGCGTATATGCATCATATCGCGCAACCGCCGACGTTCGGTTTTACCCGGCTCACATTCTAATGATACTAGGCACGATATGCGCGTGCATATCGTCCTTGGCATGCTTGCGAACGCATTGAACTGCGCTGTATCATATATGCCAAAGGTTGATTCGTGATGTACATAGTTGCCGGATCCAGGGATCGAGTGTGTAGAGGGTCTTGCGAGTGTGAATGAAATCGCGGTGGTGGCGATGAGGTCATATATGGGAAGGCCCCGAGGAGTGATCGTGTGTTATGGGTGTGTAATACTGTAATTGCACGGTGGAGGATATTTTGGGAAGGATGTGGCGTCAGCGAAATATCGTGGGTGGGATTTGATTTGTGAGGGGGCTATTTTTGGTCGAAGGTCGGAGATATGCGGTTCCTGCGATTTTTTTTTTGTGTGTTCAGTGGTCACGGGAGTCGAGATTCGTCTTTCAAGTTGTTTGACGAACAATGAATAGAATATTTAAAAGTTGAAAAAGTTATAAGTACATGATAATAGTATATATTTTGCTTTTTAAAGTAACATACAATATTGTGTTTTATTAATTTTTAACAAAGCATGATAATTTTATCACCATGTATAATGCATATGCAGATTGATTAGAATGTGAGTAACAAGATAATAATAAATTTGCAGTTTGAAGTGATCGACGATTCGTTTGTTGAAACGTTACTTACACAATTGGATTGTTTTATTGTGCTGATTAATAATGGACTTCCGTTTCCTAGAATATTCAACCATGTTTTCGAACGCTGAATAGGCGAAAAATTGGCTGTTCTTTACGAAATCTTTATTCGATTTTAATTTCTCGAAGATTTGTACATCGATTTGAGGAAAAGAAATCTGTTTTGTTACACTCAGCTACTAAATAAGTCCATTGGTATGTAGACCTTCCTTTACGAAATTGACAACTTACAATTAAATTTGAATGATACATCAAGGAACAATGATCGATCGATCGATCGATTTATCTGCAACACTATCGTAAATGACTACATCCATTTCCGACAAAATCTATTAATCCTTATCGATACACATTTTTATTGTGACTTCGCCAGTCTACGTAAAGAAGATTGAGAAGCCACAATATAGGTCGAAAAAAATGTACCCGCCTGCAGTAAATGACAAGAGTATTTAGAAAGGATTTAACGCCTCTCTTAAACCAGTTTAACCGCGAGGGTCAGAGTTTGTAACGCGCAGTCGTATTTCACTCCTGAAAACTTTTCACCTCCGATGCATGGTGGTAACGGGATACACACATATACACCGCACATCGGTTCGAAAGTTCAAGCGCCAAACGAGAGTGACGTGCAGCTTTATATATGTACATATCTGTTACAGATTAGAAAGTTTCAATTGAACGTTGCGTCACATCAGCGATCCGTCAATTCCGAATTTTCATAACGAGATGTATTAGTAGAAATTGATCGAATTTGCATATCATCGTATTGCAAAAAATACGCGATGACATAATCAGGATGCATACTGTAACGTTTAATATAAGAAGAGGCGCTATATTTCTCTGATCTTTTTTTTATTAAAATTTAGACTAAAATTATACACAAAAGTGAAAGAGAACAATCTTTCAAGTCCATATTTTATTAATAGGATTCATATATATATATATATATATATATATATATATATATATATATATATATATATATATATATATATATATATATATATATATATATATATATATATGTGTGTGTTTAAACCAGAATTTAAAGATTATATAAAATTACATGACTAGAAAATTCAATATGACCGTTGCAGAAATGTGAACAAATTTAAATATATCAATAAATAAACAATCATATAAGTCGATTGGAGAATGTTTTAAGTCTCGCTGTGGTTTAAACCATTTTTATCAGATATAATTTGAAAGCTAATGATAAGAATTTCTAAAGCCTGTTTAATAAAAGCAGCACAATTGGGCTTTAATTTGCAATTAACTGTTTCTAGATTACCGGTTTCTAAGTAATTCTATAAAATACATTTATAAGTTAATCTTACCCCGAGTCTCACTCGGGTTAATCATTTACATTAGCACAATGTACTAAACACTATCTTATAAAGTTTTTTCTGTATCTGTGGTTTAAGTACCAATGAAAAATGTCGCTTGCTGCTCCCGGCTATCTTCAATTTAATATAAACAATCACAAGAAATCAACAGTGTAAACGTTATTAAAATGTATTAACCCTCTATAAAGAGTCCATACACTTTTTATTGTCGTTGCTTAAATGTCTTTATGATTAGTCGAAGTGAAGTGCTAATTTTAATTTTCCATCTGTTTTTGTAACGTTGACATTCTAATCCATAAGATAAAGTATAGATTATCGTCGCGCGAAGTGGTTCATCTAATTCTATAAACATTCAATCGTCAACAAATGTCATATTAATTATAGCATTAACACTGTATACAGCACAAAGCTGTATTTGGAATACCACATCTCTTCTTAATTTAAAAATGATTCTGTATGCATCTTATAACTTTGTAATCCTCCTTCCAAAAAATCCCATTCATCAATAAATCCACCAACCCACCCAAGAAACCTCACAATACCATCCTCCGCCATTCATTATGAGGTCACCCACAAAAAAGCCTCCTCTTACGTAACACTATCGAGCAAATCGATTATGATCGAGCCGCGCCTGCCTCGATCGCGTCCTTCACTCACCCCATAACGG
This sequence comes from Gastracanthus pulcherrimus, assembly GCA_949152435.1. Lineage (NCBI taxonomy): Eukaryota > Metazoa > Arthropoda > Insecta > Hymenoptera > Pteromalidae > Gastracanthus > Gastracanthus pulcherrimus. The sequence continues at coordinate 16,443,812 of OX424575.1, forward strand.
GTTTTTTTTATTTCACCCATTGCATAATCTCTCTCTCTCTCACTTCGTCTGTCTGTCTATCCGTCTGTCGCTCACGAAAGGCTGTAATATAACGATATAATATATATAAACCGAGCCGTGCAGCGAGCGATCCCGACGAAAAGAGCGAGTGAGGGAGAGAGAGGTGTTGCGTAACGAGAGAAGAGCATCCGGTAACGGCGCATCTCTCACGGCTCTATTTAGTCTCGTGGGTGAGCTTTGTATTGTGAGTGTGTGGATGTGTAGAGACTAGAGAGGTTGGAGGTGAAGAGTGGTGACAGTAGAATTGAGTTTTCTGTTGAGCTCTTCCGCGTTGATTATTAGAATATTGGTATGTTTGATCGTAGAATTTCATTTTAATGAAGATTCGTTTGGATATTGCAAATAGTGTATACTGCTTCGAATAGGTATAGATGGATAAACGGGACTAATGTCGTTTATAGATGGGCGCTTTGAAAGGGTTTTCTATTTAACTTTCAAAATGGAATAAAATTAATACATGCAGCGTCAGATAAATTTAGAAGAGTCGAATGGATAGTATTTTTTTTCTACTTTGACATGCTGCAAAAGATTTGCTTATACAAGAAGGATCGATATTATTCAATGATAAAAAGTATATTGAGAGTATCAAAGCATAGGTCTAGACACGGCTTAAGGATCTATAATGCTTGATATTTACTGATACATATCGAATTTATATTCTGCGGATACAAAAAAGAAGCACGATATAAAGAGTTACACGTGTTTTAAGTTAATTTGGTAGTAATGATATCGTAAAAAACTTGAAACTCTTTTCCCAATCAAATTTTGATACGATCTCGAATACGTGCAAAAATAAATTTTTAGCTGTTGAATAAACCGATCAAAATATATTTATGGTGCTATTGATTGATGGATGTATGATTAATAAGTTATTGCTTCATCGCAGAAGAAGCTTTGTAATGGTAAAGAAACAGTTTTTGAGAAAACGTATTATTTTGTAATCGGTACATAAATATACTTTTTTTAAATAACATAAATGCATATCTTTTTAAAAAAATTGCGTTACTTAACTGTACTCCCATATAACTACAATTTAGTACTCAAAATCGAAGTTGAGAAATAGCATAGATTATTTTTTATGTAGGAAAAATTACACTGCTCTCATCACGGTTTATCACATGTATTAGTTTGTACCAGATAATACAAATAATATTTTCCTCTTATACTTTTAGAAAGAATCATTGTTATGCAATTGCAAAATAAATTGAAGCATCATTAAAAAATGTGTTTGTATTTATTTCTTACAATTCCATACAGGTATATATTTTACAAATAAAAAACACTTTGAAGCACTGTATATTTTTCTTTATAGTCGAAATTTATAAAACTTGGTATGACCTGGATTCGTAATCAGCCTCGACCATGAAAACTTCTATGTCTGGTATTACTTCAGAATTTTGAAGAAATATCGCTGGAATATGATTTTTCTCTCCAAAAAGAGGGATCTCTTAATTATTTTTCTTCATAACGTTTTCACAATTAAAAAAATATTTACTTTGTCATATTTATGTTCATCTATGTATTAGACACCAGCAAAATGTAAAAAATTAATAAACGAAAATCAGTATGAAAAAAAGGAAGGAAACACTCCTGGACAATACTGTACCTTAAGTACACCACTCAACATTTCATTCACCAATCTTCATCCAAGTAGTCTCGTAGTCACCAATTATCCTCCGTAACTCAAAGAAAAGAAGAACTCAAACCTACGCCTCTCGACCGTTCTCTCGCTGTCTCCCATCGTACACCGAAAGAGAAATAATCGAGAGCTCATTGTCGTCTCGTCGCTGCAGGCTTACAGTACGCGTGACCTTGCCTCCCGACGTATCCCATGTATTGACTCTCGTTCGTCCTGGTCATTCAACTCTCCCGCGCTGCATCTCGAGCGACGAACGCTCGCTTCTCCTCGTTCGTGTACTTTGCGTCCACTTTACCTTGTACTCTCCGTTTCTTTCGTTTTCGAGGATCGAGCCCAGCGACCTTGAGCCCGGCGGAGAGTTTCGTTTGCGCGAAAAATTAGGAGGAGATCCGTCTAAAGGAGTGTTTGCGCACGGCGCAGATGGCGAGTAGATAGAGGTGGTGTTTGGTGGGACACGGTGTAGCGAGCGAATGGCTGAAACTCGTTTGCCCAATTGAACGTTATTACGAGCGGTGTAATAAAAATTTAACGTCTGGAGGCAGCGGAGATATTTTGAAAACATTCACACACACGTCATTGACATAAATTGTGTTAAGATTAAGTGGAGGTGGAGTAAATAAATCTGCCCCTTTTACTGCGAAAAAATTATAATCAGTAATTTTTTGTGTCTTTCGAATTCTTGAATTTTGGATTATTAAGTAACAGTACTTTTTTTATTACTTAAGTATTATTATTTACTTGGAAATTAAAACACACTCAACGAATTTATGTGAGATCAGGCAAGGACAAACAAAATGTCTGAGAATATACGTGTAGAACTGTTATACCTTATTGTTTAAAATTGATGTTATCAACCAATCCTGTAGTTTTTTAATTATTGAGTCTATCGAGTCTGATTGATTCAAATGGTGATAGTTTAAGAAGTAACTATTTGATTAGTTGTTCACGTTTTGTCAGTTTTTATTGATGTCCTCTTCACAAACTCGCAGTCCAAAGATTGTATGTAAATTGTCAAAACATTTTTCGTAATAAACAGTGTCTTGTTACCACATTAATTAAAATTGTGTCATTATTCGCCCATTTCTTTCTCTATAATTATCCACGTGCGTAAGCCACAGAAATACAATTACAATAACAATTCCCCCAGTACTAATAATTACCCCATTACGATTTAGCAATCAATAATTCATCCAATTACCGTTCGAGCACACTCCCACAACTCCTGAAAGCAAAAAAACCCGCCTCCTACGAGGTGCTATACATGCCCGGTTATCTAATACCAAACCCACCGCGATAAATCACCATATATATATATTGCATCGATACCCCGTATAAATCACCGCATCTCAAAAAACCAAACTCCACCTATCCCGCGCTTTCGACACACACACACAGACACACAGCAGCGGTCCGAAAATCATAACGCGTCGCCATGCCCCCCGTCGGTAAAGCTACATAATTACAAGCAACGTAACCTCCTCTACCGCTGCGCACACACTGCAGTAATAACAAGCGCGCGTAACGCGTCATTAAGTAATACCGGCGCGCTGCTACACCCTTAAAAGCAAAAAAATGTATAACAGTGCGCGCGCGGCGTTGCGCAAGGAGCTCGTGGTATACGGCACGGATTTTTCACGCGCGAGCTCGAGATTATCGGTACCGTTGCGCAGCGCGGAGCTGGAGATGAGGTCTCGTGGCGATTGTGAGCGGTTGATTCGATTGTCCCGGGAGGAGGCGGCCAGGTTCATTAGCCGGGCCGGGGGGAATAGAATCTTGCACCGTGGATGTAGGAGAGTCGCCGGTCATTGGATTATTCGTTGCTCGGCGGTTTGGAGTTGAATAGCTGTAGTTGGTAGTGTTGCGGTTGGCTTGATCGCGTGGATAATTAGGGGAGGGTAGGTAAGGGCTGTTTTTGAATGTGTCTTGAATGTCACATGTCAGATTTTGTTGGAATTTATAGGTTAAGGAGGATCTTGCAGGGAATGAAAATACTGAGATTGGATGGATATTTTTATAGATTCTAGATATTGTGGGTAACTGTTGGTACATATTATATTTAAGGAAGGTCACCTATCTTAAGATCAAGAAGAGAATCCGTGTAATCTAACAGCTTTATATTATTTATTTTCTAGTTTTTGTAAAAAATTTCGTATATCAATCATGTTTTATATTTGAAAAACATTTTCTTTAAATGTCCCCGAAACTGATGGGAATTCGAACCCACACCTCTTGAGCAGACTTTTTTTTTTCACTTAACCATTTACGCACACGATTTGGCCTATCACGGAAGTCAAAAACGACCAAACACACATTTGATTCACGGAGTACCGATAGTACTCCTTTTTACGCGTTTTCCATTGAGACATTGACCGCCCTTTTAATAATTTTTATTTCTAGCCATTATAAGCTTAACAAATAGAAACAATTGGTGTTGAAATAAACTTAAAAAAAACATTTGTCCATCTCAGTTTTTTATTGAGACAATTACGTTACAAATTGTATAGGTACACTTGACGGACATATATTCGGATCGAACGTTTTTAAAATGCTCCAATAAGATTGACCGATTAACAGGAATTAACCAATAAGGTGGCACGATTTCAGAACATTCGATTCGAATATTTGTCCGCCGAGTGTACGTGAAGCCTATAAGTAGTGGATAGCGGAAGTCCGTAATTGGTTAATTTCTCACAGTAAAAGTAATATCAGTTTAATTTTTAGCGCGAAATCGTCAATCTAAATGCAGTTAACGCTATTCGGAAAATAAGTGTGCCAAAGTTACACAAAGATAATTATCTAATAAAAATTACGTTTATTACGATTTTCACGCTAATTATTATTACAAAAATTTCTTCTGTGCGCCAATCTTTCAGAATGATATAATAATATAATGATAATATATAATGATATAATCACTAAAAAAGAAGTAAAATTATGCTCTTGTTTTATTGTTACAATCGTTGCACTTCAATCTTTAAAAACCTTCCAAGCACACATTTTTTATTATATTTCATTTACATGCAATCTATGTAATTTGTAGGTTTTTTGGGTCGCTAATTACAAATTCGAATTCAAAATTCAAAAAGGCGAACAAAAATTTGCATATATAAGGAATATTTGAATGTCGACCTCAGGTTTGTGTAAGTTTGATGGCACTATTATACTTAAGGTGGGACTACATTGATTTTTTAACAAAAAATCGAAAAAAAATTTTTGACACGTTTGAAGCTCTACATTTGTGAGAACATTTTGTGACCTGATAGAATACAAATTTTCATAATCAACAAAGTTATAATCATTAAAAAAAAAAAATAACATTGCTTCTTGTGTAGAAATGAATATTCAAATGCGTTTTTCTCGAAACTTATTATTCTAATTTCAAAAAGTTGATCGTTCATTTAGAGTCGATGAAACTATCTGTAATTTGCAGCAAATATTTCTATACCGATTATTTAAAGAAGTTAGTATTTTTTTCAAGAAGTGCGTACATAAAAATGTTTGCCAATTAAATATTTAATATTTTTAACATGGTAATATTTTTTTATCATATATTTATTTAAAATGAAGATATATTTTTTTCAATCTATTTATAATAAAAAATTAAGAAAATTAATATTAACTTTAGTTTATTACGGGTTCTTAAGTAAGTGCGAATTTATTGGATTCATATTGTCAACCTTAAATACATAAGGAACTTTCTGAATTAAACTCAGTTATTTTTACTGCAAAAAGTGCATTTTATTCAATGAATTGGGATTAGGAAAGTAAAAATTTCTCAAAATTGGTATATATTCTTCTATTTTGGTTACTAATAACATATTAAAATTTTGTAAATATCACTGTAAACCCACCTTAAAGATCACTGTAAAAATAATTTTATTTGAAAATTATGCAGTTTTTAATAATGTGCTTGTTTATAACACTTTTGCACCTAAGGAAATGTGATTCTTCACATTTTATACATGCATGTTTATTCAAATCTTATAGATCTCTCATACACTAAAATTTCCAATTAAAAGCCCAAAAACATGCCTTAAATAATTAAAAATGATCAATATAAAGATGGTAACCAGCATTACCGTTGTGCTCCGAAGGGTTAAACCTCCAAAGCAAGCGTCAAATCAAATCAAATCGAATCCTCACAGTCACGACATTAATTCCCATGATGCGCATCATCCGGCGCCTGATGCCGACTCGTGGGAGGCGTTCGGCAAAGCCTTTATATATATTATAACGGTACACACGGTATGCTATGAGCATTTTTACAGTGGCGTGCATCATGCGCCGCAGCCCCCGCTGCACGTGGAATATTAAGGAGTTTCGACCGAAGGGCGATGCACTCGGATCTGTCAGGGGACTTTGACTTCTGGCTCACGGTGTTTTGACCCTTTGGAGGCGACGAACTGTGAAGGTTTTAGTTTGGTGTGGGTTTTTTGGTTGAGGGAACGATTGTTTGTGATTTTTAAGGATTGGGATCGGTGGGTGATTAATTAATATTTTCGTGGTATATTAGTGCTTCGGAAATCTTTTTCTTATATTAGGTAACTAATTTTGAATCATTTTGTGCGATACAAATAGTATACAAAAGTATTTATTTAAAAAAGAAGATGTTTATCTTAAAATTTTATACTTACTTACTTTTTTCCAGATTTTGAAATATTTTCACGATAAAGGTTCCAAGAAGTTGTCTGAAACTTAAACTGTAGCTTTCGAATTCTTATTTATATCTAAAGAAGGATTTTTAAGTAGAAGTGATAAATATTAATTATTTTAAAAAAACACAGTTTAAAAACAAAATTCTGTAATGACACATATAATAAATAACTTTTCCTTGTCACATCTATATACTTAAATAATCATCTTAGGTGGTGATTTCATATAGTATTCAGAAGATACAGTCTGAATTTCAGACCAATTTATTACAAACTTCATCGTGAGAATAGTTTTGCATTGTATTCATTTGTTAAGAGTTTTTGTAATATTTTGAGGATGTTTGGATTCAAAAGCTAATCATAGGGAGGGGAATTTTACTTCCTCAAAGAGGAAGCTTTGCGATAGTAAAAAAAGACGTTTTGCTAAAAACATGTTAGAAACATGTTTTGAGACTTAAGAAGTCAAAATACACGGTTTTTAGAATATGTCTGTATGGATGTCTGTGTGCGTGTGCGTGTGTGTGTGGATCAGCATTACACTGTATATACACGGTGAAACTTGATGTTTCAGAGCTTATTTTTTTTTGTTTTTCTTAAAGAAAAGCGACACAATAAATGTTTTTTAGTTTTTCGATACGTTTTTGCTTTTTGGCGGTTTTTGATTTTTGAGTTTTAGTTTTTCGGGTTTATTAATACCTTAGAAATAATATCATTGATCCAGTGAAAAGGCATTTGAAAGGGCATAAAATTACCTAACTTTTCCAACCTGAAAGTTTGGATAAGATTATTCCCTTCTTTTGTTATACACGAAAACGTCATTTTTGACTAAATCGTTATACCTTGGAAATATATGACGAAAAATGTATGAAAAATTTTTAAATGATTACGAATACGGAGAAGAATGTTCAGTAACATTTTTGAGTGTTGACCTTTTTTTTGTTGAGAAAAAAATAATTTTGTAAAAGAAGTCTATTTTCTTTGTCCGACGATAACTGAACTATATCGGCAGTATTTTATTTGAAACTAATTTATTTTATGAGATATTGAGGCTATGTATTTTTTGAATTTTTTAAATCGCTTATAACTTGAGAACGTCGCGGTCATTTTTTACCAATCAGGTCTCATTTTTATCGCTTTAAAGTGATTCAAAATTGAAAAGAAATTTCAAGATTCATCGACTTGTTTTTGTTTTATAACGATTTTTCGATTTTTGAGTTTAAGATTTTCTGTATTTTTGGTATATTAGAAATATTATGATAAATCTATTATAAGTTCATTAAACGTAGCATAAAATACCTATCATTTACAACCGTAAATTTTGGATAAGCTCTTTTCTTTCTCCTAGATAATTTTTAGAATAAAAATAAACGTGACTACGCGAAGGGATTCATTCTAGAATTTTTTAATTTTGACGTGTAGTTCAACAAGACAGAATTGAGACGTACCTAACTTAATAATGAAATAAGTTAACATGTGTATAATTTCATAGCGCTAAAATTCGATTTTGATCAAAATTGTTTGAATTTTGTTGAAATACTACAACTTTATTGGATTCAATGCTCGTTTTCGCTAATCTAATTGGAGGATTTCAAAAAAATTCAAGTAAAAATCCGATCAGATGTTTATTTCGTCGAGTGAACATATTTGAATCTATAAGTATGACTTATGGATATATCTATGAAAGTAATTTTTAGAATCTGAAAAAAGCTATTGAAAAACGAAAGAATATTTAGGAAAGGTTAATAAAATATTTATCTGTATTGCAACAGATTGTTAATCACTATATCTACAATAAGTAAAATTCGTTACTTCTGTATAATTTGTTTGTTTTCTATTGAGACACTCGACAATGATCAGAATTCAGTGACGTATGATGAAGATGCTACCGAGTCTCTGCGATTATAGCTGGTGTAATACCATAGATGTGGCGCTTTTCGCTCGCCGGTCGTCGGTCGTCGTCGCCGAATTATCGACAACTAAGCGGCAGCATACGAGTCTCGGGCTTCAAGGGTAATCCCGGAACTCGACGACTGTCTCTATTCGCCAGGGTTTCACTCCATCTTGCCATTGACAAATCCCTCGTCGTCGATCCGCGCGCCGGCTACCAACCACCTCAATCCGTCCTGTATCTCTCTTTCTCTTTCTCTCTCTACATATTGCTCGCCGCGACAGGTCAATTAAGCAGCGCAGACGAGAACTTAATTAACCGGCCGTTGAAAAGCGTTGAAAACTCGACGACGATGAGGACGAGGACGATTTCTATTTCCGCGGCGTCTTCATCGAGCTGCAAACTGTTTTTCACGCGTCTAGCTTGGCACCCTCATCTGTTTATATGTTTTTCGTATTGACTTGATCAGAAAAGTACCTTTTACTATAACGTTCACGTAGCGTGATGTCGGGTTCAGTTATATGCCTCAGATATTTTAGGCGTGCATTACCTGCAGGAGTTGATCTGTCGATTGGTAAGAAATATAACACATATTAGTCGTGATTGCTGCAGGTTAATTGGATAGTAAAAGGAAATCGTTTCAAAGGACACTCTTTACCGACAGACTGTCGTTATCACGGCGATTATCCGTGGCCGGATAATAGACGAAGCTCGTATACAAATTTACGAACTGGCCAGGATCGGACCAGTACTGGGTGCCAGTATCCTGATACTGGCGCATTATCGACTTTACTACTGATCCAATTCGATATCGGCATAAGTACGGCTTTACAAACGGGTCAACACCCCATATGTCAAAAATATCAACTTTTATTCATTTATAGTTAAATATTTTCTTGAATTATTTAAAATAGATTTTGTCTAGTAGGGGTGCGTAAAGGACATTTTTAGAATCCCCTGTTTCTATCACAAAAATATGCGTTTACTCCAATAACTTCGAAAAAAATTCTATTTAATAGTTTCAAAATAAGAGAAGTCTGTAGAGCATTTTTTAGTTAATCAATATATTTTTTATGTTTTCTTTTACAATTCAATTTGTAAGGAATAATATTTGATTCAAGTAAAATTTGAGTTCACAATGAAAACAAGTTATTTTGAATAACTAACTCGAATTATTACACTTAATGAACATTTTTACGATTTTCTTAGTTACATGTTATCATCTTATCTTAAATTTATTCGTAAAAATAGTATACATTATATACATTGAAAAATATTTTAATGAACAATATTGTTTCCATAAAATATGCTATGCTTTTGCATAAGTTTAAATTATACAATTTAAATATATACATATATTTCGACATATTAAAAAGCAGTAGACTTGTTATTTTTATTTTTCACCTCAGTATTAAATAGAATAAATAATTTCATTTTGGAACAATTTATAAAGTTTAAGGAAGCTAAGTGCCAATGAACGGTTTTTCATATTTGTATGTATAGCAATAGTAATTATGTTATACTTGCAAATTTGAACAATATATAAGAATTTACATTTCGTATTTGTTCCATGCTGCTAAATGTTTAATATTTAAGAATTAAGTAAATAAACATTTTAGTTTAAAGATGACAATTTGAAAGAATATTTACGTAGATAACGCCTTTTTTAATAGACGTTACAGTGCAGTTTACTGTAATCGAGGATTTGTGGAGTTGGGTAACGATTACCGTTCTAGCGTCGTAAAAAATATCAATGAGTCATGTCAATTTGTATCGTACGGTAATTTTTTTTAAAAATTGTAAATACTTCAGGATATTGCAATTACCTGTATAACAATTCTTATCAAAAAAATCCTTTATATTAAGAAACTATGGAGACAAGTATATTTATCCTTGTAATTAAATTTGTTTAAGTAATGCGTTTAATTGAATTCCTATAAGTGTTAGTGGGACTGTTTGAATTTCAATTTGAAAATAATAGATCGAAATAGAAACATCATTTTATACCTATCAAGTGATTTTATAAATATCAATAACGATGCTAATGAAATACATCTAGGTAGTCAACATATACTAAATGACATATAAAATTTAGTATTATTTGCATGCTAGAAAGTCAATTCTATAGACTCATTTCAATAATAGACAAGCACGTGCCTTTAACATGACAATTACAAGGCACAATGGTAATGATCCTTTGACTTATTAACTATGCAAGCCTATATGTCAGCTTTATATAAATCTAATGAATGTCTAATGTTTGTAAATTATATTAATTAGTAAAAATTATTCTTGCTTAATTTGAGTGTAAATTCATTAAAAATTCAAAGAAAACTCTACGTGTATTATACTTGGATTTTATATAATACAGAATTTCCGATGAGTGGATCATTAAATTTCACTCAAGCTAAAAGTTTTTTCCCTGGATGTCTTCAAAAAACTAATGCGAACTGTAGATTACCACATTATAAAGCAATCTTAATGTTACGTGAGAATTCCAAATAACCAACTCTCAACTGACTTTTCTTTCGAAAATGTATATTGGGTATACTTACATGAGTACTGTTAATAATACTCGTATATATATTGAAAACGTAAGTAATTTTCTTCAGAAACTTGTTGAATCACTATTTTCGTAGTCATTTTCTCGAAAACTTGATGGAAACAAATCATACTTTATGGTGAAAATTTAAACGGTGAATTCGCAACTAAATTTATATAAAAGAACATCAAAATATCCAGACATGGGCAGGTATCAAATCGATAAAGAGTATATTTGTTAAAATAATAATGAAAAAAAATATAAGACTCTCATCTCTAGCGAAACATTCTTATTTTAAAAATTTCATTAATATCTATCGAAGCAGCAAATGAGAAGTATCTATTTTTCAGTGTCTAATAAAGATACATTATAGTATTTTTTCTTACAGTGATAACATTTTTGTAAAAATATATTACAGTATTTGTACTATATTTATATGTTCTTAAGTTATATGTTCTAAACATGATTTTATAATACAAACTTTTTTCTAATTTTAACAATAGTTTTCTTTAAGGATGTATGTTTTATCGTTTAAGTACTTGCTCAAGTAAAAATACCTATTTTTTTCGAAAAATATTTAATATTTCATTAAACAGTATTTCTTGTATTTTGATGAGTCTACATTAATGTTTAGGTTGAACAATTCATAACTCTTTGAAAGCAATATACTTATAATATATAAATAATAATATTATTAGTACTTTGCAGAAAAATTGAAAGTGTCACAATTATATTTATTATGATTACATTTATTTTTATTCCTCATGCTACATAATATATGTTAATTTTTTCTATATGCAATTAAAGTAATGTATAAGGATAACGGTCGATTACAAGCAAAAGAAAATGTTTTTCTTATTATTACAAAATACACATTATACAGTACTCTCATATAATATTAAGCTTCCTCACCAAATAACAATTTCCATTTCCTATCAACTAAACAACAAAACCTTTTTCCACCATTCTCATACGAAATTTCGCTCTATCCCTCCCGATCAACCGCAAATTTCGCAAAAACGCCTTCGCGGTTATTTTCCACGTCCTCGAACCTGCGTTCAGCGCACCGCAGCGTCGCCATAGCCGTAGCTGTCGCCCTTGAAATGGTATTCCTCCGCTTCACAATTCGTTCCTTTTATTTTCGAGGATGTCTCTCTCTCTCTCTCTCGAAATCCGCAGGGTCACGCCGCGAGAACGTGAGGAATTTTTTAAGCGGCGCTACACAGCAGATGCGAACGAAGAGAGAAACTTGCAACTCTGCGCAGGGAAATTACATGTATAAGAGGAAGATATATCGGTTGAATGAGAAAACACGGGTTTGAAGGAGAGACGTTTCTAATGGTTTGGGTAAATAGGCGGCTTGGCTAGGTGTGAAGAGGTGTTTATGGAGGACGTCTTTTTGCGGTGGAGGATGGATGATGTTGGTGAATGTAGCGATATTTTTTGGATTCAGTTTGGAAGAGAAAATCTTTGGTCAAATTGTAGATGTTTGCTGAGAAAAATTATATCGCAGACATTATAAATTGTATAGTAAAATTTACTATTTCTGTATGCGTATTGGGGACATACAAATTTCCATAAGAATTATAATATAATATATATAGTACAAATTGTCATATTCAATTTCTATTATAGATATGATAATTTTGGAGAACATTGTTTTTAATGAAGAAACATAAATAATAATTTTTGCTGTATCATTTAGTATTATTTTAAGATGTACACTAAAAATAAATTAAAGACATAGTTTTCACCTAAGAAGTAAAATTCAAACGCAATCTATTTAAAGATATATAAACATATCAATACCATTGCAAGAATTGTAAATCAGATTATAGATACACAATACCAGAATTTCATAAATAATGGAACTGTAACAAAACATTTTGTTTTATGTGGAATATAAAGTTGATTTGAATAATTTGATACTTATTATCTTGCAAAATTGTCGGGTACTCAAAGCCGGTCAATTTCATTCGCAACACTAAAATACATTGTACACAATATTTAAGGAGTAAGTCGTAAATGACGAAAGAAATGCCCTTGTTTCATAATGCCATAACTTCGGTAATGAAAAGTGCAGCAATTTTTCAACGATGAAATTGATGTATTCGGCAATAAATCTTTTAAAATGTAGTCGAAATGTCGAAAGCCGAATATTCTGCCATTTTCGTGCTATGATATTCGCGTATTTCAAAGCAACTATGTACAATAACGCACAATCGAAATTTATTCTATTTTCATTTCTTTTTTTTGTGCAGTTTTCGAATTAGTTATTGCACAGTTCTTTTTTCATTACCATAAATACTACTATTACATGCGTATGCGAGTAAACTTTTTTGCTCTCTACATGCATCATCATTGTTAAGCTTTCATTTTATACTCGGAAATGTGTCTTCGGTCGCAAATTCCTATTTTCTCATTTCGAAATTTTGACTCTTTTGAAATTGCAAATTTCAGAAAGCGGTGCCAGTGTCTCACCTCGACCTGACATTTTTTTGTATCGGTATTATGCAACGCGCGGCCTTTCTCCTAAACAACAACTTTTTCTATGAGAGTATGTACAATATAGTGCAAATGTAATTATTTGGATAAAAGTTTTTGTAGAGTCTCATTAGTGTGATTGACAGATGTGTCGTTTATAGTTAGATTCTTAGTTATACAAAAAATATTGAATACATAGATGTGTCAATCTTATAAATTGATGAATATGGGTCCCTTTTCATTAAAAAATTAATGAAATGCTGTAGTTATAATCAGATTGAACACTTACTACATTGACATACATGTTAAATGCTAAACAGCATCAAACCCACCTAATTTTTTTTTCTATTTTCTGTGAATTATCATTTCTTAAAACTCATACTTCAGGTATTCTTGTAATGATTACGTCAAATTTATTTATTTTTGAATTTACAAACATAATGCCGATCCTATACGAGAAGTTGTTTGAAAGCATCAAAAACACATGTAAGCAAGTTGCAAGTAAAATTTATTCTCATTTAAAATATTCTTTAAAAATCTTCTTCTATAGTTTTTAAGATTTTTAATTAATACATTATTTAGATGTTTTTTATAAATGATTTTAGAAAACTTCTCATATGGGTTTGAAATAACGTTTGATTTGCTTAGGTAAAAAGAATGTTACTTGCGCTTTACATATTTACATTAATTACCCAAATTAAAAACTGCTTAAGCATTCTTGGTAGAAAAATGTCCGTGAGAAATGCTATACGTCAATATAGAAGAATCTGCTAATAAACCGCTAATAAGCTCTCCTATTTTACCCAGAAACTGCCGAGGAAAACCATTTCAATGTAAACACTATTAAAACTGCCGATAAACTGCCCAGTTTCATTTCTACCAGGTATCACCCTCAATAAATAACAACATGCACGCCATTTCCAGATACCTACAAACCAAAGCTTACAATAACAAACCATCCACACTACATCCAACAAATACCCTCGACGCCTCCTGCAAACCAAACCGATGACACACTAAATTGCTCACACTTTCCTCCTGCAACTCCAACCTGCACAACGACTCCCAACGCAAACGCACACGCATAACAAGACCTGCTGCTGCACTCTCCGCGCCCATATTCGCACAATGCTTTGCACACCATGCGCGCGCACGCATCACCTTCCTTCCTTCCTGCTCCGGCACGTAACTCGAACTCCAACTCGCGCTTAGACATATAGAGAGCGAGCGCATCTGATTGCGCGGAAGTTGAAAAGTTAAGCCGCGCAGCGCCAGTCTCGCGGGTATACACACACACATACTCTCGCGGAAGTCCGCGGGCGAGTTTACCTGCGGTAATTGCGCCTGCAGCCGCTGTCTTTTTCTTCACCGCTGATGTATGCAGCACACAGCGCGTCAATCATGTATTCTACGACGACGACGATCATGACGAGTCTTTGCGTATGATGAGTGTGTACATATTGGTTTGAAAGAATATAGGTGCAGTATAGGAAGATGTGCTTTTTTTCTGCATTGATGCTCGTTATGCGTGTTTTTTTGTTGTTGTCGGTTGGGATGGAGATGTGTGATGTGTACGTGCGTGTGCTTGAGTGGTGAAAGGTTTGGAGTGCAGGCTCGTGTGTCTGCGCTATGGGTTATGCAAATGTTTGGGAAGTTATGATTGTTGGTTATAGGCGTGAGGCTAATTGGTGTGGGATAGAGGAGATAGAAGTTATTGATATATTTTTTTTGTAGTTATTAGTGTAGAAAGGAAGACTTCGGAGTGTATAGTGGTATGGATGCAGCGGTGGTTTTGTTTTCTTTAGGTTCTTTTTTTTTTACTGGGGAACGGTTAATTGTACGTTGCGTTGCGCTCTCGCCAGATGTTTGTAGTAGCTTTTGGAATGAGCGCATTTCGAAACGTGTGCATTCGTGAAATCTTTTGCTGGAGTCTGGAGAAGAATTGGACCGAATTAGTCTGCTACAAACGCTCATGTGCAGTTTTCATCACCTGTAATTAGTCTTCTTAGTAAAACAATAAAAGTTATAATGTTCCACTTTACTTTTAATAACTGAATAATTGTCAAATTAAAACTTAATTGATTTTATAAGTTTAAATTATTGAGCTTATCGAATTTAAGTTTACATTCAGCTTGTAGTGCACACTTCGTTTTGCATCCGGACAAGCAGTCGTGTATTTTGAAATACACATAATAAATTTGTTGCAACTCCGTGTGAGAAGCTCGGTTTCTCGTGCTTTTTACCGAAGCGTGTGCAGATCATTTTAGTTCTCGTACGGTGAGTGAGAACAATCCGTTTATCGAGAAAAAGATCATGTCCATGCGCGTCGCAGTTTCTAAAAGTGAGGTTATGTGACGTTTTGACCCTCAAATCGGGGATTAAACACAAATAACTTTCCGTCGGGCATGAGAAAAAGTTGTATACTGCACTCGGGAGCAATATGAGGGCTATTGATGCCTGCGAGTTTGCTGCCCTCCAATCGCTCGGGCAGCAAGTCACTCGCGGGCGTCAATAGCCTACTTTACTCCCTTGATGAGTAATATATTATTTAAATTATTGAGCCTCCACCACCGGCTCCGCCATGCTCATGCAACTTTATTTTAATCTTTTTTCGTATATTAATATTTATCGAGGACGTAGCCCGAATCTAGAACCTCGTTGAAGAAAAAATTTAGTAATATTTGAGCTAATAATAGACTCCAATTAACCTGCCTCTTGTACTCGACCTTCAGATACTTGTTTAAAAAAGTAGTATGTGTAACACGTGCGCTCAGGTGCTTTTCGACTCGTGTGACAAAATTCACACTCGTTCGAACGTCACCTGTTTTGGGCACTAGTTGCACAATATACTAAAAGCAATGTATTATTAAAATCTTTTCGATCTATATATAGACTGTAAATATTATAGGGGCGAAATGAGACCGAGGTCTCGTCGAATGAAAAGTACTCAAGCCTAAATTTTTTAAGTAAATTATTTTTCGTGAATAATATGTATGATATCGTAATCCTTGCGTCGAGCATTGTTTTAAAGTAACTTGCTCTTTATGAATTTTAACCGTTTTATGAGAAGTCACTTTGTAACAAAACAAATTACTAATAAGTGAAAGGTCATGTGAGAATCCATTCTCCTATTTCAAATAAGTCGAAATATTATATGTCGAATAACATAATTTATCAACTGAGTTTTTTATAACGAACTAATAATAATGCTCATCATAATTATAATATTTGACATAAAATTGTTTCATAATTTTCAAGAGTGTTTTTAGAAAATAAATTTTAATTTTTCTTTTCACCAGCAATATTGATTTATGTTAATACTGCTAAAGGAGTAAACAATGTTTTCCTGCATAGACATTTATAGAAAAATATTATTTACAATACGGTACTAATGGTTCTTTAATTGCATGAAAAAATGAAAGTTGATCCTCGAATGGTTAATGACCAATAAGTAGAATGAGGCATGCTTTGGCCAGACAATAACCGTCGCAATAAAATCATCATAAGTCATTTCAATAGCATCTTCTCAAATTCAATGGATGATTTATCTTTCATCAAAAGAAGTTTATGCCAAACTCCAACAATGCTACGCTAAACGTCGCAGATATAAATTTCTCCCAACTCGATCGCAAAAAATTCTTCCGTCAATTAAAATCAACATACGCAAATACTCCTCTCTCGCAGAATTGAAAAGCTAACGCGTCGTAACTCCAAAGCTCCTAAAATTTTATCGCCTTTCCTTATTTATAACCGCGACTGCAGGCGCATACACAACATATCCCATAATTCACCGATTCCCATAAAACGCGCGTGCGCGCCCGCAAGAAAAACCCGGAAATTCGCGCACGCATATTACGCCAGCAAAACAGACCTCCGCCTTTTCATATATTTATTTACATCGGCAAAACGCTAAATACACGTTTTCTTACGACGCGGCTGTCGTAGAAGTTTTTTCCTCGTTCAGAGACGAATTTTGGCATGGTATCGCGGCGAACTTTTTTTTTGAGATGTAATTATATAATACGTTCATCGAATATTTATATGGTATTTCGTGTGTGTCTGTATATAGTTTTCTTTTTATGCTAATTTTGGTTATGCTCTTTTGGTGATCTTCCTGTTCTTGTGCGCGCGTGCAGCTGTTACAAGTTTTTCTTGTAGGTGAATGAGCAATCGCGTGATCGGAATATGAAAACAGATACCCGCCGTTGACTTTCTTCCGTCGGGGAGCCGAAGCATGGATGAAAGCATATGATTTTGGTTAATCGTCTACGCATATCTTTCTTTGAAAATGTAGAAAAAATGCATGTTTGTGCTTGAGCAAGCGATTTTATGACTGGCATTAGAAAAATTATATATATGTGCGATGTAAATCGCAGAATGTTTCTTTATTTTAGATATGAGGGGCTTACATATCAGTTGTATTATAAGTTATTTAATTATAAGCAGCAAATATACTCAAATAATCCAAATTACGTAATGAAAATCGATTATTATTATATGGTAATTTTTAATATTCTTCAAACTATAATCATAATAACGTTTTTCTTTTAATAGAAATAAAATGCATTTATATCTTTGTCTTATTTTAAGCACAGCTAATAAATGAATACATAAATATAAAAATTGAAAAAACTTGTTGAAGTCTCAAACTCGAATTATGTAAAAATAAATATAATTAAATAGAAAAACTATTAGTAATCAACTGCATATCGCTTTCTCTGATTGTCAATATCTATTGCTGAAATGATCACACTAAATTTGAGTCAAATTGCGACCAACCTTTTCTCGTGTGGATTATATTATAACTCTACTTATGTGAATAATCACTAAATTTCAAGTAAATTTTTCAATTAAGATGTACAATTTCTCTTTAAGTGAAAAATTCGCTCGAAATTTAGTAATTATTCACACAAATAAAGAGAAATTTTTCTCAGAAGAAACATTCGTAATATACACATACAATTGTTATTTTAGAAATATAAATATAAATTTAAAAAACTACTTTTTTCATTGATTACAATACACAGGCACCGCTGTCCTACAACTTTGATCCCGATTGAACATTTTAGTAATAAATACAACACTCCAAAATATCAGAAAATCTTTCTCCATCTTGACCCCAGTAACATAACAAATATTTCACACGCTCAACTCTGCCTCACTTTTACACCCATTCCTCTACTCCCTACAAAGTTTCCCAAAGCAAAGCAAAACAAACCACACCAAGCACCCAGCGCTAAACCATCATTATAATCCCATCAACCGAGCTAAAAAGAAAAGCGCAAGTCCATCCTATGTATACGTCCACTCCTCCTTCTCCTCCTCGCAGTCATAATCGCACTTTTCACTTTCGCGCTCACTCGCTCGCTCGCGCGCGCGTGCAGTGGATGCTGCGCCGCCGAGAGATCAGTGAAAGTGGAGTTTTTGTAACGGCGGTTAGTGTGGATGTGTGTATACACGCGCGCGTGTGTGTGGATGTGTGCGAAGAGAGGGATAGATAGATAGATAGATATACTTTTTATTCGTCAGAAGACAAAATCTTACAATTTCATGTACATGTAGTTGTATTTATAATTAAAAAAAAAAAAAATGTCAGTCGGTTTAATATAATTGTTATCTTACTTTCACTTATTGCATATTTCTTATTAAAATAATAATTCGCTTTATCAGTTCGTCAGTTTATAAAATCTAAATGCAATGAACTAGTCACAGTCAAATATCACATAAAACGCTTCGTCAAAAAAAAAATAATAATACATAGAATAAAAAATAAATACAATAAAGATAACATATAAATAAGAAAACATACACATACTTTGCTAAATCTTTGCGTACACTATCACGTCCAAACTTAAAACACACTCATTCATAACACTTTAACAATCACGCTAATAAATACATTCACACTTAATTAACACTAAAAATATTTAATAAATAAATAAATAAAATAATAAATAAATACGTCGAATACATAAATAAACAAGATAAATAATTAAATTAAATAAATAAATAAATAAATTTAAATAAATAAATAAGTTAAATAAATAAATAAGTTTTAATAAATAAATAAATTAAATAAATAAGTTTTAATAAATAAATAAATTAAATAAATAAGTTTTAATAAATAAATAAATTAAATAAATAAATAATTTAAATAAATAAAAAGCCTAAATATATA